>CM050169.1:111509256-112109256 GCA_027410445.1 Discoglossus pictus
CTCCATGCCAGCAACTGTTACCCTCGCAAAGTTCACGTGGCAACCCAAAGAGCACGACACACACATTACGACACTCGCAAACAACATACGACACACGTTCACACACATTACGGCCTCGGAACACTCGGACGCAACTCGCGAACATTACAAAATTTAAAACACAATACATACACACAGCACATACATAAAAACCTTACCTACACCAAGAGGGAGCACCCAGGACCTTAAAAATGTAACTTACACCTTCATTTTACTAGAAATAAAACAGTTTAGACAGTAAACAATTTCCTAAGCGACACAAAAAATGGCCGACGAACAAAACTAAAACGAGGCTACACACGCAAACACCATACGAGACACGTTACCACACATTACGACCTCGCAAACATGGGACGCAACACGCCGACATACAAACATTTAAAACACAATAAATACACACAACACACACATAAAAAGATTACCTACAGAAAGAGGAACCATCCAGCACCTCAAAAAAACAAGTTACACCTTCATTTAAATAAAAATAAAACACTTTAGACACTAATACAATCGCTAAGCGAGAGAAAAAATGGCCGATGAACAAAACGAAAACGAGGCTTAAGACGTAACTATACTACACTTACTCGCAATAATGAAACACATACTATGCGTATCACAATCATATTAAACACCATTTTGACCACTACTACGCACAAAATGGCGGATGGAACGCAAATTGTAAGCTGGAACGCAAATAGCGCATGCGTATTGCGTTCTAACGGTGTAACTTTCCAGAATTTTCTACAAGTTTATAAATACTGCCTATTTTACACAAAAAAATACATTTCTCCTCAGGTGATGAACAGAGTGACTTCATAGATAACTGCTGCTTTTACTTGAGAAGACAATTCTTTCATAATTTACTAATTTACACTGTGCAAATTACAACTGAGAGGTAAGCTATAATATATTACATTTTATTATCAAGACAGGACAAAACAAAGTAATATGAACTAGAAAAATGTGATTTATGTAGTCACACGCACATTTATGTGTATCATGTATAGTCACATGTCACACACATATTTATGTGTGTAGGCACACAAAAAAAAAGGTTAATTTAACAAAAAAAATAAGAAACTAATTTCAATATGAAAAAGAGGTTTATGTATACCGACATGTGACACGCACATTTATGTGTATTGCCCCTCCAACAAAATGATCTTAAAACAAAATAATTAAAGAACGACATTTAAATGACATTAGAAAATAAACATTGTAATATTAAAAAATGAGTCACATATATGTATCATCTATAGTTACATCTCAGACACACATGTGTGTTGGAAAAAACAAAAAATAAGGTTCTTTAACAATTAAAATATGATTCATGTATAGTGATATGTCACACGCACACAAAAAAATTACATTGAACTCTGGAAATGTGCTTCATGTATGTGACATATGTGTGTAGCCCCCCCCCCCAAAAAAAAATCATGTTAATTGAAAATAATGACAGAAGTATATTTACATGACATTAATTTACTGCAATTCAATAGATCACCTAAAACTCAATCTTTCTACTTCTTTTAATAATCAAACAGACTCTGCATCAACAGCGTCACTCAACAATTTGCACCGTGCATTGTGAAGCACAATCCTTTTTAAACAACACCAACAAAGAAGAACAGGTAAGATATAAAAATACATTACATGCTGAAAAAGGCATGGTTTGCTAAATAAAAAATAAAAAATATACAATTAACTATTTCACTTTCTTTTTCAAACAGACACTACAAGAAGACCGGCGATTAAGATTGGCAGGAGGGGACCCTCTGTCATTCGACACTTCAATCAAGGTAAAGTATTAAGTATAACAAAGAAACGAACCATGAGCCTCATTCAATTGTGAGTTGGCCAATTGAATAGGGCTCTATATAAGCACATAACATATTTTTTATACACAAATTTTTAGTTAATGAACTTCGATACAAAATCAAGGTCTTCACTAACTAAAAACTTGGGTCAAAAAATATGTTATGTGCTTATATAGAGCCCTCTTCAATTGGCAAAATTGCAATTGAATGAGGACCTATATATCTTTAATGGCCGAGGGCCTCATTTAAATGTGATTTGCCCATTTCAATAGGGCTCTATATAAGCACAGAGGATATTTTTTTAATGAACTTTTTAGTTAGTGAAGACCTTGCTTTTAGATACAAGTTCACTAACTAAAAACTTCTGTAAAAAAAAATGCTCTGTGGTCATATTGAGCCCTATTCGATTGCCCAAAACGCAATTGAATGAGGCCCCGACAATATAACAAATGCAGCAACCAAAGACCCTCATTCAATTGATATTTTGCCCAATTGAATATGGCTATAAATACGCACTTTTAGGCCCTCATTCAATTGCGATTTTGCAAATTGAATACGGCTCTAAATAAGCACATAATATATATTTTGTCAAAAAGTTTTTAGTTTGTGAAAACCGTGCTTTTGGATAGATGCTTAATAACTAAAAAATTATTTAAAAAATATATGTGATGTGCTTATTTACACCCTAATTCAATTGGCAACATTGCAATTTAATGAGGGCCTTAGAGTCCTATTTAATTGGCCAAAATGCAATTGAATAAGTGCCAAAGTATGCAACATATGGTACACACAAAGTGGTACACACAAAACAGGATTATAACAAACTCACACAAACACATAGGCCCTCATTCAATTCCAGTTTGGCCAATTGAATTGGGCTCTAAATAAGCACATAACATATTTTTTTTAAAGAAGTTTTTAGTTAGTAAACATCTATCCAAAAGCAAGGTTTTTAGTAACTAAAAACTTCTTTAAAAAAATAATGCTATGTGCTTATTTAGAGCCGTATTCAATTGCCAAAATTGAAATTGAATGAGGCCCATAGTAAACTAAAATATTGTCCTGTGGATCCTATTTAGGAATCCTTGAACAACCAACCAAGGTTGTACAGAAACACCTTTTATGCAGCCTTTATTTTAATTATTATTGCCACATACTAATTTTAAAAAATTCAATCTTTATTTGTACATTTAAAATGTTGTTAAAAATGCAACGATTAAAAAAATCATGTTAAACCCAAGGGCCCTCATTCAATTGCAATTTGGCCAATTGAATAGTGCTCTAAATAAGCACATAACATATTTTTTTTTTAAAGTTTTTAGTTAGTGAAAACCTTGCTTTTGGATACATGTTTACTAACTAAAAACTTAAAAAAACTATATATGTTATGTGCTTATTTAGACCCCTATTCAATTGGCCAAATTGCAATTGAATGAGGGCCTAGATGTTTAATCCTTTGGGTTTTTTGAAGTCCAGCAAATTATTAGAGGTTTATTTAAGTTTTATTTTTGTTGTTATTATATTCTTTGCTTTGATCACAGCTTTTTTATTTAATTACTTTATTATGCTCAAGTCAATAAAAGATTTGGTTTTTCAATTCAATTGTATTTGTGTATTTTTGGGTATGTTTCCTTAGTCAAATCCTTATCAGGTACCCTGGATTTTAATTTACATAAGATTACATTTTTTACATAAGATTAAGATAAGGTTTTATAATCCTTTTGTATGTTGTATAGTTTTGTTTATTCATACAGCACTTCACTGGAGTATATGTTTTAAGCGCCTTTGCATTTCTTTTGTGTTAATCTTTTGTCCTGTTTATTTATGTTCTATTTCCTTATTCTTGTATATTACTCTATTGTTACTATATTGAGACTTTATGGTGAAGGAATTGGCTTTCTATCTTGATGAGTGAGAGACTGATAGAGCCTCACGAAACGCGCGTCGGGAGATTGTGACGTCATCAGTAAGCGCGATCACAGCGCAGACCACGCCAATATAGCGTGGAGCATGATAGATACAGCTCAAAAGCTCCAGGTCCACTACTAACTAAAAAGAAAGATAGAAAGCCAATTCCTTCACCATAAAGTCTCAATATAGTAACAATAGAGTAATATACAAGAATAAGGAAATAGAAAAGCAAGAAAAAGGAAAAAGGAGTAAAAGCATAATTAAACAAAAAAACTGAAGAAAAAGGAGGACACAACCTCCTTCTAAAAAACAATAGACAGAAGCATTTAGGAAATATATAGTTTAAGAAACAGCATAATCAGGAGTGTATACATTGTTTAAAAATAGCACAGTATTAGCACTATAAAAGAATAAGGTAAAGTAGTGACTGTGACAGACTAACAGTCACGAGGTAAAAGGGTAATATAAGAAGAAATAAGCACTAAGTCAAATAGCACAAGCACTTTAAGATAAGAATTTTTGAATAACACAACTTGAATTATAATGCACTTTAAGAAATAGAATTCCGAATTAACATAAATAAACAGGACAAAAGATTAACACAAAAGAAATGCAAAGGCACTTAAAACATATACTCCAGTGAAGTGCTGTATGAATAAACAAAACTATACAACATACAAAAGGATTATAAAACCTTATCTTAATCTTATGTAAAAAATTTAATCTTATGTAAATTAAAATCCAGGGTACCTGATAAGGATTTGACTAAGGAAACATACCCAAAAATACACAAATACAATTGAATTGAAAAACCAAATCTTTTATTGACTTGAGCATAATAAAGTAATTAAATAAAAAAGCTGTGATCAAAGCAAAGAATATAATAACAACAAAAATAAAACTTAAATAAACCTCTAATAATTTGCTGGACATCAAAAAACCCAAAGGATTAAACACCTTGGGCCTCATTCTATTAGCGGCCGCAGCCGTTGCGGGGCCGCAAGGACCGGCCGCAAGCTATTCTGCCATTCTATTCCCTTACGGCCGGGGATTCCGGCAGGCTTGCGGCTGGTGCCTTGCTATCTCTTGCGGCCGCTCGGGCCGGAGGAAAGCCTTTGATCTAAAACGGCCGCAAGAGATTTGCAATTCAATTGCTCCGGGAAACCTCTCTGCAAGGCTAAAAACGAGCCGCAGCTTACTTGCAGGAAAGAGGTCTCGCTAGCACCAATTAAGCACATAAAATAGCTCAAATAAAGCCATCCTGCACTTTGAGAAGACTATCAAGGGATTTTAGGTGTTAGAAAAAATAGCACATAATTATCCTGTACTCAAATCCGTAAAATATCTTATTTTTAATATCCGTAAAATATCCATGTAAAAAGTCCAGAGTGCTTGGAGCACCTCAGACACACCCACGCCGCAGCCGGAAAATAAACAGTTAATTTGAACTCGGGTTTGGGCAGATGTGCAAGCTTGAGAGTGGGTTCCTTTTAATCCTCATGTCCCCCAATATGATCCCTAGCATTTACAGAGCTGTACAGTGCAGGCTTGAATTTATTTTTGAGTTTTTATATTTCACAGATTACGGCCGGTTCCAAGATATGCGGCCGGCCGTAAAAGGAGATCCTTGCGGGGCCGTATAATAGAATCGCGAGTTAACTGAACCCCCGCAAGGAATCGCAGCCTTACGGACGATTTACGGCCGATAATAGAATGAGGCCCCTTGGGTTTAACATGATTTTTTTAATCGTTGCATTTTTAACAACATTTTAAATGTACAAATAAAGATTGAATTTTTTAAAATTAGTATGTGGCAATAATAATTAAAATAAAGGCTGCATAAAAGGTGTTTCTGTACAACCTTGGTTGGTTGTTCAAGGATTCCTAAATAGGATCCACAGGACAATATTTTGGTACGCATTTAAGTAATAACACCTAGGCCCCAAAAAATAAACTAAGATCATTTTTTTGAGTACCATAGTAAACTAAATTTACTTTCTTATTCAATGCTTAACAACCTATAAGCCTTATAAAGAAGCCTAAATAACAATAATAACATTGGTGCGCACCTAACAGGATTGTACAAAAACTCACACAAACACATAGGAAACTACATTAACATTCTTCTCTAATAATTAACAACCTATAACAAGTACAATGAAGACTAAATAACTTTAGTACAAGTGGTGCGCACAAAACAGGATGGTAACAAACTCACACAAACACATAGCAAAGTACATTAATATTCTTATTTCATGTTTAAAAAAATTTAACCATCCCAATAAAGGCTAAATAAGTATACCACAAGTGGTGCGCACAAAACAGGATGGTAACAAACTCACACAAAAACATAGCAAACTAAATTCATATTCTAAGTTAATGTTTAACAACCTATAAGCCTTACAAACAAGGCTAAATAAGTAGACCAGAAGTGGTACGCACCAAACAGGATTGTACTTAAACTCACACAAACACATAGGAAACTAAATTAAGATTCTTCTTTAATGTTTAACAACCTAGAAACATTACAATTAACCTTAAATAAGTATACCACAAGTGGTGTGCACAAAACAGGATTGTACAAAAAAAACACATAGCAAACTAAATTAATATTCTTCTTTAATATATCACAACCTACAAGCCTTACTAAGAAGCTTAAGTAAGGATAACAAAAGTCGTGCAAACAAATCAGGATTGTAGAAAAAAATAACCAGAACAGATACAATACACCAAAATTAAGACATTTTGTTTGAATTTAAAAGACATTTCACTCAAACAACTTTTTCAATTTTATGTTACAACAGATACTGCGTGAAGACAATCGGACGAGGACTTTCAGCACAGGACCAGACCATCGGACGAGGACTTTCAACACGGACCATACCAGCGGACGAGGACTTTCAACACAGGACTATACCAGCGGACGAGGACTTTCAACACAGGACCACACCATCGGACGAGGACTTTCAACAAAGGACAACAACATCGGACGAGGGCTATCGCCAGAGGACCACAACATTGGACGAGGGCTGTCGCCAGAGGACCACAACATCGGATGAGGGCTATCGCCAGAGGACCACAACATCGGACGAGGGCTATCGCCAGAGGACCACGCCATTGGACCACAACTTTCAACAGAGGACCAGACCATAGGACCAGGATTTTACACAGAGTACCACACCATCGGACGAGGACTTACAACAGAGGACCAGACCATTGGACAAAGATTTTCAACCAAGGACCAACAAACATTCGAATTTAAATCACACTTAAACCAAGGTACAGTATAATAAGTACAAAAGGAGAAAACTAAAAAAACATGTTTCATCTGCATCCGTGTCAACTAAAAAAAAAAAAAATTAATGACTATGTCCCTTATTCTATTTAAATTGGCACTATGCATTACATTGCTCAATAAGCATATCAATGTTTTTTTTTTGCAAATAAGTTTTTCTGTGGTAAACATCTATCCACAAACAAGGTTTTCAATAACTAAAAAACTATTTCAAAAAAAGATGTTAACAGCTTATTTACAGCAGTACTCAATTGGCCAAATTGGTATTAAATGAGGCAAGGAATTATAACTTTAAACAAAATATAACTGGTACATTAATGATTTACCGTTTATTTCTCAATTGTGCACAATAATCTTTAACAGTAATTACAAACTTCAACATACCCAATTACATTTCTTTTTTGGCCTTTACAGATTAATATGTCTGATAACGAGAGCAAACAAGAGAAGAAAAGACGTCAAACTAGAGAAAGACAAGAGAGATGGGCCGCCCAGCAGACACCAGAGGAGAAAGAAATTCGACGAGAAAAAGAACGCAAAAGACTTGCAAGCAAAAGACTATCAGCTGCAAAAAAGAAAGATACGCCAAAAAAAACTACAAAGCAAATAAAGCATTTACAACCTATTTCTCAAACATCAGATGACATTTTACAAGATACGATTAAAGACAGACCAAAAAAAGCAACTACAAAAATAAAACATTTACAACCTGTTACTGAAACCTTACAGGACATTTAAAAAAAAACAAGGACAACATATACCAAGAAAAGCCAAGAAAAAAACTAAGCATTTAGAACCTGTTGTTCAAACATTCCATGACTTTTCACCTGATGAATATGCAAGTCAAACTCCTATATGCTTTGCAAATTGTCCTTTACTGAAGTCTTTAGCAGTAGAGGTTCATAGTTGTGGGGACATGACTACTCAATGTCAGTTTTGTGAGGCTTATTATTTTAAACAGGAGAGACCCAGAGATGGACAATTTATTAGTTGTTGTCAAAAAGGCAAGTTCAAACTTCCAGAAAGGAAAGATTTTCCAATTTATTTACAAAATATTATGACTGAACCTACTTTTCCATACTACAAAAATTTTAAGACAAACATAAGATCCTACAATAGTGCCATATCCTTTGCATCTATGGGGGAAACATTAGCTGCTAATGTACCAGGACATGGTCCTTACTGTTTTAAAGTCCAAGGACAAATTTATCATCGTACTTCACATTTACGTCCAGAGGAAGGAGAGCAAAGAAAATTCGCTCAACTATATGTCCTAGATACAATGGAAGCTGTTGACCAACGTATGCAGATGGAAGAAAATAAAAAATGCTTACCCAGTGTTTTCATAGAACTAAATAACATTATGGACAACAATCCCTACAGTAAAGCTTACAAAAAAATGGCAGAAGTAGAAAATGAACAACAACTTCATGCACAAAGACATCAATTACCCATGCCAAAGGTTAATATGGTGCTTAAAAGAGACAGACATACTGATAAACATCGTTATAACTTGCCAACATCAAATGAGGTTGCAATGGTCTTTCAGAATGAGGAAGGAGAACCACCATTTCAAAGAGACATTAGAATATATCCCAGAAATGAGGAGCAACCATTTATTAATATTAATATCTTAAGTCCAAATTTAGATCCAATGACATATCCCATATTTTTCCCACATGGAGAAGCAGGTTGGCAACCAAAATTAACCCTTCCCAGTTACCCAAATGCTAAAGCCAGAAACCGAAATAATGTTTCTATGCTTGAATTTAAAGTAGCTCAAATTGCCATTAGACATGAATTTAATCCGATTTTATGTGGTGGAAAACTAACACAACAATGGATTATTGATTCATATTTGCAAGTTGAAGCAAATAATTTAAACTTTATAAAATATCAACAAGATAAACTACGTGTAGAACAATATTGTGGACACATGGACTATGCTGCTGACGTGGCTACAAGCAGAGACATGACAGCTGGCAAAGCCATCATTTTACCATCGTCCTTTCAAGGATCTCCTCGAAATATGAGAGAAAGATACAATGATGCTATGGCTATTGTCACCAAATTTGGAAAACCAGATTTATTTCTGACATTTACATGTAATCCACAATGGCCAGAAATTACACAAAATCTACTTCTTGGACAAACTGCTTCTGATCGACCAGAGTAGCCAGAGTTTTTAAGATCAAATTAAATGAATTAATACGTGACTTCACTATAAATCAGTTATTTGGCAAATGTCTTGCTTATGTATATACCATTGAATTTCAAAAAAGAGGCCTTCCACATGCACATCTTCTGATAATACTTCAAGAGAAAGATAAATTAGATACTTCGGACAAAGTGGATGCAGTCATAGTTGCTGAACTACCAGATCCAGAACTATATGGTAGACTATATGAGATTGTTACTCATCGCATGATTCATGGACCCTGTGGAGACCTTAATCCACAATCACCATGTATGGAAAATAATAAATGTTCAAAAGATTTTCCTAAAGATTTTAGAGACAAAACATATGCAAATTGTGATGGATATCCACTTTATAAAAGAAGAGAAGGAGATAGTGCCATTATTCGTGGAAAAAAAGTGGACAATAGATATGTAGTACCCTACAATCCTCATTTACTCATGAAGTACAACGCCCACATCAACGTAGAAGCCTGCAATTCCATCAAATCCATTAAATATGTCTACAAATATATTTACAAAGGCTATGATGCAGCTACTGTAGTCGTCAAAAGTGCAGACAACCCTGAATGTAGTGAGTTAGTACATGATGAACTTGCATCTCATGTAGATGCTCGCTATGTAAGTGCACCAGAAGCTATGTGGCGGATTTTAAAATTTGAAATGCATGATAGATCACATGCAGTATATAGATTAGCTGTACATTTGCCACAACGACATTTAGTCTATTTCGATGCTGGAAATGAAATGAATGCATTGGCCCAAAGTGAAGATCGTCACACTACACTAACTGCATGGTTTGCATTAAATTCCAACGATGCTCAAGCCACAGAATACTTATATATTGAAATTCCATATCACTATGTTTTTGTGAATGGATTATGGAGACCAAGAAAAACCAGAGGCAATAAAATAATTCCACAAATTTACACAGTCAGTCCAAGAGATGTTGAACGTTTTTGCTTACGGATATTACTTTTAAATGTTCCAGGAGCACAAAGTTTTGAACAATTAAGAACTGTTAATGACATTGTATATGAATCCTTCCATTTAGCTGCAAGACATAGAAACTTACTCGCTGATGATACAGAGTGGGAAAGATGTTTAGAAGAAGCAGCACAATGTCAAATGCCACGACAGATGAGAGAACAATTTGCTTTTATTTGTATCTTCTCAAATGCTCCAAATGCATTAGCTTTGTGGGAGACTTTTAAAAGTAATATGGCTAAAGACTTTATGCGACGATACAATGAACCCATTGCACACTTAAAAGCGTTAATGGAAATCCAAGAAGTATTCTTAACTCATGGATTAAGTTGTGCAAGTTTTAATTTGCCTGATCCATGGCTTATAGATGAGATAAACTTTGAAGACTATGACATTCAACTACAAGCAGAAAGAACACAAGAAAGACTTGCAACTTTAAATACACTACAATTGCAAGCATTTCATGCCATTAAAAATGCAATAGATGATGACATGGTGACAGAGCGTTATTTCTATCTTGATGGACCTGGCGGATCAGGTAAAACCTATTTGTACAATTTATTAATGAGTTCAGTACGAGCACAAGGACAAATAGCAATGGCGTTTGCCACTACTGGAATTGCTGCACTTTTATTAGAAGGTGGAAGAACTGTTCATAGTGGATTTAAACTGCCAGTGCCTATTTTAGAAAATTCTGTGTCAGATATTCGCATGACATCCTTACAAGCAAAGAAATTAAAGAAATGTAAATTAATTATAATAGATGAGGCCACAATGATGTCATGCTATGCCCTCCAATGTATTGACCGTTTGCTTCGTGAAGTCATGGATAATATTTTTCCATTTGGTGGAAAGGTAATGTTGTTGGGTGGCGATTTCAGACAAACATTACCTGTTGTTGTACATGGAAATAGAACTGACATTATCGAAACCTGTATGAAGTCAAGCACAGTATGGAAACATTTTACACATCTTCAACTGCAACAAAATATGAGATCAGAAGGCCAAACTGATTTCAATGATTGGCTTATTAAAATTGGAGAAGGCAGAACAGAAAAAATACTACATTTACCTGATGACACTGTAGAGATCCCACCTCATATGATTTGTCAACAAGATATTATATCGGCTATATTTGAAGGGAGCATAAATAACGAAGAATATTCCGAGCTTGCCAACCAAGTCATACTGACATGTAAAAATAAAGATGCATTAATCCTCAATAATGAAATCTTTAAAAAAATTAATGCACCACAAAGAAATTATCACAGTGCTGATTCTGTACTTGCTGATGACAATGAAAGTCAGGCTAACTTTTCCACTGAATTCATAAACTCTCTAACTCCTTCTGGAATGCCACCACATATTTTGCAGCTAAAGAAAGGTGCAATTATCATGTTACTGCGAAATATGAACCCAAAAAAAGGCCTATGCAATGGCACAAGATTAATTGTTCAACAATTAAAGGACCATTTTATAGATGCTGAGATCTTAACTGGTACCCATAAAGGAGAGAGAGTTTTCATACCAAGAATAGATTTAGCACCAAGTGAAAGTAGTCTCCCTTTTATACTTCAAAGAAGACAATTTCCCATTATTATGGCATTTGCCATGACCATTAATAAATCATAATGTCAAACTTTTAAATCTGTGGGTATTTTCTTGGAAGAACCAGTATTTGCACATGGTCAATTGTACGTTGCGTTGTCACGGTGCAAAAATCCACAGGCTATTAAAGTTTACATTGAAAACAATGAAAGTCAAGGTGATTTATTAGAAGATGGACGTATTTTTACTAAAACATTGTCTACTATGAAGTACTATAACTTTGCAGGATACAAACTAAAGCCATGCAAACATTTCTTAAAAGCATTAAAAAATACATAACAATTAGTTGTTTCATTCCGTCATAATTAATAAAAGTAATGTTTATTGATAATTCGCCTCACAAAATACTTGCCTTGCATTTTTATGAAAAATTATGTTAAAATGTTAAGTCAATATGTTAATGTTTCTAATGTTACAAGTTTATAAACAATATTTTCAAGTTATTTCATTCAACATATTACAAAGTTCATGTTAAGAGCTCAAGCACCTTTTAAGTCACAATGTAAATATTGTCTGTTATCTTAAGATTACTACCTACATTAATGTTTATCGCCAGTTTATGTGGTCAGTAAGGAATTACTTTCATTAGTTACGGTTTAAGGAGAGTTTTTACTGTATGCCTTCCTCTACATTCAATGTATATTAAACTTAACAATTATTCTGATACAAATTGCATGTTAATACTGATTAATTTAAAGTTCAACTGCTTTTACATTCAAATGTTAATACTTTTAATACAAAATTACGTTACAAAATGTATTCACTATGTTCCTGTTTATAATGTTCAAAATTATACAAATGTTTTGACAACTTCAAAAGTTACATAAAAAATAAAGTTCAAGTTTAAAAATATATACTTTCAAGGTTATTGCTTACATATATTTTAACCTTCATGGTAAAAATCGGGACGTTTCAACAAGGCTTTTTACTTTTTAATTTCCTCTGGATTCAATGTATATTAAAGTGAACAATTCTTCAGATACAAATTTCATGTTAAAAAACCATTACATCAACATTTTACAAAAATACATGTTCATATTACAATACTTACAAGGGTCAAAAATATATTTAAATAACTAAACAACTTCACAAACATATACATCACATTGCCGTCATTTTTTGACGGGCAAGTCGCTAGTGCCAATATAAAAACAATTACCCCTTTTTTGGGGACGTTGTAAAAGCCGGAACGGAACAGGACGGAACAGGCCATTTATAAAAGAAATCAATGACAATATCACTGGGATGTTTTAGATATTATTGAGAACAATATTTAAGAACCAAAACAAATTCAATATTATACTTTTTTAACCCTTTAAAAACCCAAAAATCAAACGGAACAGGCAAAAACAGGCCGGAACGCACACTTTATGAAGGGAATCCATGCTAAAATCATTGGGATGTGTTAAATATATTTGAGAACTATATTTAAGAGCTAACCCCAATCTAATAGTATGCTTTATTAACCCTTTAACATGCCAGAATACAATATTTCAGAAAAATGACCCAGAACGGCGGCTATCAGAACTAGGTGGGATTCATGTAATAACCTTCATAAATTCCATAGAAACTAATTTCAAGTACCCATTCCGGGCAAAAATACAATATTTCGCAATATTACCCGGAACAGTGACTTTTTAGAGGGTTAAAAATACCAAATTCACCAAATACACATAACTAGGTGGGATCCATGTAATAACCTTCATAAATTCCACAGAAACTCATTTCAAGTACCCATTCTGGGCCAAAATACAATATTTTGCAAAATGACCCGGAACGGCGGCTTTCCAGATGGTCAAAAATACCAAACTCACCAAATACACAGAACTAGGTGGGATTCATGTAATAACCTTCATAAATTCCATAGAAACTAATTTCAAGTACCTATTCCCGGGCCAAAATACAATACTTTGCAAAATGACCCGGAACGGCAAATGTTTAGAGGGTGAAAAATACCAAATTCACCAAATACACACAACTATGTGGTATTCATGTAATAACCTTCATAGATTCCACTGAAACTAATTTCAAGTACCCATTCCAGGCCAAAATACAATATTTTGCAAAATGACCCGGAACAGTGACTTTTTAGAGCGTCAAAAATACCAAATTCACCAAATACACATAACTAGGTGGGATTCACGTAATAACCTTCATAAATTCCACATAAACTCCTTTCAAGTACCCATTCCGGGCCAAAATACAATATTTCGCAAAATGACCCAGAACGGCAGCTTTCTAGATGGTCAAAAATACCAAACTCACCAAATACACAGAACTAGGTGGGATTCATGTAATAACCTTCATAAATTCCATAGAAACTAATTTCAAGTACCCATTCCGGGCCAAAATACAATATTTCGCAAAATGACCCGGAACGGCAGCTTTCCAGATGGTCAAAAATACCAAATTCACCAAATACAAATAACTAGGTGGGATTCATGTAATAACTTTCATAAATTCTATAGAAACTAATTCCAAGTACCCATTCCGGGCCAAAATAGAATATTTCCCAAAATGACCCGGAACAGCGACTTTTTAGAGGGTCAAAAATACCAAATCCACCAAATACATATAACTAGGTGGGATTTATGTCAATATGTTCTTCATTTAGTATGTAGTATTACTCAGCTCACAGCTTGTTTTAGCAAGGATGTTTTGCAATATATAATGTATTGTTATGGGCTCTGAATAGCTGCAGTTTACTTTTTCACCTATTGGGGATGCTAAAGATCTTATGGTTTCTGCAAAGACAATGTAGACCCTCTTTCAAGTGAAAAGGGTTGCCCTTATTTGGTGTGGAGGTGGATCTTTTGCAGCAATTGGTGTGTTCATTAATTGCTTAAAGAAAGTAATTATAAAAAGTCTTTCTACATCATGAGTGCTGTGTATATGACAAAGTTTGAGCAACTTCCACCAACTGAAGCTCTAGAGATTTTAAAAAATCCTGTAGTAGGTAAAATATCAACTCTCCCAGCTGCTAAGCCAAGATGTGGGCAGGTGTTTGTTTATAGCTATGATGGACAAATTCATAAAAAAAGTGACTGGAGATGTGATCAGTTCAATTGGATTCAGAAAGGAAGACATTTGCTGCCAAGGAGGGACCCTCTCATAAGAAAGATTTACTTTCAAAGACTAATTAATGCAGAGCAAGTGTTGTTTCACAGATATGCGTATGAAGTGCCTGATGGAAGTATAAACAGGATAATAGTCCATTATCTGGGACAGGATGAGAGACCTCAGCCATCTATACCTCATGGAAATATGAAAAAATATACAATGAGAGGTCATGTACGTACCATGCCATCTGTGTTGTCAGAAGCAGTCGGGCAAAAACACTTTAGCCCATTTAAGTTTTATCAGCGTAAAATAGCAACAACTGTAGCATCAGCTGAATATATAAAAGTAATGCTTCCTAAAGATACACAACAAATAAAAAATAAACTGAAATATGAGAAAAACAAAAGTAGAATCAGCCATGATGACCTATATGGTGTGTATGAACTTCACTATGCACTGGAAGGGGTTGTCTGTGAATATACCCTTGTCCCTGAGGTATCTGTAATCTTGGCTCTTCCAGAAATTATTAATATTTTTGAAGAAGTGATCATGTTGAAAGCAAACACACTTCTGTCTTACGATACAATGTTTAACCTTGGAGACTTTTATGTGTCACCTTTAATTTTTCAGTGTGCTTTCTTTGAGGAAAACCCAGCAATCCCTTTGGCTATAATGATCCATGATAAACACACAACAAATGTGCATGAGTTTTTTTTTTTCATTTGTAGGAAAAGGCATACCCCAGATCAACAATGATTCTCTTGTTATAGTCACTGATAGAGAAGCAGCCATTGTGAATGCTATTGAGAAAGCAATTCCAGGTTGTACACACGTGCTTTGTTGGAATCATATTGTAAAAGATGTAGAGTTCTGGGTCTTAGCACATGAAGGAGGAAAAATTGATCGGAAAGTTTATACCAACAATATCCTTAAACTTATGGATAGTGAGAGTGAACACGAGTTTCAGAAATTGCTTCAGAAGTTGGAGGTAAAGTGGAGTCCAGGCTTTCTTGACTATTTTAATCAGAAGCTTAAAAAACCATTGTGAATAACTGTCGCAGATGGCTCTTGGAAAAAAAGAGGGATCTACAAGAAAACCAGTGGCATTACCACTTATGTATCTGAGAGCATGAATGCTGTGTTCAAGAGGCTTTGTATGGAGAAGGAAGTGAACATGGATGAAATGGTTTTAACATTTTATTTCCTTCAGACATATTATCAAAAAGAAATTCTTAGAGGCCTGTGTGGAACTGGAAATTACCACCTCTCAGCAGAACATGGCATTCGACAACTAAATCCTGATACTACACAGTTTCCAGAAGACTGTGTTCCTGTGGATGATATTGTGTACTTCATAAAGCAGGGAAAGATGGAAACAGACCATGTACATGAACTTCAAAGAAAAGATCGTAAAGCAAAGACAATAGAAGGTCTAGCAGATTTAATAATAAAACAGAACCGCATTTTCTTACAAGCACAGTCTGGCTGTTTTGTTATCAGAGGATTACGTCAGAAAGAACATGTGGTGAAATTATTCCCAAGAGAAACATGTTCTTGCAACAGTTCCAGGTCATGCTACCATATTATGGCAGCCCGGATTTTTGTAGGAACGGGTCTACATGAGACAAAGGTGATGCATTCTTTGAAAAAACTGAGGATGAGTGGACGAAAAGGAAAATCTGGAAGAAAAAAACTAAGGCAAAAGGATGAGTTAACCATACTGCCTGCATCCGATTCCCTTTTCAAAAGAAAAGAAAAGAAGGCAAATGGAAATAAAGATGGTGATAAAGAAATGGTACTATCATCCTTTGCCTTAGATCTTGAACAAGGAGTCCCTTATATTACAAGCACCCCACAAAAAATTAAACAAGGAGAACTTGTAAGAAAATATGAACCTGTTCCATAGGAATCTACAACAGGCTATCCACGCATGAGAAATGCAACCATACAAAGAGTCTACATCAATGCAATAGACATGAAATCGCTTCTGGATCAAAATTGGTTAGTTGATACTGCCATTGAGGGCTTCCTACATACTAGAGCTAGTCTGGAGACTGTTAAAAGTACAGATGTTGATGTGTGTGTCATCAGTCCGTTTATTATGCAGTCCATAGAATTGCAAGGGTATACAACAAGTGTCCATAACTTTGGTACAAACTTGGATGTTATGGTGAAGGACATCTGGCTCATCCCAACTAACATATACAATTCTCACTGGATACTAATTATTGTGTTCTTCAAATGGAAAATTATTCTGTATCTTGATTCCAAACATGGTTTCTCCAACAAGTATACTGATATCCTGCAAACTTTTTTAGAGATGCAGTCAGCTTCATCAATAAATTGGTCTGAGTGGATCATTCATGCACCTACTGATATACAAGTTCAACAAGACAGTTACAATTGTGGAGTGTATTGGTATGTCTGTTTGCACATGTGTTGTGCAGTGGCTCTTCAGTCCCATTCCCAGTAGACATGGTGCCTGTAAGGCAGTGGATTGCCACAGAACTTCTCAGCAAAAAAAACTTTCTTCCGCTGCCAAGTGCAACTCAGAGTCAACAAAGGAGAATGAAGAAGCAAATACATCATAAAGTCATGAGCAATTTCAAAACCCCTGTTTCAAGAAATGTGCCTAATCAATCATTGTCCACAATAGAATTCTTATCTTCAGCAATTGAACAATATTATACCTCACGTTGGACTTTGTGTTTAATGGGTAATTTGTGCAAGAACCCAAAGAATGACACAATGGTTCTGTGCCAGGGAGTATGTCAGGACTGGTACCATCTATCCTGCCTGGAAATAACTCAGGCTCCCCGTGGCATATTCAAATGTCCAAACTGCTGTCAAATGTTTTCATCTATAACATGATATTGCTTAATGTCAGATTATTATTTCAGTGTTGAAAAGTGTTAAAGGGACACTGCAATGGTTCAACTTTCATAACTATAAAACATGTAAGCTTAGTATAAATATTATTCCAATATTAAGAGGTTGCTACTAAATCTAAGAAATTGTATCCTATTATACTGTACATTGCTATATAAATAAAATACAAGTTTCATTGAATAATCTGATTAAGATAAATCTATTTTTTTATAAAAGAGAAATTGTTATTGATACATTGGAATATATTGATATTAATTCACATAAATAAGTACAGATTATTATAATCCTAGCAAAAAAATGAACTTTGAGAGCAAAAAAGCTACTAAGCTCCGTACTGGCAAGATCCAAAAAAGAAGTTCATGGATACATATTACGGGGGTATCTGAATACCTTTGATGCATTTGAATACAGAATGACTGGTTATTGGTATAAATGGAAAAACTGTATCTATAATCTTAGTTGGAGGAAAAAATGGAAAATAAATTTTAGTTTCCAGGAATATTAAGCATAAAATAGGAAAGACTTAATTTTAGTTCATAAGGTAGAATGACAACAAGATGGATGCAGGGAGACATGCTAGAGCTTTCTTACCCATGAAGAAATAATGCTGCAATAAAATTGTGAAGTTTATATTCCCGTCAATTTACAAACATGTAATATCTTGTATTGACAGATAAGTAATATTTGAAATGTGATATGATATTTTGAAATGTTTTCAACATATTTCCTATGGCCTAAATTAAAAAAAAAATTTGATGAAGAATTGGAATTTCCTCCCCTTATCCCCCTCCCCTGCATCTCCTGGAACATCTCTCTCCCCTGTGTCTTCCTACCCTGTCTCTTCCTGCCCCTCTTCCCCTGTGTCTCTTCCCCCTCTTCTTCCCCTGTGTTTCCCCCCCCTGTGTCTCTTTTCTCCCCTCTCTCTCCCCTGTGTCTCCTCCCCCTCTCCCCCGTGTCTCCTTCCCCCATCTCACTCCCCTGTGTCTCCTTTCCCCCTCTCTCCCTTCCCTGTCGCTTCCCCTCCCCTGTGTCTCTTCCCCCTCTTCTCCCCTGTGTCTCTTTCTCTTCTCTCTCTCACTATGTCTCTTCCCCCCACCTCTTTCCCCACCCCTGTATCTCTATCCTCCACCCCTCTCCCCCCTGTGTCTTTTCTCCCCCTCTCCCTCCCCTTTTGTTTTGCTATTGCGTCGTCTGTGCTGGCCACGAGCGCGCCCCTGGCCGCCTGCGCAATGCGCATGCTTGACTTGTGTATATACACACACATATACACATAAATATATATATACTAGCAACTTACTCGTCAACAATGACGGGGTTAAAAAGTGAAGTCTGTTAATGTTGTTTGCCACAGAATGCGAGTAATTGCTCATTGCAGGCCGGACCCGACGTTGACTTAGATGGCGCCGCTGATGCCACGCACGGGCCTGCAATGATCGCCTTCGACACTATGTGGACTTAGACGGTGCCATCTTCTTTTAAAATATTTATGTATGCACACTATATTTTTGAATTTTTCTTGCAAAACCTATTAGTGTTTATTTTTTATTTTTTTGCCTTCGTTTGCGTGCTAGAGCGTTACGTAGCTCGCAAACGGTGACCAAGGACGCTGACTGATAACTATATATGTGATTATTTCATTACAATTCTGGAGGTGCTGGGGGGTTAGGGGGTTAGGGTTAGGCAGCCAGGGTTACAGTGAGGTGCTGGGGGTTAGGGTTGAGCAGCCAGGGTTACGCTAAGGTGCAGGGGGTGAAGATTTGTTACTGTATTAAAACTTGTAAATGTGCCCCACTGTCCCCCTTGCAGCAGGTAAGTACTAATCTAGTTGCTTAGAGTGTTAAAACGTATATTAATAACATAGTTTATGTTTAAGAGCAGGCTGATTGTATGTTACCGCCACCGGTAGCGCTATGGGCAATCAGGCTGCTGTTAAACATTAACTATGTTATTAATATACGTTTTAACACGCTAAGCAACTAGATTAGTACTTACCTGCTGCAAGGGTGACAGTGGGGCACATTAGCAAGTTTTAATACAGTAACAAATCTTCACTGCACTCGGCTGCAGTCCACGGCGACATTACAGCGCAGCTCTGTGCGCTGAATTGTGGGAGCGCTCAAGTAAGACGGGCTCAATTGACGTGCCACGGGTATCCAACCTTGTGCAAATGGGGAGTTTGCGGTTGTGCAAATGGACTGTTTGCCGTTGTTTGCGGTGCGTTAAACGGGGAGTTTGGTCTGTCACTGTGAAGCGTGCGTAACCCTTACACTACCTGATCGATACAACATCATACCTGATGTTTTAAAGCACGTTATTCCAAACAATTTAGGAATGTTAGGTGATTTATGCCCTTTATGGATTAAAACCAGACTCTGCATCAACTATGTAATTTTCCATGGGAGTTTTGCCATGGATCCCCCTCCGGCATGCCACAGTCCAGGTGTTAGTGCCCTTGAAACAACTTTTCCATCACTATTGTGGCCAGAAAGACTCCCTGTGGGTTTTAAAATTCGCCTGCCCATTGAAGTCTATGGCGGTTCGCCCGGTTCGCCCAAAATTTTATGTTTGCGACATCACTAATTATGAGTTAGATGTGAGTACTTATATATTTTTTTTTCGCAAAATGTTTATATAGAATCTATGAAGGTTATTACATGAATAGGGGGTAAGTGTGTGTGTGGGGGGGGTAAGTGGGGGATGAGACACAGGAGAGGGAGGGGTTAAGTGGGGGATGAGACACAGGGGAGGGAGGGGGATAAGTGGGGGATGAGACACAGGGGAGGGAGGGAGGTAAGTGGGGGATGAGACACAGGGCAGGGAGGTAAGTGGGGGATGAGACACAGGGGACAGAGGGGGGGTAGTGGAGCATGAGACACAGGGGAGGGGGAAAGTGGGGGATGAGACACAGGGGAGGAAAGGTAGGGTATGAGACACTGGAACTAGGTGTCTATATTGTATTTTGTAAATATATATGTATAAATATATATATGTATTGTAAATATTGTATTTTGGCCCGGAATGGGTACTTGAAATGAGTTTCTGTGGAATTTATGAAGGTTATTACATGAATCCCACCGAGTTATGTCTATTTGGTGAATTTGATATTTTTGACCCTCTAAAAAGTTTTTGTTCCGGGTCATTTTGCGAAATATTGTATTTTGGCCCGGATTGGGTACTTGAAATTAGTTTATGTGGAATTTATGAAGGTTATTACATGAATCCCACCTAGTTATGTGTATTTGGTGAATTTGGTATTTTTGAGCCTCTAAAAAGTCGCCGTCCCGGGTCATTTTGCGAAATATTGTATTTTGGCCCGGAATGGGTACTTGACATGAGTTTCTGTGAAATTTATCAAGGTTATTACATAAATCCCACCTAGTTGTGTGTATTTGGTGAATTTGGGATTTTTCACCCTCTAAAAATGTGCTGTTCCGGGTCATTTTGTGAAATATTGTATTTTGGCCCGGAATGGGTACTAGGAATTAGTTCTCTGGAATTTATGAAGGTTATTACATGAATCCCATCTAGTTCTGTGTATTTGGTAAATTTGGTATTTTTCACCCTCTAAAAAGTCGCCGTTCAGGGTCATTTTGTGAAATATTGTATTTTGGCCTGGAATGGGTACTTGAAATGAGTTTCTGTGGAATTTATGAAGGTTATTACATGAATCCCACCTAGTTGTGTGTATTTGGTGAATTTGGTATTTTTCACCCTCTAAAAATGTGCCGTTCCGGGTCATTTTGCGAAATATTGTATTTTGGCCCGGAATGGGTACTTGAAATTAGTTCTCTGGAATTTATGAAGGTTATTACATGAATCCCATCTAGTTCTGTGTATTTGGTAAATTTGGTATTTTTCACCCTCTAAAAAGTCGCCGTTCCGGGTCATTTTGCGAAATATTGTATTTTGGCCCGGAATGGGTACTTGAAATTAGTTTCTATGGAATATATGAAGGTTATTACATGAATCCCAACTAGTTCTGTGTATTTGGTGAGTTTGGTATTTTTGAGCCTCTAAAAAGTCGCTGTTCCGGGTCATTTTGCGAAATATTGTATTTTGGCCCGGAATGGGTACTTGAAATGAGTTTCTGTGGAATTTATGAAGGTTATTACATGAATCCCACCTAGTCGTGTGCATTTGGTGAATTTGGTATTTTTGAGCCTCTAAAAAGTCGCCGTTCCGGGTCATTTTGCGAAATATTGTATTTTGGCCGGGAATGGGTACTAGGAATTAGTTTCAGAGGAATTTATGAAGGTTATTACATGAATCCCACCTAGTTCTGTGTATTTGGTGAATTTGGTATTTTTCACCCTCTAAAAAGTCGCTGTTCCGGGTCATTTTTTGAAATATTGTATTTTGGCCCGGAATGGGTACTTGAAATTAGTTTCTATGGAACTTATGAAGGTTATTACATGAATCCCACCTAGTTCTGTGTATTTGGTGAGTTTGGTATTTTTGACCATCTGGAAAGCCGCCGTTCTGGGACATTTTTTTAAAATATTGTATTCTGGCATGTTAAAGGGTTAATAAAGCATACTATTAGATTGGGGTTAGCTCTTAAATATAGTTCTCAAATATATTTAACACATCCCAATGATTTTACCATTTTAACCCGGTCTCTTATGGGGGTCTATAAAGACCCTCATAAGCCTCTATTTAACCCCATTAGTCCCATAAGGGTATTTAAAGACCCTCAGGGGACAGTTAGAAGCCGAACATAACCCCGTAAGTGCTATGAGGGTTCTCCAGTACCCTCATGACACTAAGTATAAACACTACACTGCACTATAGCCCCCCAATAAACCATTCAATCTACACTAACCCCCCTCTACACAAACATATTAACACCTACACTACCTACCTACACTACCTACCCCCTAATAACCCCCCCACAACTCTAATTACAGAAAATAAAAAAAATTTAAGTCACCAAAAATAAAAAATCTACATTACATAAAATAAAAAAATCTAAATCACAAAAAATAAAAAAATCTACATTACCAAAAATAAAAAAACGAAGTCACAAAAATTAAAAAAGGTACATTACGTAAAATAAAAAAATACATTACAACCCCCCCTCCCCACTACAGAAAAGAAAAAAAGTTACACACCTGAAAAGGAAATACATAGAATACATAGAATACAATACAAATAAAATAAAATACAATACCTAACATACAATCAATACTATCTATCTAAAATACATCCCCCAATCTATTTAATATACAATACATCATATCTAACTAAAATATATCCTCCAATGTATGTAATATACAATTCATCCTATGTACCTAAAATACATACCCCTAACATACATACAATACTATATATAAACCCCTAATTAACCCTGTCACTCATAGAGGTCAATACAGACCCCCATAATACATATAATTAACCCCGTCACTCATGGGGGTCAATACAAACCCACAAAAGGACTTAATTACCCCCATCACTCATGGGGGTCAATACAGACCCCCATAAACCCATAATTAACCATGTCACTCATGGGGGTAAATACAGACCCACATAAACCTATAATTAACCCTGTTACTCATGTGGGTCAATACAGACACCTATAAGCACTTAATTAACCCTGTAACTCATGGGGGTCAATACAGACCCTCATAAACCCATAATTAACCCTGTCACTCATAGAGGTTAATACAGACCCCCCCAATACATTAATTAATTATGTCACTCAAGGGGCTCAATACAGACCCCCATAAACCCTTAATTAACCATGTCACTCATGGGGGTCAATACAGACCCCTATAAACCCTTAATTTACTCCATTACTCATGAGGGTCAATACAGACCCCCATAAACCTATAATTAACCCTGACACTCATGGGGGTCTATACAGACCCCCATAAGCACTTAATTAACCCGGTCACTCATGGAGGTCAATAATTAACCCTGTCACTCATGGGGGTCAATACAGACACCATAAGTCAATAAATAACCCTGGCACTCATGGGGGTCATTACAGCCCCCCATAAGCACTTAATTAACCCTGACACTCATGAGGGTCAATAAAGCCCCCCATAAGCACTTAATTAACCCTGTCCCTCATGGGGGTCAATACAGACCCCCATAAGCCAATAAATAACCCTGTCACTCATCTGGGTCAATACAGACCCTCATAAGCCTTTATTAAATCCCATCACTCCCATAAGGGTATATTATGACCTTTATGGGGCTGTTACAACCCAACATTAACCACATAAGTGCCATGACGGTCCTCAAGGACCATCATGACACTAATTATAAACACTACACTAAACACCCAAAAAAAAAATTGACATTACATAATATATAAAAAAAACTAAATCACAAAAAAACTACATTCCAGAAAATAAAAAAAAACTAAGTCACAAAAAAAAGGAACATTACAGAAAATTAAAAAAATACATTACAACCCCCCCCCCCCACCACACACACTACAGAAAAAAAAATACACACCTAAAAAGGAAATACATAGAATACATATAACACAATACAATACAAATAAAATACAATACCCCCTATTTATCTCATACAATCAATACTGTCTATCTAAAATACATCCCCAATCTATCTAATATACAGTACATCCTATCTATCTAAAATACATCCCACAATCTAATATACAATACATCCTATCTATCTAAAATACATCACCCAATCTATCTAATATACAATACATCCTATATATCTAACATACATCCCACAATCTAACATACAATAAATGCTATCTCTATATACAAACCCTAAATCTAAGAAAAAATAAAATAATTAAGACCACTTACCTTTGCAGATGTCCCTTCAGATCAGCAACCTAGGGGGAAAAAAAAAGTACAACACATTTACAGAAAATAAATAAACATTCTAAATATTCTAAATATTCTACTCACCTTTCTTCTTTTCTTCTTCTCCAGCGCAGCCCCCATTAAAAAAAAAACATTACGTTAATACAAATACATAAACATTAAACAAAATAAAATAAACATAATTTACAATGTTCTTACCTCCCCGTGATGTCCCTATCCTCCTCCTCCTCTTCTGCCCCGCCCTGGAACTGCGCTGTAAAAAAAAAAAAAAAACTAATGCTAATGAGCCACCTAGAGCCTTTTCCGGAAGAAAATAGGCAATGGCACCTTCTGATTGGTTAAAAACGCTGTCTATTAAATTCAGCCAATCAAAAGGCGCCAATGTGTGAGCCAATCAGAAAGGGATACACCGCAAAATCCCACTCTGATTGATTGGATAATGCACCTGTCAATCTTTATTTAAACCAATCACAAGGCGCAGATGCCTTCAGCCAATCACAAATGAATACACCCCCACAGGGTGATTGGCTGGAGGCGTCTGTGCATTCTGATTGGTTGCAGTGACAATAGCCAATCACAATAGGATACACCCCCACGTAGTGATTGGCTGAAGGCATTTGCGCCTTCTGATTGGCTGTTGTCAATGTCAATCAGTATTACAGCCAATTAAAAGTTGCAGATGTCTTTAGCCAATCACTCCATGGGGGTGATTGGCTGATGGCAATAAAGCCTTCTGATTGGTTTAAATATAGATTGACAGGTGCATTATCCAATCAGAGTGGGATTTTGGGGTGTATCCCTTTCTGATTGGTTCACACATTGGCGTCTTCTGATTGGCTGAATTTGATAGACAGCCTTTTCAGCCAATCAGAAGATGCCATGGCCAATTTTCTTCTGGAAAAATCTGTAGGAGGCTCATTAGCGTCGGGGAGATCCGCAAGTGCGGATCTCCATTATTTAAAAAAATATATATATATTAGAGATCACGGAATGTTCAAGGATGGGGCAGAAGAGGAGGAGGCTGGGGACATCGCGGGGAGGCAAGTACAATGTATATTATGTTTATTTTACTTTGTTTTTCTGTTTATGTATGTTGTACTAGTGTAATGTTTTTTTTCAACAGGGGCCGCGCCGGTGAAGAAAAGAAGGATGGGGACATGCTGGAAAGGTGAGTAGAATATTTATAATATTTAAAATGTTTATTTATTTTCTGTAATTGTGTTGTACTAACTTTTTTTTCTCCCTAGGGTGCTGATCTGAAGGGACATCTGCAAAGGTAAGTGGTCTTAATTATTTTATTTTAGCTTAGATTTAGGGTTTGTATATAGGGATAGCATTTATTGCATGTTAGATAGGGGGATGTATTTTAGATAGATAGGATGTATTGTATATTAGATAGATTGGAGGATGTATTTTAGATAGATAGTATTGTATGTAAGATAGGGGGTTTTGTATTGTATTTTATTTCCATTGTATTCTATGTATTATATGTATTTCCTTTTCAGATGTGTAATTTTTTTTCTGTAGTGGGGGAGTGGGGAGTACGGGAGGTGGGGTGGGGTTGTAATGTATTTTTTTTTTCTGTAATGTTCCTTTTTTTGTGACTTTGGTTTTTTTATTTTCTGTAATGTAGATTTTGAGTTTGTGATTTAGTTTTTATTTTATTTTATGTAATGTAGATTTTTTATTTTTGGTGACTTTATTTTTAGTTTATTTTATGTAGTTAGAGTGTTGGGGGGGTTTATCAGGGGGTAGGTAGGTATTGTAGGTAGGTAGTGTAGGTGTTAATAGGTTAGTGTAGAGGGGGGTTAGTTTAGATTTAATGTTTTATTGGGGGGTATAGTGCAGTTTAGTGTTCATACTTAGTGTTATGATGGTCCTTGAGGACTGTCATGGCACTTATGTGGTTAATGTTGGGTTGTAACAGCCCCATAAGGGTCATAATATACCCTTATGGGACTGATAGGGTTAAAGGGAGGCTTATGAGGGTCTGTATTGACCCAAAAGAGTGACAGGGTCAATCAAGTGCTTATGGGGGTGTGTATTGACCCCCATGAGTGACAGGGTTAATTATAGGTTAATAAGGGTCTGTATTGGACCCATGAGTGACATGGTTAATTAAGTGCTTATGGGGGTCTGTATTGACCCTCATGAGTGACAGGGTTAATTATGGGGTTATGGGGGTCTGTATTGACACCCATGAGTTACAGGTTTAATTAAGTGCTTATGGGGGTAGGTATTGACCCCCATAATTGTCAGGGTTAATTATAGATTTATGGGCATCTGTATTGACACTCATAAATGACAGGGTTAATTAATGGTTTATGGGGGTCTGTATTGACCCCCATGAGTGACAGAGTTAATTAATGTATTATGGGCATCTGTATTGACCCCCATGAGTGACAGATTTAATTAATGTATTATGGGGGTCTGTATTGACCCCCATGAGTGCCAGGGTTATTTATTGGCTTATGGGGGTTTGTATTGACCCCCATGAGTGACAGAGTTAATTATGGGTTTATGAGGCTCTGTATTGACCCCCATGAGTGACGTTGTTAATTAAGTTCTTCTGGGGGTCTGTATTGGCCCATAATAGTCTTAATATACCCTTATGGGACTGATGGGGTTAAATAGAGGCTTATGAGGGCCTTTATTGACCCCCATGAGTGACATGGTTAATCAAGTGTTGATGGGGGTCTGTATTGACTCCCATGAGTGACAGGGTTATTTATTGGCTTATGGGGGTCTGTATTGACCCCCATGAGTGACAGGGTTAATTATGGGTGTATGGGGGTCTGTATTGAACCCATGAGTTATCAGGTTAATTAAGTGCTTATGGGGGTCTGTATTGACCCGCATGAGTGATAGGGTTAATTATGGGTTTGTGGGGGTCTGTATTGACCCCCATGAGTTACAGTGTTACTTAAGTGCTCATGGGGGTCTGTATTGCCCCCCATGAGTGTCAGGGTTAATTATAGGTTTATGGGGGTCTGTATTGACCCTCATGAATGACAGGGTTAATTAAGGGTTTAGGGGGGTCTATATTGACCCCCATGAGTGACAGAGTTAATTAATGTATTATGGGGGTCTGTATTGACCCCCATGAGTGACGTTGTTAATAAAGTGCTTTTGGTGGTCTGTATTGGCCCATAATAGTCTTAATATACCCTTATGGGACTGATGGGGTTAAATAGAGGCTTATGAGGGTCTTTAGTGACCCCCATGAGTGACATGGTTAATCAAGTGTTGATGGGGGTCTGTATTGACCCCCATGAGTGACAGGGTTATTTATTGGGTTATGGGGGTCTGTATTGACCCCCATGAGTGACAGGGTTAATTTTGGGTTTATCGGGGTCTGTATTGAACCCATGAGTTACCAGGTTAATTATGTGCTTATGGGGGTCTGTATTGACCCCCATGAGTGATAGGGTTAATTATGGGTTTGTGGGGGTCTGTATTGACCCCCATGAGTGACAGTGTTAATTAAGTGCTTATGGGGGTCTGTATTGACCCCCATGAGTGTCAGTGTTAATTATAGGTTTATGAGGGTCTGTATTGACCCTCATGAATGACAGGGTTAATTAAGGGTTTATAGGGGTCTGTATTGACCCCCATGAGTGACAGAGTTAATAAATGTATTATGGGGGTCTGTATTGACCCCCATGAGTGACATTTTTAATTAAGTGCTTATGGGGGTCTGTATTGACCCCCATGAGTGACGTTGTTAATAAAGTGCTTTTGGGGGTCTGTATTGGCCCATAATAGTCTTAATATACCCTTATGGGACTGATGGGGTTAATAGAGGCTTATGAGGGTCTTTATTGACCCCCATGAGTGACATGGTTAATCAAGTGTTGATGGGGGTCTGTATTGACCCCCATGAGTGACAGGGTTATTTATTTGGTTATGGGGGTCTGTATTGACCCCCATGAATGACAGGGTTAATTTTGGGTTTATGGGGGTCTATATTGAACCCATGAGTTACCAGGTTAATTAAGTGCTTATGGGGGTCTGTATTGACCCCCATGAGTGATAGGGTTAATTATGGGTTTGTGGGGGTCTGTATTGACCCCCATGAGTTACAGTGTTAATTAAGTGCTTATGCGGGTCTGTATTTACCCCCATGAGTGTCAGGGTTAATTATAGGTTTATGAGGGTCTGTATTGACCCTCATGAATGACAGGGTTAATTAAGGGTTTATGGGGGTCTGTATTGACCCCCATGAGTGACAGAGTTAATAAATGTATTATGGGGGTCTGTATTGACCCCCATGAGTGACATTTTTTATTAAGTGCTTATGGGGGTCTGTATTGACCCCCATGAGTGCCGTTGTTAATTAAGTGCTTATGGGGGTCTGTATTGACCCCCATGAATGACAGGGTTAATTATAGGTTTATAGGGGTCTTTATTGACTCCCATGAGTGACGTGGTTAATTATGGGTTTCTGGGGGTCTGTATTGACCCTCATGAGTGAGGGGGTTAATTAAGTGCTTATGAGGTTCTGTATTGACCCCCATGAGTGATAGGGTTAATTAAGTGCTTATGGGGGGTCTGTATTGACCCCCATGAGTGACAGGGTTAATTAATGTATTATGAGGGTCTGTATTGACCCCAATGAGTGACAGAGTTAATTATGGGTATATGGGGGTCTGTATTGACTCACATGAGTGACAGATTAATTATGGGTTTATGGGGGTCTGTATTGACCCTCATGAGTGACGTTGTAAATTATTTGCTTATGGGGGTCTGTATTGGCCCCCATGAGTGACAGGGTTAATTATAGGTTTATGGGGGTCTGTATTGACTCACATGAGTGACAGGTTAATTATGGGTTTATGGGGGTCTGTATTGACCCTCATGAGTGCCGGGGTTAATAAAGTGCTTATGTGGGATTGTATTGACCCCCATGAGAGACAGGGTTAATTATATTTATTATGGGGGTCTGTATTGACACCCAAAAGTGACAGGGTTAATTAGGGTTTTTTGGGTGTCTATGTTGACCCCCATGAGTGAGGGGGTTAATTAAGTGCTTATGAGGTTCTGTATTGACCCCCATGAGTGACAGGGTTAATTAAGTGCTTATGGGGGTCTGTATTGACCCACATGAGTGACAGGGTTAATTAATGTTTTATGGGTGTCTGGTTTGACCCCCATGAGTGACTGGGTTAATTATGGGTTTATGGGGGTCTGTATTGAACCCCATGAGTGACCGGGTTAATTAAGTGCTTATGGAAGTCTGTATTGACCCCCATGAGGGACAGGGTAATTAAGTGCTTATGCGGGTCGGTACTGACCCCCATGAGTGACAGGGTTATTTATTGGCTTATGGGGGTCTGTATTGAGCCCCATGAGTGTCAGGGTTAATTATAGTTTTATGGGGGTCTGTATTGACCATCATGAATGATGGGGTTAATTAAGGGCTTATGGTTGTCTGTATTGACGCCAGGAGTGACAGGGTTAATTAAGGATTTATGGGTGTCTGGGTTGACCCCCATGAGTGATAGGGTTAATTATGGGTTTATGGGGGTCTGTATTGAACCCCATGAGTGTCAGGGTTAAATATATGTTTATTAGGGTCTGTATTGACGCTCATGAATGACAGGGTTAATTAAGGGTTTATGGGGGTCTGTATTGACCCCCATGAGTGACAGAGTTAATTATTTGTTTATGGGGGTCTTTATTGACCCCAATGAGTGACGTTGTTAATTAAGTTCTTCTGGGGGTCTGTATTGGCCCATAATAGTCTTAATATAACCTTATGGGACTGATGGGGTTAAATAGAGGCTTATGAGGGACTTTATTGACCCCCATGAGTGACATGGTTAATCAAGTGTTGATGGGGGTCTGTATTGACCCCATGAATGACAGGGTTATTTATTGGGTTATGGGGGTCTGTATTGACCCCCATGAGTGACAGGGTTAATTTTGGGTTTATGGGGGTCTGTATTGAACCCATGAGTTACCAGGTTAATTAAGTGCTTATGGGGGTCTGTATTGACCCGCATGAGTGATAGGGTTAATTATGGGTTTGTGGGGGTCTGTATTGACCCCCATGAGTTACAGTGTTAATTAAGTGCTTATGGGGGTCTGTATTGACCCCATGAGTGTCAGGGTTAATTATAGGTTTTAGGGGTCTGTATTGACCCTCATGAATGACAGGGTTAATTAAGGGTTTATGGGGGTCTGTATTGACCCCCATGAGTGACAGAGTTAATTAATGTATTATGGGGGTCTGTATTGACACCCAGGAGTGACGTTGTTAATTAAGTGCTTCTGGGGGTCTGTATAGGCCCTTAATAGTCTTAATATACCCTTGTGGGACTGATGGGGTTAAATAGAGGCTTATGAGGTTCTTTTTTGACCCCCATGAGTGACATGGTTAACCAAGTGTTGATGGGGGTCTGTATTGACCCCCATGAGTGAAAGGGTTATTTATTGGGTTAATGGGGTCTGTATTGACCCCTATGAGTGACAGGGTTAATTTTGGGTTTATGGGGGTCTGTATTGAACCCATGAGTTACCAGGTTAATTAAGTGCTTAAGGGGGTCTGTATTGACCCCCATGAGTGATAGGGTTAATTATGGGTTTGTGGGGGTGTGTAATGACCCCCATGAGTTACAGTGTTAATTAAGTGCTTATGGGGGTCTGTATTGACCCCCATGAGTGTCAGGGTTAATTATAGGTTTATGAGGGTCTGTATTGACCCTCATGAATGACAGGGTTAATTAAGGGTTTATGGGGGTCTGTATTGACCCCCATGCGTGACAGTTAATTAATGTATTATGGGGGTCTGTATTGACCCCCATGATTGACATATTTAATTAAGTGCTTATGGGGGTCTGTATTGACCCCCATGAGTGACAGGGTTAATTATAGGTTTATGGGGGTCTTTATTGACTCCCATGAGTGACCTCGTTAATTATGGGTTTCTGGGGGTCTGTATTGACCCTCACGAGTGCCGGGGTTTATAAAGTGCTTATGTGGGATTGTATTGACCCCCATGAGTGACAGAGTTAATTAATGTATTATGGGGGTCTGTATTGACCCCCATGAGTGACATTTTTAATTAAGTGCTTATGGGGGTCTGTATTGACCCCTATGAGTGCCGTTGTTAATTAAGTGCTTATGGGGTTCTATATTGACCCCCATGAGTGACAGGGTTAATTATAGGTTTATGGGGGTCTTTATTGACTCCTATGAGTGACCTGGTTAATTATGGGTTTCTGGGGGTCTGTATTGACCCTCATGAGTGCCGGGGTTAATAAAGTGCTTATGTGGGATTGTATTGACCCCCATGAGTGACAGGGTTAATTTTATTTATTATGGTGGTCTGTATTGACCCCCATGAGTGACAGGGTTAATTAATGGTTTATGGGTGTCTGGGTTGACCCCCATGAGTGACAGGGTTAATTATGGGTTTATGGGCGTCTGTATTGAACCCCATGAGTGACCAGGTTAATTAAGTGCTTATGGGGGTCTGTATTGACCCCCATTAGTGCCTTTGTTAATTTAGTGCTTATGGGGGTCTGTATTGACCCCCATAAGTGACATGGTAAATTATAGGTTTATGACGGTCTGTATTGACTCCCATGAGTGACATGGTTAATTATGGGTTTATGGGGGTCTGTATTGACCCCCATGAGTGCCGGGGTTAATTAAGTGCTTATGTGGGTTTGCATTGACCCCCATGAGTGACAGGGTTAATTATATTTATTATGGGGGTCTGTATTGACCCCCATGAGTGACGTTGTAAATTATGTGCTTATGGGGGTCTGTATTGGCCCCCATGAGTGACAGGGTTAATTATAGGTTTATGGGGGTCTGTATTGACTCACTTGAGTGACAGGTTAATTATGGGTTTATGGGGGTCTGTATTGACCCTCATGAGTGCCGGGGTTAATAAAGTGCTTATGTGGGATTGTATTGACCCCCATGAGTGACAGGGTTAATTATATTTATTATGGGGGTCTGTATTGACACCCAAAAGTGACCGGGTTAATTAGGGTTTTTTGGGTGTCTATGTTGACCCCCATGAGTGAGGGGGTTAATTAAGTGCTTATGAGGTTCTGTATTGACCCCCATGAGTGACAGGGTTAATTAAGTGCTTATGGGGGTCTGTATTGACCCACATGAGTGACAGGGTTAATTAATGTTTTATGGGTGTCTGGTTTGACCCCCATGAGTGACTGGGTTAATTATGGGTTTATGGGGGTCTGTATTGAACCCCATGAGGGACAGGGTAATTAAGTGCTTATGCGGGTCGGTACTGACCCCCATGAGTGACAGGGTTATTTATTGGCTTATGGGGGTCTGTATTGAGCCCCATGAGTGTCAGGGTTAATTATAGGTTTATGGGGGTCTGTATTGACCCTCATGAATGATGGGGTTAATTAAGGGCTTATGGTTGTCTGTATTGACGCCATGAGTGACAGGGTTAATTAAGGATTTATGGGTGTCTGGGTTGACCCCCATGAGTGATAGGGTTAATTATGGGTTTATGGGGGTCTGTATTGAACCCCATGAGTGTCAGGGTTAATTATATGTTTATTAGGGTCTGTATTGACGCTCATGAATGACAGGGTTAATTAAGGGTTTATGGGGGTCTGTATTAACCCCCATGAGTGACAGAGTTAATTATTGGTTTATGGGGGTCTTTATTAACCCCCATGAGTGACGTTGTTAATTAAGTTCTTCTGGGGGTCTGTATTTGCCCATAATAGTCTTAATATAACCTTATGGGACTGATGGGGTTAAATAGAGGCTTATGAGGGACTTTATTGACCCCCATGAGTGACATGGTTAATCAAGTGTTGATGGGGGTCTGTATTGACCCCATGAGTGACAGGGTTATTTATTGGGTTATGGGGGTCTGTATTGACCCCCATGAGTGACAGGGTTAATTTTGGGTTTATGGGGGTCTGTATTGAACCCATGAGTTACCAGGTTAATTAAGTGCTTATGGGGGTCTGTATTGACCCGCATGAGTGATAGGGTTAATTATGGGTTTGTGGGGGTCTGTATTGACCCCCATGAGTTACAGTGTTAATTAAGTGCTTATGGGGGTCTGTATTGACCCCCATGAGTGTCATGGTTAATTATAGGTTTATGGGGGTCTGTATTGACCCTCACGAATGACAGGGTTAATTAAGGGTTTATGGGGGTCTGTATTGACCCCCATGAGTGACAGAGTTAATTAATGTATTATGGGGGTCTGTATTGACCCCCATGAGTGACATATTTAATTAAGTGCTTATGGGGGTCTGTATTGACCCCCATGAGTGACAGGGTTAATTATAGGTTTATGGGGGTCTTTATTGACTCCCATGAGTGACCTGGTTAATTATGGGTTTCTGGGGGTCTGTATTGACCCTCACGAGTGCCGGGGTTTATAAAGTGCTTATGTGGGATTGTATTGACCCCCATGAGTGACAGAGTTAATTAATGTATTATGGGGGTCTGTATTGACCCCCATGAGTGACATTTTTAATTAAGTGCTTATGGGGGTCTGTATTGACCCCCATGAGTGCCGTTGTTAATTAAGTGCTTATGGGGTTCTATATTGACCCCCATGAGTGACAGGGTTAATTATAGGTTTATGGGGGTCTTTATTGACTCCTATGAGTGACCTGGTTAATTATGGGTTTCTGGGGGTCTGTATTGACCCTCATGAGTGCCGGGGTTAATAAAGTGCTTATGTGGGATTGTATTGACCCCCATGAGTGACAGGGTTAATTTTATTTATTATGGTGGTCTGTATTGACCCCCATGAGTGACAGGGTTAATTAAGGGTTTATGGGTGTCTGGGTTGACCCCCATGAGTGACAGGGTTAATTATGGGTTTATGGGCGTCTGTATTGAACCCCATGAGTGACCGGGTTAATTTTGGGTTTATGGGGGTCTGTATTGAACCCATGAGTTACCAGGTTAATTAAGTGCTTATGGGGGTCTGTATTGACCCGCATGAGTGATAGGGTTAATTATGGGTTTGTGGGGGTCTGTATTGACCCCCATGAGTTACAGTGTTAATTAAGTGCTTATGGGGGTCTGTATTGACCCCCATGAGTGTCAGGGTTAATTATAGGTTTATGGGGGTCTGTATTGACCCTTATGAGTGAAAGGGTTAATTAAGGGTTTATGGGGGTCTGTATTGACCCCCATGAGTGACAGAGTTAATTAATGTATTATGGGGGTCTGTATTGACACCCATGAGTGACGTTGTTAATTAAGTGCTTCTGGGGGTCTGTATAGGCCCTTAATAGTCTTAATATACCCTTGTTGGACTGATGGGGTTAAATAGGGGCTTATGAGGTTCTTTTTTGACCCCCATGAGTGACATGGTTAATCAAGTGTTGATGGGGGTCTGTATTGACCCCCATGAGTGACAGGGTTATTTATTGGGTTAATGGGGTCTGTATTGACCACCATGAGTGACAGGGTTAATTTTGGGTTTATGGGGGTCTGTATTGAACCCATGAGTTACAGTGTTAATTAAGTGCTTATGGGGGTCTGTATTGACCCCCATGAGTGTCAGGGTTAATTATAGGTTTATGAGGGTCTGTATTGACCCTCATGAATGACAGGGTTAATTAAGTGCTTATGGGGGTCTGTATTGACCCGCATGAGTGATAGGGTTAATTATGGGTTTGTGGGGGTCTGTATTGACCCCCATGAGTTACAGTGTTAATTAAGTGCTTATGGGGGTCTGTATTGACCCCATGAGTGTCAGGGTTAATTATAGGTTTTAGGGGTCTGTATTGACCCTCATGAATGACAGGGTTAATTAAGGGTTTATGGGGGTCTGTATTGACCCCCATGAGTGACAGAGTTAATTAATGTATTATGGGGGTCTGTATTGACACCCAGGAGTGACGTTGTTAATTAAGTGCTTCTGGGGGTCTGTATAGGCCCTTAATAGTCTTAATATACCCTTGTGGGACTGATGGGGTTAAATAGAGGCTTATGAGGTTCTTTTTTGACCCCCATGAGTGACATGGTTAACCAAGTGTTGATGGGGGTCTGTATTGACCCCCATGAGTGAAAGGGTTATTTATTGGGTTAATGGGGTCTGTATTGACCCCTATGAGTGACAGGGTTAATTTTGGGTTTATGGGGGTCTGTATTGAACCCATGAGTTACCAGGTTAATTAAGTGCTTAAGGGGGTCTGTATTGACCCCCATGAGTGATAGGGTTAATTATGGGTTTGTGGGGGTGTGTAATGACCCCCATGAGTTACAGTGTTAATTAAGTGCTTATGGGGGTCTGTATTGACCCCCATGAGTGTCAGGGTTAATTATAGGTTTATGAGGGTCTGTATTGACCCTCATGAATGACAGGGTTAATTAAGGGTTTATGGGGGTCTGTATTGACCCCCATGCGTGACAGTTAATTAATGTATTATGGGGGTCTGTATTGACCCCCATGATTGACATATTTAATTAAGTGCTTATGGGGGTCTGTATTGACCCCCATGAGTGACAGGGTTAATTATAGGTTTATGGGGGTCTTTATTGACTCCCATGAGTGACCTCGTTAATTATGGGTTTCTGGGGGTCTGTATTGACCCTCACGAGTGCTGGGGTTTATAAAGTGCTTATGTGGGATTGTATTGACCCCCATGAGTGACAGAGTTAATTAATGTATTATGGGGGTCTGTATTGACCCCCATGAGTGACATTTTTAATTAAGTGCTTATGGGGGTCTGTATTGACCCCTATGAGTGCCGTTGTTAATTAAGTGCTTATGGGGTTCTATATTGACCCCCATGAGTGACAGGGTTAATTATAGGTTTATGGGGGTCTTTATTGACTCCTATGAGTGACCTGGTTAATTATGGGTTTCTGGGGGTCTGTATTGACCCTCATGAGTGCCGGGGTTAATAAAGTGCTTATGTGGGATTGTATTGACCCCCATGAGTGACAGGGTTAATTTTATTTATTATGGTGGTCTGTATTGACCCGCATGAGTGACAGGGTTAATTAAGGGTTTATGGGTGTCTAGGTTGACCCCCATGAGTGACAGGGTTAATTATGGGATTATGGGGGTCTGTATTGAACCCCATGAGTGACCAGGTTAAATAAGTGCTTATGGGGATCTTTATTGACCCCCATTAGTGCCTTTGTTAATTTAGTGCTTATGGGGGTCTGTATTGACCCCCATAAGTGACATGGTAAATTATAGGTTTATGACGGTCTGTATTGACTCCCATGAGTGACATGGTTAATTATGGGTTTATGGGGGCTGTATTGACCCCCATGAGTGCCGGGGTTAATTAAGTGCTTATGTGGGTTTGCATTGACCCCCATGAGTGACAGGGTTAATTATATTTATTATGGGGGTCTGTATTGACCCTCATGAGTGACGTTGTAAATTATGTGCTTATGGGGGTCTGTATTGGCCCCCATGAGTGACAGGGTTAATTATAGGTTTATGGGGGTCTGTATTGACTCACTTGAGTGACAGGTTAATTATGGGTTTATGGGGGTCTGTATTGACCCTCATGAGTGCCGGGGTTAATTAAGTGCTTATGTGGGTTTGCATTGACCCCCATGAGTGACAGGGTTAATTATATTTATTATGGGGGTCTGTATTAACCCCCAAAAGTGAAAGATTTAATTAGGGTTTTTTGGGGGTCTGTGTTGACCCCCATGAGTGAGGGGGTTAATTAAGTGCTTATGAGGTTCTGTATTGACCCCCATGAGTGACAGGGTTAATTAAGTGCTTATGGGGGTCTGTATTGACCCACATGAGTGACAGGGTTAATTAATGTTTTATGGGTGTCTGGTTTGACCCCCATGAGTGACTGGGTTAATTATGGGTTTATGGGGGTCTGTATTGAACCCCATGAGGGACAGGGTAATTAAGTGCTTATGCGGGTCGGTACTGACCCCCATGAGTGACAGGGTTATTTATTGGCTTATGGGGGTCTGTATTGAGCCCCATGAGTGTCAGGGTTAATTATAGGTTTATGGGGGTCTGTATTGACCCTCATGAATGATGGGGTTAATTAAGGGCTTATGGTTGTCTGTATTGACGCCATGAGTGACAGGGTTAATTAAGGATTTATGGGTGTCTGGGTTGACCCCCATGAGTGATAGGGTTAATTATGGGTTTATGGGGGTCTGTATTGAACCCCATGAGTGTCAGGGTTAATTATATGTTTATTAGGGTCTGTATTGACGCTCATGAATGACAGGGTTAATTAAGGGTTTATGGGGGTCTGTATTAACCCCCATGAGTGACAGAGTTAATTATTGGTTTATGGGGGTCTTTATTAACCCCCATGAGTGACGTTGTTAATTAAGTTCTTCTGGGGGTCTGTATTTGCCCATAATAGTCTTAATATAACCTTATGGGACTGATGGGGTTAAATAGAGGCTTATGAGGGACTTTATTGACCCCCATGAGTGACATGGTTAATCAAGTGTTGATGGGGGTCTGTATTGACCCCATGAGTGACAGGGTTATTTATTGGGTTATGGGGGTCTGTATTGACCCCCATGAGTGACAGGGTTAATTTTGGGTTTATGGGGGTCTGTATTGAACCCATGAGTTACCAGGTTAATTAAGTGCTTATGGGGGTCTGTATTGACCCGCATGAGTGATAGGGTTAATTATGGGTTTGTGGGGGTCTGTATTGACCCCCATGAGTTACAGTGTTAATTAAGTGCTTATGGGGGTCTGTATTGACCCCCATGAGTGTCAGGGTTAATTATAGGTTTATGGGGGTCTGTATTGACCCTCACGAATGACAGGGTTAATTAAGGGTTTATGGGGGTCTGTATTGACCCCCATGAGTGACAGAGTTAATTAATGTATTATGGGGGTCTGTATTGACCCCCATGAGTGACATATTTAATTAAGTGCTTATGGGGGTCTGTATTGACCCCCATGAGTGACAGGGTTAATTATAGGTTTATGGGGGTCTTTATTGACTCCCATGAGTGACCTGGTTAATTATGGGTTTCTGGGGGTCTGTATTGACCCTCACGAGTGCCGGGGTTTATAAAGTGCTTATGTGGGATTGTATTGACCCCCATGAGTGACAGAGTTAATTAATGTATTATGGGGGTCTGTATTGACCCCCATGAGTGACATTTTTAATTAAGTGCTTATGGGGGTCTGTATTGACCCCCATGAGTGCCGTTGTTAATTAAGTGCTTATGGGGTTCTCTATTGACCCCCATGAGTGACAGGGTTAATTATAGGTTTATGGGGGTCTTTATTGACTCCTATGAGTGACCTGGTTAATTATGGGTTTCTGGGGGTCTGTATTGACCCTCATGAGTGCCGGGGTTAATAAAGTGCTTATGTGGGATTGTATTGACCCCCATGAGTGACAGGGTTAATTTTATTTATTATGGTGGTCTGTATTGACCCCCATGAGTGACAGGGTTAATTAAGGGTTTATGGGTGTCTGGGTTGACCCCCATGAGTGACAGGGTTAATTATGGGTTTATGGGCGTCTGTATTGAACCCCATGAGTGACAGGGTTAATTTTGGGTTTATGGGGGTCTGTATTGAACCCATGAGTTACCAGGTTAATTAAGTGCTTATGGGGGTCTGTATTGACCCGCATGAGTGTCAGGGTTAATTATGGGTTTATGGGGGTCTGTATTGACCCCCATGAGTTACAGTGTTAATTAAGTGCTTATGGGGGTCTGTATTGACCCCCATGAGTGTCAGGGTTAATTATAGGTTTATGGGGGTCTGTATTGACCCTCACGAATGACAGGGTTAATTAAGGGTTTATGGGGGTCTGTATTGACCCCCATGAGTGACAGAGTTAATTAATGTATTATGGGGGTCTGTATTGACACCCATGAGTGACGTTGTTAATTAAGTGCTTCTGGGGGACTGTATAGGCCCTTAATAGTCTTAATATACCCTTGTTGGACTGATGGGGTTAAATAGGGGCTTATGAGGTTCTTTTTTGACCCCCATGAGTGACATGGTTAATCAAGTGTTGATGGGGGTCTGTATTGACCCCCATGAGTGACAGGGTTATTTATTGGGTTAATGGGGTCTGTATTGACCACCATGAGTGACAGGGTTAATTTTGGGTTTATGGGGGTCTGTATTGAACCCATGAGTTACAGTGTTAATTAAGTGCTTATGGGGGTCTGTATTGACCCCCATGAGTGTCAGGGTTAATTATAGGTTTATGAGGGTCTGTATTGACCCTCATAAATGACAGGGTTAATTAAGGGTTTATGGGGGTCTGTATTGACCCCCATGCGTGACAGAGTTAATTAATGTATTATGGGGTTCTGTATTGACCCCCATGAGTGACATATTTAATTAAGTGCTTTTGGGGGTCTGTATTGACCCCCATGAGTGACAGGGTTAATTATAGGTTTATGGGGGTCTTTATTGACTCCTATGAGTGACCTGGTTAATTATGGGTTTCTGGGGGTCTGTATTGACCCTCATGAGTGCCGGGGTTAATAAAGTGCTTATGTGGGATTGTATTGACCCCCATGAGTGACAGGGTTAATTTTATTTATTATGGTGGTCTGTATTGAACCCCATGAGTGACAGGGTTAATTAATGGTTTATGGGTGTCTGGGTTGACCCCCATGAGTGACAGGGTTAATTATGGGTTTATGGGCGTCTGTATTGAACCCCATGAGTGACAGGGTTAATTTTGGGTTTATGGGGGTCTGTATTGAACCCATGAGTTACCAGGTTAATTAAGTGCTTATGGGGGTCTGTATTTACCCGCATGAGTGATAGGGTTAATTATGGGTTTGTGGGGGTCTGTATTGACCCCCATGAGTTACAGTGTTAATTAAGTGCTTATGGGGGTCTGTATTGACCCCCATGAGTGTCAGGGTTAATTATAGGTTTATGGGGGTCTGTATTGACCCTCACGAATGACAGGGTTAATTAAGGGTTTATGGGGGTCTGTATTGACCCCCATGAGTGACAGAGTTAATTAATGTATTATGGGGGTCTGTATTGACACCCATGAGTGACGTTGTTAATTAAGTGCTTCTGGGGGTCTGTATAGGCCCTTAATAGTCTTAATATACCCTTGTTGGACTGATGGGGTTAAATAGGGGCTTATGAGGTTCTTTTTTGACCCCCATGAGTGACATGGTTAATCAAGTGTTGATGGGGGTCTGTATTGACCCCCATGAGTGACAGGGTTATTTATTGGGTTAATGGGGTCTGTATTGACCACCATGAGTGACAGGGTTAATTTTGGGTTTATGGGGGTCTGTATTGAACCCATGAGTTACAGTGTTAATTAAGTGCTTATGGGGGTCTGTATTGACCCCCATGAGTGTCAGGGTTAATTATAGGTTTATGAGGGTCTGTATTGACCCTCATAAATGACAGGGTTAATTAAGGGTTTATGGGGGTCTGTATTGACCCCCATGCGTGACAGAGTTAATTAATGTATTATGGGGGTCTGTATTGACCCCCATAAGTGACATATTTAATTAAGTGCTTTTGGGGGTCTGTATTGACCCCCATGAGTGACAGGGTTAATTATAGGTTTATGGGGGTCTTTATTGACTCCCATGAGTGACCTGGTTAATTATGGGTTTCTGGGGGTCTGTATTGACCCTCACGAGTGCCGGGGTTTATAAAGTGCTTATGTGGGATTGTATTGACCCCCATGAGTGACAGAGTTAATTAATGTATTATGGGGGTCTGTATTGACCCCCATGAGTGACATTTTTAATTAATGCTTATGGGGATCTGTATTGACCCCCATGAGTGCCGTTGTTAATTAAGTGCTTATGGGGTTCTATATTGACCCCCATGAGTGACAGGGTTAATTATAGGTTTATGGGGGTCTTTATTGACTCCCATGAGTGACTTGGTTAATTATGGGTTTCTGGGGGTCTGTATTGACCCTCATGAGTGCCGGGGTTAATAAAGTGCTTATGTGGCATTGTATTGACCCCCATGAGTGACAGGGTTAATTTTATTTATTATGGTGGTCTGTATTGACCCCCATGAGTGACAGGGTTAATTAATGGTTTATGGGTGTCTGGGTTGACCCCCATGAGTGACAGGGTTAATTATGGGTTTATGGGCGTCTGTATTGAACCCCATGAGTGACCAGGTTAATTAAGTGCTTATGGGGGTCTGTATTGACCCCCATAAGTGCCTTTGTTAATTTAGTGCTTATGGGGGTCTGTGACCCCCATAAGTGACATGGTAAATTATAGGTTTATGACGGTCTGTATTGACTCCCATGAGTGACATGGTTAATTATGGGTTTATGGGGGGCTGTATTGACCCCCATGAGTGCCGGGGTTAATTAAGTGCTTATGTGGGATTGTATTGACCCCCATGAGTGACAGGGTTAATTATATTTATTATGGTGGTCTGTATTGACCCCCATGTGTAACAGAGTTAATTAGTTTTTTTTGGGGTGTCTGTGTTGACCCCCATGAGTGAGGGTTTTAATTAAGTGCTTATGGGGTTCTATATTGACCCCCATGAGTTACAGGGTTAATTAAGTGTTTATGGGGGTCTGTATTGACCCCCATGAGTGACAGGGTTAATTAATGTTTTATGGGTGTCTGGGTTGACCCCTATGAGTGACAGGGTTAAATATGGGTTAATAGGGGTCTGCATTGAACCCCATAAGTGACCGTGATAATTAAGTGCTTATGGAAGTCTGTATTGACTCCCATGAGCAACAGGGTAATTAAGTGCTTATGGGGGTCTGTATTGAGCCCCATGAGTGTCAGGGTTAATTATAGGTTTATGGGGGTCTGTATTGATACTCATGAGTGACGAGGTTAATTAAGGGCTTATGGTTGTCTGTATTGACCCCCATGAGTGACAGGGTTAATTAAGGATTTATGGGTGTCTGAGTTGACCCCCATGAGTGAAAGGGTTATTTATGGGTTTATGGGGGTCTGTATTGAACCCCATGAGTGACTGAGTTAATTAAGTGCTTATGGGAGTCTGTATTGAGCCCCACGTGTCAGGGTTAATTATAGGTTTATGGGGGTCTGTATTGACCCTCATGAGTGACTGGGTTAATTAAGGGTTTATGGGGGTCTGCATTGACCCTCATGAGTGCCAGGGTTATTTATTGGGTTATGGGGGTCTGTGTTGATCCCCATGAGTGACAGAGTTAATTAATGTATTATGGGGGTCTTTATTGACCCCCATGAATGCCAGGATTATTTATTGGCTTATGGTGGTCTGTATTGACCCCCTTGAGTGACAGGGTTAATTAAGTGCTTATGGGGGTCTGTATTGACCCTAATGTGTGATGGGGTTAGTTAAGTGCTTATGTGGGTTTGTATTGACCTCCTTGAGTGACAGGGTTAATTAGGGGTTTATGGGTGTCTGTATTGACCCCCATAAGTGAGGGGGTTAATTAAGTGCTCCAGGGTGGTCTGTATTGACCCCCATGAGTGACAGTGTTAATGAAGTGCTTATGGGTGTCTGTATTGACCCCCATAAGTGAGGGGGTTAATTAAGTGCTCCAGGGTGGTCTGTATTGACCCCCATGAGTGACAGGGTTAATTAAGGGCTTATGGGGGTCTGTATTGACCCCCATGAGTGACAGGGCTTTTTAAGGGTTGTTGGTGCTCTGTGTAGAGCCCCATGAGTGATAGGGTTCATTTTTTTTTATTACGGGTCCTTTAAGGACCTTTAAGGTCCTTTAAGGATCCATAAAGTGGGAAATTTGAATTTTCATTGCAGCGGGGGTCCCCGATCACGCTTATCTCGGATCCTGTGTGGTTAATGCGGGTTTCCGAGCTTATCTCGGATCCCTTCTTGGACTTAAATTGAGTTGTAACTTCACTTGCAGAGGTCCTGGGAGCCCCCCTTGCTGTGGGTAAGCTTTTTATGTGTTTTTTGTGTGCATTTAGTGTATTTTTAATGTTTTCAGGTGCGAGCAGTTCGGCCGTTAAGGTCGTATTTTTGCGAGGTCGTAATGTTTTTTTTTCTAAGTCCTGTGTCTCCTATTTTTATGTGTAAGTCCGTATAAAGTGATTGTGTGTTAGATTTATTTTGGTAGTGCCGCTTGTGTGGGTGTTTATAACCGCGTGTTAGGCGCCATAGAAACTCCACCTCCACAAATGTGGCCCCTCGCTTCGCAAGAGTCCCCATTTGCAGCCTTCAATGAGCCTTCGGCTCATTGCAGGCGATGTTGGAGCCTCCACCTTCTGCAAATGCGGCCCCTCGCTTTGTGAGGGTCCGCATTTGCAGACCAAACTGCTTCCCTCGCTTCGCGACAACTATTGTATGTGATGATATATAGATGTTACCACACATGTATTTAACTGTCATGCCTAGGTTTATCACTATGTGAATTTTTGTTCTTAAATATTCTTTATATGAGTACCATAGTGTGATGAGCAAAATTATGAGATAAGTTGAGCAAAATTTGTATTTTTTATTGTTTATTCCCACTATTGATTTTTAATTATACAGTATTTAAACATTTTGTGCTTTACTAATCTAAACAATTATTGTCTAACAATAGAGATGTCGCGAATAGTTCGCCGGCGGATTGTTCCCTGTGAACATAGCATGTTCGCTTTCGCGGCAAAGGACAACAAACATATGCGAGATTCGACCCGCCCCCAATACTTTATCATTGAGCAAACTTTGACCCTGCATGTCACAGTCAGCAGACACATTCCAGCCAATCAGCAGCATACACTCCCTTCCAGAGCCTTCTAACTCATGGACAGCAGCCATTTTGGAATCATAACTAACTTGCAGTCTTACTGAGAGGAGGAGAGTGTAGGTGATACTGATTGAATAGGGAAATCAATAGCTAGGCAAGTTTATTCAGTGTCCAGTGCAGTGCTGAAGGACTCTTGTGCTTTATTATTATTATTATTACTATATAATGTGTAGATGTACCAGCTGGGCATGCTCTTGTGCATTATTATTATTATTATTATTATTATTATTATTATATAGTTGTGAGCGTACGGGCCGTTGCTCACGCTTGCGGGTTCACGTAGCGAGACCCGGCCCTTGCGAAGCGCGGGCACTGGGCGAGGGCCTCAGTTGCTGGCATGGAGCACCGAAGGCCGCCGAACAAAACGAAAACGAGGCTACACACGCAAACACCATACGAGACACGTTACCACACATTACAACCTCGCAAACATCGGACGCAATACGCCGACATACAAACATTTCAAACACAATAAATACACACAACACACACATAAAAAAATTACCTACAGCAAGAGAAACCATCCAGCACCTCAAAAAACCAAGTTACACATTCATTTCAATAAAAATAAACCACTTTACACACTAATGAAATCGCTAAGCGAGAGAAAAAATGGCAGACGAAAAAAACCAAAACGAGGCTACAGCACTCTCAACACTTAAAACACCACAACAAACTCGCAAAACAACACACGAAACTCGAAAAACACCACGAAGCACCGACGGATAATCCGCAAAGACGCATAACACAGATAACCCGCCATTTGACGCCAATGAGGAAGTACACCACTACGCTAACGGTTTTGTCTCGCACATGCACACTGTTACACTGCACACATTTATCACGCTTACACAGCAGCTCCACACCACTAATGCTGCAGCAACATGAAAACAGATTGTCAGCTATTCAACACAATGCTTCAAAATAGGTAAAGTATATTCATTTATTAATATATTATATATTTTAGTATTATACACCAAACAGCATTAGCTCACTTACGATTTGATTACCGCCATTTTTTCACGGGCAATTCGCTAGTTATTATATAATGTGTAGATGTACCGGCTGGGCATGCACTTGTGCATTATTATTATTATTATTATTATTATTATTATTATATAATGTGTAGATGTACCAGCTGGGCATGCTCTTGTGCATTATTATTATTATTATTACTACTATATAATGTGTAGATGTACCAGCTGGGCATGCTCTTGTGCATTATTATTATTATTATTATTATTATTATTATTATTATTATTATTAAATAATGTGTAGATGTAACGGCTGGGCATGCACTTGTGCATTATTATTATTATTATTATTATTATTATTATTATTATTATATAATGTGTAGATGTACCAGCTGGGCATGCTCTTGTGCATTATTATTATTATTATTACTACTATATAATGTGTAGATGTACCAGCTGGGCATGCTCTTGTGCATTATTATTATTATTATTATTATTATTATTATTATTATTATTATTAAATAATGTGTAGATGTAACGGCTGGGCATGCTCTTGTGCATTATTATTATTATTAATATTATTATTATTGTTATATAATGTGTAGATGTACCAGCTGGGCATGCTCTTGTGCATTATTATTATTATTAATATTACTACTATATAATGTGTAGATGTACCAGCTGGGCATGCTCTTGTGCATTATTATTATTATTATTACTACTATATAATGTGTAGATGTACCGGCTGGGCATGCTCTTGTGCATTATTATTATTATTATTTTTAACTAGCGAATTGCCCGTCAAAAAATGACGGCAATGAAATTGTAAGGTAGCTAATGCTGTTTAGTGTGTAATAATGAAATATATAATAGATTAATAAATGAATATACTTTACCTATTTTAAAGCATTGTGTGGAAGAGCTGTGAATGTGTTTTGATGTTGCTGCAGCATTAGTGGTGTTGATCTGCTGTGTAAGCGTGCTGAATGTGTGCAGTGTAACACTGTGCGTGCGCGAGCCCAAACCGTTGTCGTGTACTTCCGCATTGGCGTAAAATGGCGAGTAATGTGTGGTATACGTTTGTATCGGAATATCCGTAGGTGTTTTGTGGTGTTTTGCGAGTTTCTTGTGGTGTTTTGCGAGTTTAGAGTGCTGTAGCCTCGTTTTCGTTTTGTTCGGCGGCCATTTTTTCTCTCGCTTCGATTTTTTTTTAGTCTCTAAACTGTTTTATTTCGAGTAAAATCGAGGTGTAAGTTGTATTTTTGAGGTGCTGGGTGCTCCCTCTTGGTGTAGGTAAGTTTTTTATGTATGTGGTGTGTGTATGTATTGTGTTTTACATTTTGTAATGTTCGCGAGTTGCGTCCGAGTGTTGCGAGTCCGTAATGTGTGTGAACGTGTGTCGTATGTTGTTTGCGAGTGTCGTAATGTGTGTGTCGTACTGTTTGGGTTGCGACGTGAAGTTTGCGAGGGTCGCAGTTGCTGGCATGGAGCGCCTTCGGCGCTCCATGCCAGCAACTGCGGCCCTCGCTTTGCGAGGTCCTCAGGTGCTGGCATGGAGCGCCTACGGCGCTCCATGCCAGCAACTGAGAACCTCGGGCAGTGCCCTCGCTTCGCGAGGGCCTCGGCTCGTTGTGCGAGCCGCGGCCCTCGCTTCGCGAGGGCCGCGACTCGCGTAGCAAGCCCGCGGCCCTCGCTTTGCGAGGGCCGCGGGCTCGCTATGCGAGCCCGCAGCGTTAGCAACAACTCGTACGCTCACAACTATATATGTGATACTACTATATAATGTGTAGATGTAGATGTAGAGTGTTGCGAGTCCGTAATGTGTGTGAACGTGTGTCGTATGTTGTTTGCGAGTGTCGTAATGTGTGTGTCGTACTGTTTGGGTTGCGACGTGAAGTTTGCGAGGGTCGCAGTTGCTGGCATGGAGCGCCTTCGGCGCTCCATGCCAGCAACTGCGGCCCTCGCTTTGCGAGGTCCTCAGGTGCTGGCATGGAGCGCCTACGGCGCTCCATGCCAGCAACTGAGAACCTCGGGCAGTGCCCTCGCTTCGCGAGGGCCTCGGCTCGTTGTGCGAGCCGCGGCCCTCGCTTCGCGAGGGCCGCGACTCGCGTAGCAAGCCCGCGGCCCTCGCTTTGCGAGGGCCGCGGGCTCGCTATGCGAGCCCGCAGCGTTAGCAACAACTCGTACGCTCACAACTATATATGTGATACTACTATATAATGTGTAGATGTACCAGCTGGGCATGCTCTTGTGCATTATTATTATTATTATTATTATTATTATTACTATATAATGTGTAGATGTACCAGCTGGGCATGCTGTTGTGCATTATTATTATTATTATTATTACTACTATATAATGTGTAGATGTACCAGCTGGGCATGCTCTTGTGCAATATTATTATTATTATTATTATTATTATTATTATTATTATTATTATTACTATATAATGTGTAGATGAACTGGCTGGGCATGCTCTTGTGCATTATTATTATTATTATTATTATTATTATTATTACTACTATATAATGTGTAGATGTACCAGCTGGGCATGCTCTTGTGCATTATTATTATTATTATTATTATTATTATTATTATTATTATTATTATTATTATTAGTATAATACTACTACTACTACTACTACTACTAATAATAATAATAATAATAATAATAATAATAATAATGCACAAGAGCATGCCCAGCCAGTACATCTACACATTATATAGTAGTAATAATAATAATAATAATAATGCACAAGAGCATGACCAGCCGGTACATCTACACATTATATAGTAATAATAATAAGAATAATGTAGAAGAGCATGCCCAGCCGGTACATCTACACATTATATAGTAATAATAATAATAATAATAATAATGCACAAGAGCATGCCCAGCCGGTACATCTACACATTATATACTAATAATAATAATAATAATAATAATAATGCACAAGAGCATGCCCAGCCGGTACATCTACACATTATATAGTAATAATAATAATAATAATAATAATAATAATAATAATAATGCACAAGAGCATGCCCAGCCGGTACATCTACACATTATATACTAATAATAATAATAATAATAATGCACAAGAGCATGCCCAGCCGGTACATCTACACATTATATAGTAATAATAATAATAATAATAATAATAATGCACAAGAGCATGCCCAGCCGGTACATCTACACATTATATAGTAATAATAATAATAATAATAATAATGCACAAGAGCATGCCCAGCCGGTACATCTACACATTATATAGTAATAATAATAATAATAATAAAGCACAAGAGCATTAAGGTCTTATTATGGAGAGAATCTTACATCTCATTGGTTATCGACCCCAATTTTGAGATAATTAAGCACATGAGATAAACTGGGGACTCGTTAATGTGATTTCGGCTTCAAATGCCCAACTTTTCCCAACTCATTGTGTTTATATTTATTTATATTTGTACTTTTCGTTCTTCAAGTACTGGGACCTCCAGAGTTACTGAATACTGTTGTGTTTTTATTCCTCCTCCCTTTGACATATGTGCTTGGCTTGCTGAGGGCCATAGGGTCACGTATAGTTGGACATGACTGAACAACTAAACAGCAGCAATTATTTCTATGTTATATTATTATATTACTGTACTACACCCTGGTCAGACAGAGCTGTGCAGACCCTGAGTCGACAGTGATTGGTGGGACCCGGTGTAGAAACATTTAGGGCCCACTTTGCAACTTCTCTATAGACATTGGGTGCCTTTTAGGTTTAATTAAAAGTTCTAATATATAAAAGTTTAATTAAAAGTTCTAATAATGGGAGATTTTAATTACCCTGAAATAAACCGGATAAATGAGACCAGCAGATCATCTAAGGGGAGCAGGTTCTTGAGTACACTCAGGGATCATTATCTGGCCCAGGTTATACAAGAACCTACTAGAAATGGGGCCATCTTGGATTTAGTCATCACAAATAATATTGATATAGTATCAAATGTTGGAATAGGGGAACCTTTGGGAAACAATGATCACAACACAGTCTTATTTGAGATTGAATAAAAAAAACAACATTTTAAGGGGCCAACAAAAACTCTTAATTTTAAAAGGGCAGATTTTAACGGTCTAAGGGCAGCAATACAAAGTATAGACTGGGACAGAGAAAAAATGTATTCAGGTCTCAGAGCATAATAAAGTGATTTAGATTTGTAACTGCTTTGAGAGTGCTATCGCTGGCAGCCAATGAGCAGTAATCCAGATATATAACTGCAGAGTAAAAAGTAAAACATTTTAGTGTAGTGTAAAGTCTACATTTTTATTTTCCATTACTAATTAATACTTATTAAATGAATGCACGATAATAACTATTGTGAATGAACAAATGTATTAGGAAGTGCGAAGCGTTAATATATGTAAAGTAACGGCAGTGTAAAATAAGCTATTAAGCGTATTTTTTATATATATATTTTTTTTAATAATAATGAATTAATTAATTACTAAAACCTATTAATTTACCTATTTGTAATTAATATATCCAGTGATCAATATCCTGAAGAGCTAACAATCAGTTTTGATTTTCCTTCAGCTTACAGTGTACATTTGGACTGTTGGTGACCTGAGGTGTAAGTGTCAGCAATGTGCGCAGTGCACGAGGGGAAACCACTTGTATAGTCGTGTAATGCGCCATTTTAGATTTGTAATGTTATTAGTTGCAAGTTAGTGTTGTAAAATGGCGGCGATTGTATATGTGTTACGCGGCTCGCCAGCAGTTTCCATTATTTCTAATAGTGTATTTTGTACCTCGTCCGTTCCTAGGTAAAAGTCGTACATGGCTGGCGATGTTTTGCGCGGTTTGGGGTCGTGTAGCCTCATTTTCATTTTTTCCGGACGCCATTTTTTTTGTTGCTTAGCCGATTTACAAGTGCCAACTGGGGAAGACGTTGCAGATATCACATATATAGTTGTGAGCAGGCGGGTTGTTGCTAACGCTGCGGGCTTGCGAAGCGAGGGCCAGAGTTGCTGGCAAGGAGCTCCGAAGGCTCCCACGTCGGCTGCAATGAGCCGCAGGCGGGACTTACACCATCAAATTTACGGACTTACCATCCAAAAATACGGGACTTAGAAAAAAATACATTACAAGCTCACAAAAATACGACCTTATCGCCCGAACCGAGCGCACTTAAAAACATTAAAAACACAATAAATACACACAACAAACACAGAAAAAGCTTACCCACAGCAAGGCGGGCACCGAGGACCTCTGCAAGTGAAGTTACACCTCCATTTAAGTCCAAATTCATGAGTTTAGACACCTGAAAATCACCTAAGTGAGAGAAAATGGCCGTTGAAAAAAAGAAAACGAGGCTACAGGACCCTAAACACGCGAAACACATTTTCCTAAAAAGCTGTACGAGGTAAAGATACACTATTAACAAGGACGCTAAATCATCCACACCCGCGTACCACATACACATTCCCCGCCATTTTATAACACTAACTTACACAATGCGGAAGTACCCAGCTACCCTAACGGCTATTTACACTACACACTGTGCACATTGCTGACACTTACACAGCAGCTCCACAGCACTGAAAACCTGCATTGCACAATGCTTCCTGCATATATTACTTACAAATAGGTAAAGTATATTCATTTAGTAATTATTTCATTAGAATACAAAAATACATATACACAAAAAAACATTATCACATTAAACATAAAAGCAATTCACTGCGCGCCTCACAACGAGCGCCAACGCTGCTCATAGCACACAAAGCTTTGCAATAAGCGCAAAAAACACATCACCGCCGACCAAAGAATAACAGCAAAAGCGCCTATCAGAAAAAAAATACAACCAACAGCCTCGCAATGAGCGCCGAAGGATCTCCGACCACCAACAAAATGAATGTCTCGTCCAAACACCATTACCTGCCTTACAATCTTATTGCCGCCATTTTTTGACGGGCAAGTCGCTAGTAAATATATAAAGATCAAGATAATAAAAGTATCAGGAAATGTAACACAAAGTGTCAGATGCATGCGCGTCTGAATAATACGACAAATACGGATGTTTGTCATAAATGATATGATCGCAGTATTGGGTCATAAACCCTAAACACTGGAATCTGTTACATACAATTTACTGATGATGTCATTAATGGGCTTCAAGGGGGGGGGATCTCTTTTCATACTTTTTGAGCGGTGCAAATCCAACATACGCAGAGCGGAAACGCCACGTCTATGGGACACACACAAAGGGGTTCACTTTGGGAGAAAAAACAAACAAATATGAAATATTTAATAATCATATTTTGATGTTACCAACAGATAAGGAAACCAAACTGAGGTTATTATATCTAATAGTAGCAAGCCTGGGAGTACTGGGAGTAATAATACTGCAGCAGGAGGTCAGGACTAATGTCACCTATAGACCCCCAGACAGATAAAGGTCAGTACTAATGTTCCTCTATAGACCCCAGTCAGATAAAGGTCAGAACTAATGTCACCTATAGACCCCGAGACAGATAAAGGTCAGTACTAATGTCCCTCTATAGACCCCCAAACAGATAAAGGTCAGTACTAATGTCCATCTATAGACCCCCAGTCAGATAAACGTCAGTACTAATGTCACTCTATAGACCCCAGACAGATAAAGGTCAGTACTAATGTCACCTATAGACCCCCAGACAGATAAAGGTCAGTACTAATGTCCCTCTATAGACCCCCAAACAGATAAAGGTCAGTACTAATGTCCATCTATAGACCCCCAGTCAGATAAATGTCAGTACTAATGTCACTCTATAGACCCCAGACAGATAAAGGTCAGTACTCATGTCACCTATAGACCCCCAGACAGATAAAGGTCAGTTATAATGTCTCTCTATAGACCCCCAGTCATATAAAGGTCAGTACTAATGTCACTCTATAGACCCCCAGTCAGATAAAGTTTTGAAATGTTTCTTGGATAGCATTGGGGCTAAAGGAGGTTTGGCCATCAGGTAGTCTAAAGATACTGTATATTATGTCCTCTCTTGGGGGGTAAAGACACTAATAATTCCTCCAATAAAATTCTGTTTTTTTATGTAGGCAAGGTTCCCGGGTTAGCCCCTTGGGTTATCTGTTAAAAAGAGTGGTGCAGAAACTGTGTGGGCTGTTAGCCTCCTTGTCCCCGTGTGGCCGTTTAGAATCCCTGCTGCTGCATGTTTTAGCTTTATTAAGGTGTAATTGTACAGCGTTTGACTCAAGTAGCTGCCTGTGCTGGGTCAGTTTGGCTTAATTGCTGGGCCCTTTTCCTGCCAAGATGGCGACCATCAGTCCATGAGCCTCTATGTCCCCTTCACTACCTTTGTCCCCTCTTGTGTGCTTATTTGGGATGGCCCCCCTTTATATCTCCGGCCCGTGGCCTTCTCAGGTCCCCCCCTCAATCTCTGAGTGTGGGTATGCGGGGCTGGGGTGTTGAATCAGGCCTACCTTCTTCTCTGCTCGCTGCAAGATCAACAATACCTAATTTTTCAGGCATGTGTACATGCCTAATTTTTCTGGCCTCTGGTGCTGCACTGTGCCTTCAACAACCAAACCCCCAAAAAAGGCACATAATAGGGATTAAACTGATAGGAGTAGTACTACTTAACACACCACTCATATCTGGTGTAACAGTAGTGTACATTTAAAACAAAAAAACATTTTTTCTACTGTAATAGATTGCATAGCAGTTAGTTGTCTGCAAGCGTGTGTGTCAGACCTACAGCGTCTACTCTGCCAACTTCTGCAAGTGCACAGTGCCACTCATATCTGTTGTCACAGTAGCTTGGACGCAATGTACCAATCTGTCAAAACCTGTAATGATGAATGAGGTCTAGAGTAGCCTGGTTCCCTTATCCTCTACAGGTTGAGACCTAATGTTTGGGTGACTCCAGACCAACACATGAGTACAAGCAGCACACAAACTCAAAACCGCCATCCTCCTCCTGGTCCAGCATCATCAGCCACATCAACCACTGCTGTCCTCCTTGCCCCCTCTCAACCATCCGCCACTGCATCTCTCGCCTTGAGCAGTTCCTGCTCATCTGCCCATAGTCAGGTGCCTGTAAAGGACATGTTTGAGCGTAAGAAGCTAATGTCTCAAAGTGCCCCAATATTGAAGTGATACGACCAACAAAGCATCTTTTTCCATCTCCCGGTTCTAAAAATCCAGGCCTTATACACGCCCCCTGATAGGTAACGTAACAAGTATTAAACTGATAAGAGTAGTACTTACAAACACGCTACTCCTATCTGGTGGCACCTTTGATTGCACGTGCCGTGCCCCAAAATTGTCCTCCTTGCCCCCTCTCAACCATCCGCCACTGCATCTCTCGCCTTGAGCAGTTCCTGCTCATCTGCCCATAGTCAGGTGCCTGTAAAGGACATGTTTGAGCGTAAGAAGCTAATGTCTCAAAGTGCCCCAATATTGAAGTGATACGACCAACAAAGCATCTTTTTCCATCTCCTGGTTCTAAAAATCCAGGCCTTATACACGCCCCCTGATAGGTGCTGTAACAGGTATTTACACTGATAAGAGTAGTACTTACAAACACTTCTATCTGGTGGCACCTTTGATTGCACGTGTCGTGCCCCAAAATTGAAGTAAAACGACCAACAAAGCATCTTTTTGCATCTCCTGGTTCTAAAAATCCAGGCCTTATACACGCCCCCTGATAGGTGACGTAACAAGTATTAAACTGATAAGAGTAGTACTTACAAACACGCCACTCCAATCTGGTGGCACCTTTGATTGCACGTGCCCCAAAATTGAAGTGATACGACCAACAAATCATCTTTTTCCATCTCCTGGTTCTAAAAATCCAGGCCTTATACACGCCCACTGATATGTGCTGTAACATGTATTAAACTGATAAGAGTAGTACTACTTAACACACCTTATAATAATGCAGAGAGAGGCAACGCAGTGAGAGGAGTCTGAAGAAGAGGAGTCAGAGGAGGAAGGTGGCTTTGAGGAGGTGGAAGACCAAACACAGCAGGCGTCCCAGGGGGCTTGTTGTCACCTTTCGGGGACCCTTGGTGTTGTACGTGGCTGGGTGGAGGAAGAGACCTTCAATGACATCAGTGAGGACAAGGAACGGGACATGGCTAGCTTGGTATCCAACCTTGTGCAAATGGGGAGTTTGCGGTTGTGCAAATGGACTGTTTGCGGTTGTTTGCGGTGCGTTCAACGGGGAGTTTGGTCTGTCACTGTGAAGCGGGCCTAACCCTTACACTACCTGATCGATACAACATCATACCTGATGTTTTAAAGCACGTTATTCCAAACAATTTAGGAATGTTAGGTAATTTATGCTCTTTATGGCTTAAAACCAGACTCTGCATCAACTATGTAATTTTCTTTGTGAGTTTTGCCATGGATCCCCTTTCGGCATGCCACAGTCCAGGTGTTAGTCCCGTTGAAACAACTTTCCCATCACTATTGTGGCCAGAAAGTGTCCCTGTGGGTTTTAAAATTCGCCTGCCCATTGAAGTCTATGGCGGTTCGCCGGGTTCGCCGGTTCGCGAACAATCGTGGCGGTTCTCGTTCGCGGTTCGCGAACCGAAAATTTTAGGTTTGCGACATCACTATCTAACAATGCAGAAACACCGTTTCTTAAATGGTCTAAGTTGCTCATATAACAATTTATAATTACCTGGTGATTATAGTCATGCTTTTTTTCTCCGGGAGGCAGTTTATCCTGGAACAAATGCATATTGTGCACAGCATGAGCCATGGCAAATACAGAATTGTACACTAGGTATGATGTGTCTCTGGACTCTAATTGAAACCGTTCATTTCCTGTACAGTTTTTCAAAATTGTTTGGAATTGGTGTTGATAAACTTGATTTATCAGATTGTTTTGTGATAAGCAATTGTACATATACATGCACATACTTTGAATTAACTTGTCTTCTTGATTTGATGGACAGGTACTTTCTAGGAGACTTTCCATCCCTGGGATTTCCATTACAGGAACTTGTAAAAATAAACTGTGATTAAACATTTTTCCTTCTGATTGTAGCATGAACATTCTCAAATCCGTACTTGACGTTGGTAGAAGAACTAAAGTCTTATCATAGAGAGCTGTTGAAATATATTCCAAAAGACCAACAAATGTAACAGAGAGTGTTCTACATATAACAATTACTGAAGACATTGCATTATGAATTGTAGTTTTTAGATCAAGAAAATAACTGAAATCATGTGTATGTCTCACATTCTTTATCTTAATGATATATTCAATGCAGATCCCATGTCTACTTGTCTGTTTAATCAACTTCTCAATATCTTCCTCTCCTCTGTCCTCAGACACAATGACCCCAATCCCAGTCCATGTAAAATACTCCAGGAGTTTAGAAAGGGCATAATAATGTACCATGTCATCTTGAAGTATCCAGAACAATGATGGATAAAGAGATCTGTCTCTTAAAGATGTGTCTGTTCCACTGTATGTGATCTATAAGAATTAGCACTTACATGAAAATGGATTTAACTCTGGATTTAACAATTAACTCTACATTTTACCTGTCTTCTTTAGAGTATCTTACTTAAATAAATATTCAAATCTTTAGGTTACTTCTGCCTTTCACTTTCTATGAGAATATATTTTCAGCTGAAATTATCTCACTTTGCTCAAAACCAACACATCTGTCAATATCCATAATTATGAGGATTATCTCATTAACATGAAACCTAACGTGTTAAATCTACGAATCCCTTATTTGAATAGTCTTTTTCAAACTTTGGTATGCTATCCTGTGTTGTAGAGTTGGAAAGCATGTCCAAATTCAGTAGTTACAGTGTATTTTCTCCCCACACAACCATTATGGGCTCCATTCAATTCGAGCCTCGCAACTCGATCAGAGACAGCCGATTGTCTGCAAGTGAGTTGTGGGCTCCCGCTCCTCTACTTTTGTGATGCTATTCAATTGCTCAAGCTCGCAAGTTGCATGCTTGAAGCCAAAACCGTAAACCATGCACTGGTTCGGATCACTTGAGGGTGGGAATATGATCAATTAAGCAAGCCAGTAACCTCCCATTTCAAATCAGCCAATAGAAAGTGAGACTATCATACATATGGCAGTAAAACTCGCAAAAAATGCAAACTAAAAAATTATTCAAATGAATGCCAATACTGTTCTAGTCCATATGTATGGTCTGATATGTATTAACTCATTGATACCCAAGATCGTTTCAAGCCTGGAATGACACATAAAAATAACATTTATTTCCTGCCGATTTGTGGGCTTAAGACTGTTGTGCAATTAATTCTAATGTCTATCATCTCTTTCCCCGTTATTTACAGTGCATATTGATCTTATATTTGCATTTACAATGCTATGAATGTGTGTTTAAGCCCTTTGTGGGTCCTCTCTAGTTGGGCTTTGGGCTCCATTTGCGTTTTATGGGCTAGCTTATGGGTCACCTACCATTAACCCTTATAAGCCAGGAGTCCCAATTGGGACTCTCTTGCACCAACTATTAACCCCCCAGGGCTAGGGGGATCAGAGGTCCCCTAATTGCCTAACTAAATATCTGATCCCCCTAATAAACTAAATACTCCCTAATTACCTAATTCCTCTAATAATCTACCCCCAAACTACCTAACTAATCTCACTAATTAATTAACCCCCTATTTAATGTAACTAACCCCCCTAATTAGATAACTAACCCCCAATTAACTAACAAGCCCCCTAATTAAACCTTCCTCCCTAGTTATATAACTAAACCCATCTAAGTAAATGACTAACCTTCCCTAATTAAATAAAAAACACTATTACAAAAAAATACACCCCCCCCCACTAAGTACCAAAAAGAAAAAGCTACATTACTAAAAAGAAAACAAAGACTAGGCAGGCTATACAGCTTGATTGAAGAAGGTCCAGTCCTCCTCTTTCTTGCTTGAAGCCAGTGATCCTGATCTTCTGGGCCAGTAAGGGGTATGCCCCAAAAAAATCTGCTAAACTAAAGAAGCTCCTCCTAGGAGGAGCTCCCACACACAAATGGGGTTTGGCGCGATTGCACCTGCATAAGAAAATGTATTGGAGTTTTCTGATTGGCTGAAATAGATGTCAATCATATTTCAGCCAATCAGTATGGGTGACATCCATCCAAGAGTGTGAGTCCATATATCAGTCAATAGTCCTCTTTTGACTAACATAATCCAAACTTCATTCATCAATCAGATTACTGGTGACCATCATCACAGTTTCTCTTAGACATTCGTGCAGTAAACCTGCTCATAGCATCTAGTTGACCCTGTTACTGTTTTGGCAGTAACAGGATCATCAATCAAATTTACAAAGTTTCCACAGTCAAATTAGAATCTTTTGGGTAAGCATATTTCTAATATGAGCACACAGCTTTCTTCTGCAGACTTTTTCCCTGTTGCACAGGTACACCATATCTGAATTCACCACTTCCTCCCATTTTGCCTCTCTCACTGGCTCTAGGGATCTGAATCTGAGTCCATATATCAGTCCTTTAGGCTTCTTTTGACCCACATAATTCAAACTTCATTTAGCAATCAGATTACTGGTGACCATCATCACAGTTCCTTTTAGTCTTTCATGCACTACACCTAGTTGCTGCTCATGGCATCTAGTTGATCCTATTATTGTTTGGTTAATATCTACATCAATCAAATTAACCACATTTCCATAGTAAATTAGAATATTTTGAGCATGCAACTCTTTTCTGCAGACTGTCCTCATATTGCACAGGTAGGGCCACCATATCTGAATGTAAGTGTAATATTAGGAATCCTGAATTTTCCAAGGATGTCTGTAGGGTAACACAGGTCTCAAGCAGCGAGAGGTTCAGTGCTCCTGTACTCCTTTTATTTCCTTTTTTATTAACCTTGTACTAAAATCAAGGTTCCATCACAGGGCGTGTACTATGTGACTGCTACAGCTGGGATAACTAGGTTCATTCATATCTGTGCCTAACGCTGATGAGTAAATTAGGCAGCTAGAAGGGCTCTTCCCCAATGTTACAGTCAATAGAGAGTAGTTGTCCATGTTACTGGCTAGCTCACATGGACTGACAGCCAAAACTGAAAATCTTCAGGAGGCACTGGCACATTCAAAACATTTTTCAGAAACTGGATGAACAAAACTAGTCATGGACTAGGAATCATGTTTTGGGGCTGCATTTCACATGACACATTCATCTACTGTAGATGTTCCCTGCATGGGTGTAGGAACTAGGGAGGATGGGGGGGGAACAAATCCCCCCCAGATTTTTTTACTTTTGTATGTATGTATATAGAAGCTTTTTTATAGCCTGTGTATACAATGAGCTGTATCCCCCATATAATTATTCTGGCTCCTACACCCCTGGTTCCCTGTGCTAGAATTAGCTTACAGTTCTCAAAAATAAGTTAGCAACTGTGTCCCACTGCATTGCTGGAATGGCTGATGAGGCTTGTTCCTTTGGGAGATTACCTTCAACAGATGAGGCTGATTCTACAGAGTGCATTGGGCCTATTAAATGAGCTGCTCGTAATGCCTTGTACAGATACATTTGGTTGTGGGTTAAAAATAAATAAATGTTTAGATGTATTCTACATACTCTAGCTTGCAAATTCCATCAGTAAGGCTGAACTCGTAAACCCTACATTTTTATGTCGGATTTCATGGGGTCTGATCATATGATCTGACAATATTTAAGCAAGCCTGTAATTTACTTCTTAGATACAGCCAATAGTAAACAAGACCGTCATCATGGCATCAGTAGAACATGGAAGTTACAAGATATCTGCAATTGAAGTCTAAGAATGAAGTAGTGCCACTAGGTAATATTTGCGAATTGAGCTTGCAATCAAGCATTCTAGCAGTCTATAAAATGCATTAGATCATCTGTTTAAGTCCATGTGGGTTTCATGACATGTATTAATCTCTTGAGTCCCGGGATCGGTATTTCTAAAAAAATAACATTCAAAAATATTTTTTTTAGTTGCGTATTTGTGGATTTGAGACTGTTATGAAATTAATTTGAATTTCTTTCCATGCCTTCCCATGCTTTTAATGTACAGTATTGTGTGTACTTTACAGCTTTAATAGGAGTTTGAATTGAGTTTAAAACTTGTAATATTTGTATAAATAATGAGTCCCCGTGTGTACTGGGTCTACAGTGCCTTTCCCCAGCACACCATAGAGACACACAAGACTCTATTTCGAAAATGTGTAGCAACTAATAATGAAAAAATATAAAAATAACTATATTAAAGAAAAAACTAAATGAAAAAATAACTATGGTGCAAAATATGAATATAAAAAAGATATACTGACAGTATATCAATGGCAGAGTAGAGTCTTGTGTGTCTCTATGGTGTGCTGGGGAAAGGCACTGTAGACCCAGTACACACGGGGACTCATTATTTATATTTCCATTTTACTCTATTTCATTTAGAGATTTGTTGTTATTATCTTGCTAGATATTTATCCATAGGGGTTTTCCCCCTTTCTTTACTATCTTTTATAACATTCGCTGATGGAGGGTTTTTTGCACCTGCACACAGACCCCAACCAGTGGCTGGGTGAAGTGGGGAGTGTTTTCTCCTTGGGAGGAGAAGGGGAAATAGCCTCACAAAGTGAAGCCAAGAATATCCACAAGTTCTTCTTTACACTCACAAAAATTTACAAAAGTCAGGGCCTGGTGGGAAATTAAGAGTCTACAGAACTACATAGAACAACATCTTATACCAAGGGGATTAAGGGTTAATTTAAGCCCGGCCTCTCATTTATGGAATGAGACATTCATAGAATCATGGGACAAAATTCTTAATACCTGTTCAGCAGAACTTATGAAGCTTATAATCAGTGAGGAAGAAAAGATTTTGGAGGCAACAAAAGTGGAACTAGCATTGCGCCTAGTGGATATTGAGACATTTCGGAGTGTTGATAAATTCAAAGATTATGAGCTAAAACTTCAGAATGAGATTGATAAATTTAAAAATGTACTAAAACAACGCAAACATCGTAAATATATGAGAGATTCGAGGGACCTAACTAATAAACAGGTTTATCGTCACTCTCAGCGACAGAAAATTTCACAGGCAGAGCCTCAGTCGTCTTCAGAATATGATACATCAGATGCTTAATTTCCAGATGAAGGACAAGACCGTCTTGTAAATAGGGGCCATAGAAAATATCGAGGCCGTAAGGTGGATGGTTCCACAACACTATCGAGCCCGACTTTTTTAGATCCGCGCCAACAATATCCAGAACAGAGACGGTTACGAGATCGAAATCAGAGAGCGCAACCTAGATACAAATGAAAAATTTGAATATCAACAATCAAGTTATACATTTATCTGACCTGATATTGACTGAAGGAGATGTTATGTTACTCAACAGAGGACTTTCTTTCTCCCCAACAAATCATTTCAACCTTTTCGAGTAGGTAAAAGATATTCACCTTTTTGCCCGAAAACTAGTACTGATGAAACATCACAACAAGACAACTGAGGCTGAATTAGTCTCCTTAAAACTAAGTGCTTCTGAAGAGCAGGTTCTTAGAGAGATGATAATCAATTGGAATGAAGATCTGGATGTGCCTTCTCCTGGTGAGGGACCCTATACAAATTTGAAACCCATAAGTAGATTCACACCAAATTTTTGTATATCTCCTGAAGTCCAAGTTTTTGTTAAACTGGTAACAAAAGACTTAGAAACCCTAGCAACTAACAATACAAAAGAAACTAATTTGACAGCTATGGAATATAAATCATTGACCAAACTACAACAAAATAAACAGATAGTAGTAAAACCATCAGACAAAGGAGGTAATACAGTTATCCTGTGAAAAATTGATTATCATCAAGAAAACCTGCGGTTACTAAGTGACAAAAGCACTTATCAACGATTGATAAGAGATCCTACAGGAGATTATAAAAAGGAACTAAGTGCAATCTTGTCAGAGGGCCTGTGGAATAACATCATCTCAAGACAAGAGTACAACTTTTTACTTAACAAACATCCTACCATACCAACTTTCTATTCATTGCCGAAGGTCCACAAGAATTTAAAAACACCTCCGGGATGCCCAATAGTCTCTGGAAAAAACAGCCTGTCGGAACATGCTAGCACGTACATTGATCAGATTTTGAGACCATTTGTGGCAACACTGGCATCGTATGCTCAAGACACTAAAAGTGTTTTAAAAAGGCTCTATAATCTACGATTGGATGCCGAATCATTACTGGTCTGTTTGGATGTGGAAGGTCTATATACCTGAATTTCACACGAAGTAGGTGTACAAGCAGTAAGGAAATATCAACAAACCCGTGGTCTACAACATCTGAAGCGTAGTGAGTTTGTTCTAAAGCTATTAGAATTTGTATTAACAAAGAATTACTTTATGTACGATAATAGCTTTTACAAACAAATAAAAGGGACAGCAATGGGCACCCCATGCGCCCCTTCATATGCCAACCTTCATCTTGGCATATGGGAAGAAACCATAGTTTTTGGAGAAGAACTGGCCAATTACACTGACCAGATAGGCCTTTGGATCCGGTATATTGATGATGTGTTTTTGACTTGGAATGGCAACAGATCCAGCCTTATGGATTTTATCTCCATTCTTAATATAAACTCTATTGGTCTCAAACTAACATATACTATCAATTCGAACCAGATAGAGTTTCTGGACTTGCTAATCTCCAAAACAGAGAATAATAACATCATAACATCAACATATCGAAAGGACACAGCATCAAACAGTCTACTATTGGCATCTAGTCACCATCCATGTCATCTCATACAAAGCATTCCATACGGCCAGGATCTTCGTATACGCCGAAATTGCACCACAGAAATGGACTTTGAAAAGCAAGCTAAAGATCTTTACAACCGCTTTAAACTAAGAGGGTATTCTCACAACGTCCTAAAAAAAGCGTATGCAAGAGCAAAAGAACGTTCCCAGGCTGACCTACTATATAATTCTACAACCTCAAAGACATCTGAAGTACAACTTGTAAGAATTATAGGCACGTATAACAAATTTGGAGAGAACATTCGCTCTATACTACAAACACATTGGCATATTTTATTGGCCGACAGTGAATTAAAATCTCGATTATCTGATGTAGCTGCAATCACCTTCCGCCGAGCACCAAGTCTGAAGGACAAGCTAGTCCATAGCCACTATGAAGCACAGAAGAGTTCGGGCAGTGACTGGCTCCACGAACGGCCAGCTGGATCCAAACCATGTGGGAAATGTAAAGCCTGTCGACATATACGTACCACAACAGAGTTTACAAGTTTCTTCAATCAGAAGGAGTTTACAGTACGAGACCATATCAACTGTAGAACAACATCAGTGATCTACCTTATCCTTTGTAGGTGTGGCCTACAGTATGTAGGAAAAACCACACGTCAGCTCCGCCGCCGAGTATTGGAGCATATCAACACTATACATGATGTGTCTTCAGTTCACGGGCATTGAAAAAGTTAAAACTACTCCCAGGAGAGGCAATATGGAAAATAAGTTACTTCAACGAGAAGCCTGGTGGATCTTCCATTTAAAAACCTTAACACCGTTTGGTCTCAATGAAGGTTTTACCTTCACCCCTTTCATTTAGTCTTCACTCTCTTTGAACTAACTAGTTTAAATTAGGGTTCTTTATCCACACTACTTTGAGTTAACACAGTAGTCCCCCTTTTTCTATTCCTACATTTTGGCATTCTCTTTTCCTAATCATTCTACGTATATTGCCAAAGGAATTTTAGCCTTCCAATTCGATTATTTCAACTCTATTCGCCTATTCAGGCTTAACATTTAGTGTTCATTTTCTTAAGCATACTGATTTACAGTAATTAGAGTACATTAGAAATTATTCACACTCTATTTTTTCTTGGCCCTTCTCCTCTTTCAATTTACCCAGTTCACTTTTCCTCCCAAGTGAGGGCTTACTTAGGGATTTATTAGCCCAACCTTGGGCTTCATATTTCATAGTTCTAATTTAACATATAGCTCCCCTTTGAGCCCATTGACTGGGGTTTGTGTGTGTCTTTACGGTGCAATACTCCCCTTATGGTTTATTTTCTATTTTGGCCCTTCAAAGATGGTATAACACTTTACTAGTAATATAAGAGGTTATTACACTTATAATATGGTACCATTTAAAAGTAGATATCCATAAATGAAAAGGAACTTGACATTTAGAGTCATTTCACACACTTTATGTGAGAGTTTATGGCATATAAGTATAAATACACAGTTACCAACAATTTAGCCAGTAGTCAACATTCAGCGACTTTATCATCCACAGCCACCAGCTGTACAAGCAACCTTACTCGAAATCTCGCAATTAACGCGAGTTCGCGATCTGGAATGTGTAGTCTCGCGAGAAACGGGATGACGCGGCACGCGATGACGTTGCGGTGTCAGCGTGGACGCGGTGACGTCATTGCGTCCCGCGAATCGCGGGATCCTTTAAAAGACCCGCGATTTTCCCAATGTGGAGCACAATACCCACATACTCGGCGTAGAACTGATACATCCACTCCCACAAGGTTACACTGTATTCTTTATCATATGGATATTTACCTTACGAGACACCAACGTGAGATGCAGTTCATTAGAATAATGTATTGACCCGTGAGATTGATAACTGGGATCAAGCTATTTTGATAACAGCATTGTGCTGTATATCAAAACACGGGGGTGGTATTATCTCTGTGCTGACCTTAGCTATATCACATCATAGTTAAACTCTAGTGTGATTAGGTCAAGTTTCTTTATGAAACTCAGAGAGATCTTTTTTGAAAGCAACACTAGCAACTGTAAGCTGTCATCTGTCCTCTAAACTAGACAGGTGGTGACTTAGTCTATTACTTATCGATTTCTAGTGGGGCTCAACTTTTAACTCCGTAGAGTTTACTTATAGTAAACCCCTCATACAAGTACTAGCCTGCCATTGATATACTGTCAGTGTATCTTTTTTATATTCATATTTTGCACCATAGTTTTTTTTTTCATTTAGTTTTTTCTTTAATATAGTTATTTTTATATTTTTTTCATTATTAGTTGCTACACATTTTCGAAAAAGAGTCTTGTGTGTCTCTATGGTGTGCTGGGGAAAGGCACTGTAGACCCAGTACACACGGGGACTCATTATTTATATTTCCATTTTACTCTATTTCATTTAGAGATTTGTTGTTATTATCTTGCTAGATACTTGTAATATTTGTGACAGAAACTTGATACTTTTTTCAGTTGCGCGTCAGACTTTATTTGCAAGCTAGCGCTACGGGTCTAATAGAATAATATTGTGTGTAACTTTAATTATTTAGGGCTCATAATATTTAACCTGTGCTGAAACCAATGGAGTTAGTTCTAAGGTTTTGCAAGTTTGACTGACCTGTAGTGATTGTGAGTAGCTAATCTGTGGCAATATTAAGAGTTTTTTCATTTTAGGTGTGTATAAATTTACGAATTGGGCAATAGATCCGTCCCCTATACTTTATCATTGAGCAAACTTTGACCTGCAAACCTGCAACTCACAGTCAGCAGACACATTCCAGCCATTCAGCAGCATACACTCCCTTCCAGAGCCTTCTACCTCATGGACAGCAGCCATTTTGGAATCATAACTAACTTGCAGTCTTACTGAGAGGAGGCTGAGTGTAGGTGATACTGCATCAATAGGGAAAACTATAGCTAGGCTACTGTACACAGTGTGCAATACAGTCCTGAGCGACTCTTTTGATCTCTGCTGCAAGGACACCCATGTGTCTCTTCCCCCCCTTATCATCATCCTCCCCTCACCTTAGCACCCAATCCTAACACCCCTCACACTTATCCATAACACCCATCAACCTAACACCTAACCCTAACACCCCTCACACTTATCCCTAAGACCTAACACCCCTCACACTTATTCCTAACATGCCTCACCCTAACACCTAACCCTAATACCCCCTCACACTTATCCCTAAGACCCCTTACCCTAACACCTAACCCTAACACCCCCTCACACTTATCCCTAAAACCCCTTACCCTAACACCTAACTCTAACATCCCTTACCCTAACACCCATCACACTTCTCCCTAACACCCCTCACCCTAACACCTAACCCTCACACCCCTCACACTTATCCCTAACACCTAACCCAAACATCCCTCACCCTAACACCCCCCACACTTATCCCTAACACCCCTTACCCTAACACCTAACCCTAACATCCCTTACCCTAACACCCATCACAATTATCCCTAACACCCCTTACCCTAATCCTAACACCCCTCACACTTATCCCTAACACCCCTCACCCTAACCCTAACACCCCTCACTCTTATCCCTAACACCTAACCCTAACATCCCTCCCCTTAACACCCCCCACACTTATTGCTATAACCCTCACCCTAACACCTAACCCTAACACCCCTCACACTTATCCCTAACATCCCTCACCCTAACACCCCTCACACTTATCCCTAACACCTAACCCTAACATCCCTCACCCTAACACCCCCACACTTATCCCTAACACCTCTCACCCTAACACCTAACCCTAATACCCCCTTACACTTATCCCTAACAGCCCTTACCCTAACACCTAACCCTAACATCCCTTAACCTAACACCCATCACACTTATCCCTAACACCCCTCACCCTAACACCTAACCCTAACACCCCTCACACTTATCCCTAACACCCCTTACCTTAACCCTAACACCCCTCACACTTATCCCTAACACCCCTCACCCGAACATCCCTCACCCTAACACCCGCCACACTTATCCCTAACACCCCTCACCCTAACACCTAACCCTAATACCCCCTCACACTTATTCCTAACATGCCTCACCCTAACACCTAACCCTAATACCCCCTCACACTTATCCCTAAGACCCCTTACCCTAACACCTAACCCTAACACCCCTCACACTTATCCCTAAAACCCCTTACCCTAACACCTAACTCTAACATCCCTTACCCTAACACCCATCACACTTCTCCCTAACACCCCTCACCCTAACACCTAACCCTCACACCCCTCACACTTATCCCTAACACCTAACCCGAACATCCCTCACCCTAACACCCCCCACACTTATCCCTAACACCCCTTACCCTAACACCTAACCCTAACATCCCTTACCCTAACACCCATCACAATTATCCCTAACACCCCTTACCCTAATCCTAACACCCCTCACACTTATCCCTAACACCCCTCACCCTAACCCTAACACCCCTCACTCTTATCCCTAACACCTAACCCTAACATCCCTCACCTTAACACCCCCCACACTTATTGCTATAACCCTCACCCTAACACCTAACCCTAACACCCCTCACACTTATCCCTAACATCCCTCACCCTAACACCCCTCACACTTATCCCTAACACCTAACCCTAACATCCCTCACCCTAACACCCCCACACTTATCCCTAACACCTCTCACCCTAACACCTAACCCTAATACCCCCTTACACTTATCCCTAACAGCCCTTACCCTAACACCTAACCCTAACATCCCTTAACCTAACACCCATCACACTTATCCCTAACACCCCTCACCCTAACACCTAACCCTAACACCCCTCACACTTATCCCTAACACCCCTTACCTTAACCCTAACACCCCTCACACTTATCCCTAACACCCCTCACCCGAACATCCCTCACCCTAACACCCGCCACACTTATCCCTAACACCCCTCACCCTAACACCTAACCCTAATACCCCCTTACACTTATCCCTAACAGCCCTTACCCTAACACCTAACCCTAACATCCCTTACCCTAACACCCATCACACTTATCCCTAACACCCCTTACCCTAACCATAACACCCCTCACACTTATCCCTAACACCTAACATTAACATCCCTCACCCTAACACCCCCCACACTTATCCCTAACAGACCTTACCCTAACACCTAACCCTGACACTAACCCCCTCACACTTATCCCTAACACCCCTTACCCTATCACCTAACCCTAATACCCCCTTACACTTATCCCTAACAGCCCTTACCCTAACACCTAACCCTGACATCCCTTACCCTAACACCCATCACAATTATCCCTAACACCCCTTACCCTAATCCTAACACCCCTCACACTTATCCCTAACACCCCTCACCCTAACCCTAACACCCCTCACACTTATCCCTAACACCTAACCCTAACATCCCTCACCTTAACACCCCCCACACTTATTGCTATAACCCTCACCCTAACACCTAACCCTAACACCCCTCACACTTATCCCTAACACCCCTCACCCTAACACCCCTCAAACTTATCGCTAACACCTAACCCTAACATCCCTCACCCTAACACCCCCACACTTATCCCTAACACCTCTCACCCTAACACCTAACCCTAATACCCCCTTACACTTATCCCTAACAGCCCTTACCCTAACACCTAACCCTAACATCCCTTAACCTAACACCCATCACACTTATCCCTAACACCCCTCACCCTAACACCTAACCCTAACACCCCTCACACTTATCCCTAACACCCCTTACCTTAACCCTAACACCCTTCACACTTATCCCTAACACCCCTCACCCGAACATCCCTCACCCTAACACCCGCCACACTTATCCCTAACACCCCTCACCCTAACACCTAACCCTAATACCCCCTTACACTTATCCCTAACAGCCCTTACCCTAACACCTAACCCTAACATCCCTTACCCTAACACCCATCACACTTATCCCTAACACCCCTTACCCTAACCATAACACCCCTCACACTTATCCCTAACACCTAACATTAACATCCCTCACCCTAACACCCCCCACACTTATCCCTAACAGACCTTACCCTAACACCTAACCCTGACACTAACCCCCTCACACTTATCCCTAACACCCCTCACCCTATCACCTAACCCTAATACCCCCTTACACTTATCCCTAACAGCCCTTACCCTAACACCTAACCCTAACATCCCTTACCCTAACACCCATCACCCTTATCCCTAACACCCCTTACCCTAACACCTCTTACACTTATCCCTGTGTCTCTTCCCCCCCTTATCATCAAGGGAGGGGGGAGGATAATGAGGGAGGGGGGAAGAGACACAGGGGAGGATGATGAGGGAGGGGGGAAACAGACACAGGGGAGGATGATGAGGGAGGGGGTAAAGAGATACAGGGGAGGGTGATGAGGAAGGGGGGAAAGAGACGCAGGGGAGGATGATGAGGGAGGGGGGGAAGAGACACAGGGGAAGATGATGAGGGAGGGGGAAAAGAGACACAGGGGAGGATGATGAGAGAGGGGGGAAAGAGACACAGGGGAGGGTTATGATGGAGGGGGGAAGAGACACAGGGGAGGATGATGAGGGAGGGGGTAAAGAGATACAGGGGAGGATGATGAGGGAGGTGGGAGGATGATGATGGAGGGGGGATGAGACACAGGGGAGGGTGATGAGGAAAGGGGGAAAGAGACACAGGGGAGGATGATGAGGGAGGGGGTAAAGAGATACAGGGGAGGATGATGATGGAAGGGGATGTTAGGTTATTTATGCCCTTTATGGATTAAAACCAGACTCTGCATCAACTATGTAATTTTCTGTGGTAGTTTTGACATGGATCCCCCTCCGGCATGCCACAGTCCAGGTGTTAGTCCCCTTAAAACAACTTTTCCATCACTATTGTGGCCAGAAAGAGTCCCTGTGGGTTTTAAAATTCGCCTGCCCATTGAAGTCTATGGCGGTTTGCCGGGTTCGCCGGTTCGCGAACATTTGCGGCGGTTCGCGTTCGCGGTTCGCGAACCGAAAATTTTATGTTCGCAACATCACTAATTGACCGAAAATTTTATGTTCGCGACATCACTTATTGACAGTTTACCTGCGCATCTCAGTCCCACGGTTCTGTCCTTCAGTGTCCCAATCCTTTTAGATCAGAGTGTTCAGGATTATCAAAGGGTATGCAGTATTACCAGTCAGAGACTAACTGGATGCCAACTACCTAAGCCTAGCACAAAATATTTATTAAGTGGAAGAGTGAAAACCTATAGATGATCTGGATAATGGTGATAATGACTCTATCATGATTGCATATGACTTTGAGTCGTATGCAACTTATCACTTTGAACAGACAAAAAGCTGAAATCTTTAGGTTTTTTGGAACTTCTAAATGATATGTGATATATATGATATATAAATACCCATATCCCAAAATAAATTGATATGTAGTATCTAGAGTCATTGATATCGAGTATCTAAGTGTATCTAATTTTGGTAAAACTTAAGTTGGATTTGCCTACCACAATCCCAGGTGACAACTTTCTTGGTTTATGATTTGGTCAAGATAGACTCAGATACCTATATAGTCCAGGAGAAGGTATTGGCCTGCAAACACTGGACTTGATGACTCCTCAGTGTCTAAACATCCAGTTGTGGTCAGGTCCCTCTCTTACGACAAAGGGTAGCTGAATTGTGCCTGGTGGTATGGATATCTGGCCTTCTTAGCTTAGAGGACCAGATGAGTCCTTGGATTTGAGCAACGATGCTGATAGAGGGCTGAAATCAGAAATGATATTTTTAGTAAAAGCCAAAAGCATTACCTTGAAACATGGGCAAGGGCCAAATGTTTCAAGGTAATGAAACATTTGGCTCTTTCTTGGACAAGTCATATTGGAGTTGGTTTATATGGTCAAGAGCTTGTGTCAGCTGCTCCTCACACAGACTCATTCTGCTCAGTCAAGATGTGGTTCCTTTTCAGTAATGCCTGATGGGTAGATAGAGATGGGATAAATCTACAATGAGGGTTTGTTGAAAGCCACGTGAAGATGAAAATGGTGTGTCCTTGGGCATGAGCAAGAACACTGAAGGGGACAAAAAATTATCGAAGTAGTGCCTAGCGAAGGCTAGTTTAGTACATGTAGAAAGCCTAAGGGCTTTTTTAAAGTCACGTTTTGATGGGGTTGAAAATTATTGAGGTAGTGCCTAGTGAATGCCAAGCCTTATGGACTTGTTGAAAGCCATGTTACAATTAAAAAGTTGTGTCCTTGAGCATGGGCAAGGACACAGATGGCCTTTCATATCTCAGCTTTTGGACTTTGTGTGAACCGACTACAACAGTGCAATTTGTAAACCATAGCTCTCCAGCAATGTAAATGCCCTCATGGACATTAGATTTGAAAAGGGGCCAAAAAGCTGCTAATGTGGCGAAAATCTCCAAGCTTAGGTCTTGGTGAAGCCAAAGACAAAGGAGAGATGAAAAACACCCTACAGGCGCAAAGAAGAGTAAGGCCAAAAGTAGTTATGGAGGATGAGTGGTCAGGAGGAGGCAGGGTGAAAGGCCCCCTCCCACAATCCCAAGTAAAAGCTGGTCATTTATCACTGGAGATCAGTTATCCATCAAGAGCGGCATCACTTTACCATGCAGCACTTCATATTCAATAGTGGTTGCCTGACTGAGTACTGGAACCTGGCTCTGATGCTTCTTTGCTGCCTCAATCTAACTAGTCTGCCCAATGGGTACAGGCAAAAGATGGAGACTGATTGCACAATAACCACAGAATATGCTAGGACAAAGACACAGGAATCTCGGAAGAATCAGGATCGTAAAGTGGAACAAATTGCTGTAAATAAATCACTGATGGATGGCATAGATGCATGGCTATGAGGCACTTTGGTAACTCAGGCACTGGTGGATGGTGTAGCTATACTCAGGCACCCTTCTGTTAAATTAAACTGCAGCTTACAGTCAATCCACAACATTGTGATTAACTTAAAAAGAACGCTGCACATTCAGAACAGATATTGACTTTTCAATAACATTGTTCACAATTGTATATAAACCATTTCTCAGCTTTTCAGCAAATTAACTGATTATAGTCTAGCATACATTTTGGTACCTGGCCTTAGAGTTGTCATTACTCCAAGCAGACAAGATGGGTATGATTTCAATGGCAAAATATTTTCTCTTCTCAGTGGTGCTTCTAGCAACAGTCTCTTCTTTCCTCAGATATCTAATTTGTCAAGTGCTTTTGCAAACCTACACTTGTATGGATTTTAAATAGAACTTGGGTAATATGGTAATATAAATACTATATCGCTTCTGATATGGACAGCTCAAGTTGTATATGATTTGAATAGTTTAGGGTCAACAGCCACATATAATTGCATAGTGACCAAACATGTGTGATATCACTGTATTAATGTGGATGATATTTAATAAACTACATTGTTCCATAAACGAACAAATCATAAGAACTTTTATACCACAAGCTTTCAGTACCCACCACCTTAAAAAAATTTTTTTTTTAAGGTGGAGCTTGACACTCCATAATGCTTTAATGTCATATGACCAACATGCAGGTGTTTCTAGAGATTACAGATCCAATAAGGGATTTCATATCCATATAATACCATATTGTCAGTGTTTTAGATTGATGATGAATAGGTTCTTAGTTTTAAATATGAAACTTCTAGAAACACATTGCCATTATCATTGGTTCTCAAGCATAAATGTTTCTACTATAATAATAAACAGTTCCTTATGTCTGTAATTTACTGTAAACTCGGGCATGCAAGCATCCACCATTGGGTATTATTGGGACTAAATGATGGCATTAACTGCCGGAAAGCATGCAGAACAGAATAGAGGCCAGAAGACAAGAATGACAGCGAGAGAGACAGGACAGAGAGAGAGAGACAGGACAGAGAGAGAGAGACACACAGGATAGACAGCGAGAGAGAGAGACAGAACAGAGAGAGAGAGAAAGGACAGAGAGAGAGACAGGACAGAGAGAGAGAGAGAGGACAAAGAAAGAGAGACAGGACAGAGAGAGAGAGACAGGACAGAGAGAGAGAGAGAGACAGGACAGAGCGAGAGACATACACACAGGACAGAGAGAGAGACATACACACAGGACAGAGAGAGAGAGACAGGACAAATAGAGAGAGACAGGACAGAGCGAAAGACACACACACACAGGACAGACAGCGAGAGAGAGACAGGACAGAGAGAGAGAGACAGGATATAGCGAGAGACATACACACACAGGACATACAGCGAGAGAGAGACAGGACAGATAGAGAGAGACAGGACAGAGCGAGAGACACACACACAGGACAGACAGAGAGAGAGAGAGACAGGACAGAGAGAAAGACACACACACAGGACAGACTGTGAGAGAGAGAGACATGAGGACAGAGAGAGAGAGAGACAGGACAGTAAGAGAGAGACAAACACAAACAGGACAGACAGCAAGAGAGAGACAGGACAGATAGAGAGAGACAGGACAGAGAGAGAGAGACAGTACAGAGAGAGAGACAAAGGACAGAGCGAGAAACACACACACACACACAAGACAAACAGCGAGAGAGAGACAGGACAGAGAGAAAGAAAGGACAGAGTGAGAGACACACACACACAGGACAGACAGCAATGAGAGAGACAGGACAGAGAGTGAGAGACAGGAAAGAGAGAGAGACACAGGACAGACAGCGAGAGAGAGACCGGACAGATAGAGACAGGACAGAGAGAGGCAGGACAGAGACAGTCACATGACTGAGAGAGAGACACACACACAGGAAAGACAGCGAGAGAAAGAGAGACAGGACAGAGAGAAAAAACACAGGACACAGAGAGAGAGACACACACACAGGACAGACAGCAAGAGAGAGAGACAGGACAGAGAGAGAGACACAGGACAGAGCGAGAGACACACACACACAGGACAGATAGAGAGAGAGACAGGACAGATAGAGAGACAGGACAGAGCGAGAGACACACACACACAGGACAGAGCGAGAGAGAGACAGGACAGAGAGAAAAAACAAAGGACACAAAGAGAGAGACACACACACACGACAGACAGCAAGAGAGAGAGACAGGACAGAGAGAGAGACACAGGACAGAGCGAGAGACACACACACACACAGGACAGAGAGAGACAGGACAGATAGAGAGAGACAGGACAGAGAGAGACACACACAGGACAGATAGCGAGAGAGAGAGACAAGACAGATAGAGAGACACAGGACAGAGAGAGAGAGACACACACACAGGACAGACAGCGAGAGAGAGACAGTACAGAGAGAGAGACAGGACAGAGAGAGAGAGACAGGACAGAGAGAGAGACACAGGACAGTGAAAGAGAGAGACAGGACAGACAGCGAGCGAGACACAGGACAGAGAGAGAGACACAGGACAGAGCGAGAGACATACACACACAGGACAGACAGCGAGAGAGAGACAGGACAAATAGAGAGAGACAGGTCAGAGCGAGAGACATACACACACAGGACAGACAGAAAGAGAGACAGGACAGAAAGAGAGAGACACACACACTCAGGACAGACTGCGAGAGAGACAAGACAGAGAGAGAGACAGGACAGTAAGAGAGAGACAAAAACAAACAGGTCAGACAGCGAGAGAGAGACAGGACAGAGAGAGAGAGAGACAGGACAGAGAGAGAGAGAGAGAGAGACAGGACAGAGATAGAGACAAAGGACAGAGCGAGAAACACACGCACACAAGACAGACAGCAAGAGAGAGAGAGACAGGACAGAGAGAGACACAGGACACAGAGAGAGAGACACACAAATGACAGACAGCGAGAGAGAGACAGGAAATAGAGAGAGACAGGACAGAGCGACAGACACACAAACACACAGGAAAGAGTGAGAGAGAGACAGGACAGAGAGGAAAAAACACAGGACACAAAGAGAGAGAGACACACACAGGACAGACAGCAAGAGAGAGAGACAGGACAGAGAGAGAGACACAGGACAGAGCGAGAGACACACACACACAGGACAGAGCGAGAGAGAGACAGGACAGATAGAGAGAGACAGGACAGAGAGAGACACACACAGGACAGGTAGCGAGAGAGAGAGACAAGACAGATAGAGAGACACAGGACAGAGAGTGAGAGAGACAGGACAGAGAGAGAGACACACACACAGGACAGACAGCGAGAGAGAGAGAAAGGACACAGAGAGAGACAGGACAGGGAGAGACAGGACAGAGAGAGAGAGAGACAGGACAAAGAGAGAGAGAGACAAGACAGAGAAAGAGACACAGGACAGAGAGAGAGACAGGACAGACAGCGAGAGAGAGACAGGACAGATAGAGAGACACAGGACAGAGCGAGAGACATACACACACAGGACAGACAGCGAGAGAGAACAGGACAAATAGAGAGAGACAGGACAGAGCGAGAGACACACACAGGACAGACAGAGATAGAGAGAGAAACAGGACAGAGAGAGAGAGAGAGACACACACACACAGGACAGACTGCGAGAGAGACAGGACAGAGAGAGAGAGTGACAGGACAGTAAGAGAGAGACAAACACAAACAGGACAGACAGCGAGAGAGAGACAGGACAGATAGAGACAGGACAGAGAGAGAGAGAGACAGGACAGAGAGAGAGAGACAATGGACAGAGCGAGAAACACACGCACACAAGACAGACAGAGAGAGAGACAGGACAGAGAGAGAGAGAGACAGGACAGAGCGAGAGACACACACACACACACACAGGACAGACAGCGAGAGAGAGACAGGAAAGATAGACAGAGACAGGACAGAGAGAAAGAGATATACACACAGGACAGACAGCGAGAGAAAGACAGGACAGAGAGAGAGAGACAGGACAGAGAGAGAGAAACAGGACAGACAGCGAGAGAGAGACAGGACAGATAGAGAGAGATAGGACAGAGAGAGAGAGGCCCACACACAAGACAGACAGCGAGAGAGAGACAGGACAGAGAGAGAGACACAGGACAGAGCAAGAGACACACACACAGGACAGACAGCGAGAGAGAGACAGGACAGAGAGAGAGACACAGGACAGAGCAAGAGACACACACAGGACAGACAGCGAGAGAGAGACAGGACAGAAAGAGAGACAAAGGACAGAGTGAGACACACACACACACAGGACAGACAGTGAGAGAGAGACAGGAAAGAGAGAGAGAGAAAGACAGGACAGATAGAGAGAGACAAGACACAGAGAGAGAGATACACACAGGACAGACAGTGAGAGAGACAGGACAGAGAGAGAGAGACATAGGACAGAGCGAGAGACACACACAGGACAGACAGCGAGAGAGACAGGACAGAGAGAGAGACACAGGACAGAGCGAGAGACACACACAGGACAGACAGTGAGAGAGAGACAGGACAGATAGAGAGAGACAGGACAGAGAGAGAGAGACACACACAAGACAGACAGCGAGAGAGAGAGACAGGACAAAGAGAAAGAGACAGGACAGTAAGAGAGAGACACACACACACACAGGACAGACATAGAGAGAGAGAGAGACAGGATAGAGAGACACACAGGACAGAGAGAAAGAGAGACCTGCTCAGGACATAGAAAGAGAGACACACACACACACAGGACAAACAGCGAGAGAGAGAGAAAGGACAGAGAGAGAGAGAGACAGGACAGAGAGAGAGACACAGGACAGACATAGAGAGAGAGAGACAGGACAGATAGAAAGAGATAGGACAGAGAGAGAGGCCCACACAAAAGACAGACAGCGAGAGACAGGACAGAGAGAGAGACACAGGACAGAGCGAGAGACACACACACAGGACAGACAGCGAGAGAGAGACAGGACAGAGAGAGAGACACAGGACATAGCGAGAGACACACACAGGACAGACAGCGAGAGAGAGACAGGACAGAGAGAGAGACAAAGGACAGAGAGAGACACACACACACAGGACAGACAGTGAGAGAGAGACAGGAAAGAGAGAGAGAGACAGGACAGATAGAGAGAGACAAAACACAGAGAGAGAGACACACACAGGACAGACAGTGAGAGAGAGACAGGACAGAGAGAGAGAGACACAGGACAGAGCGAGAGGCACATACAGGACAGACAGCGAGAGAGACAGGACAGAGAGAGACACACAGGACAAAGCGAGAGACACACACAGGACAGACAGTGAGAGAGAGACAGGACAGATAGAGAGAGACAGGACAGAGAGAGACACACACAAGACAGACAGCGAGAGAGAGACAGGACAGATAGAGAAAGACAGGACAGAGAGAGAGAGAGAGATACACAGGACAGAAAGCGAGAGAGACAGGACAGAGAGAGAGACACAGGACAGAGCGAGAGAGACACACACACACACACACAGGACAGACAGTGAGAGAGAGACCAGACAGAAAGAGAGAGAAAGGAAAGAGAGAGAGACACACACAAGACAGACAGCGAGAGAGAGACAGGACACATAGAGAGAGACAGAACAGAGAGAGAGACACACAGGACAGACAGCGAGAGAGAATGACATGACAAAAAGAGAGACACAGGACAGAGCGAGAGACACAGACACACAGGACAGACAGTGAGAGAGAGACAGGACAGAGAGAGAGACAGGACAGATAGAGAGAGAGATAGGACACAGAGAGACACACACAGGACAGCCAGCGAGAGAGAGAGAGAGAGACAGGACAGAGAGAGAAACACAGGACAGAGTGAGAGACACACACACACAGGACAGACAGCGAGAGAGAGACAGGACAGAGAGAGAGAGGACAGAGATAGAGACACACACGGGACAGACAGCGAGAGAGAGACAGGACAGAGAGAGACACAGGACAGAGCGAGAGACACACACACAGGACAGACAGTGAGAGAGAGACAGGACAGAGAGAGAGACAGGACAGAGCGAGAGACATACACATAAAAGACAGCGAGAGAGAGAGAGAGGAAAGAGAGAGAGAGACAGGACAGAGAGAGAGACACACACACAGGACAGACAGCGAGAGAGAGAGACAGGACAAAGAGAGAGAGACAGGACAGTAAGAGAGAGAGACACACACACAGGACAGACATAGAGAGAGAGACAGGATAGAGAGACACACAGGACAGAGAGAAAGAGAGACCTGCACAGGACAGAGAGAGAGACACACACACACACAGGACAAACAGCGAGAGAGAGACAGGACAGAGAGGAAAACACATAGGACACATAGAGAGAGAGACACACACACAGGACAGACAGCGAGAGAGACAGGACTGAGAGGAAAAAACACAGGAAACAGCGAGAGACACACACACACAGTACAGAAAGCGAGAGAGATACAGGACAGAGAGAGATACACAGGATAGAGCGAGAGACACACACACAGGACAGACAGTGAGAGAGAGACAGGACAGAGAGAGAGAGACAGGACAGATAGAGAGAGATAGGACACAGAGAGAGACACACAGGACAGACAGCGAGAGAGAGACAGGACAGAGCGAGAAACTCAGGACAGAGCGAGAGACACTCACACACAGAAAAAACAGCGAGAGAGAGACAGGACAGAGAGAGAGAGGACAGAGAGAGAGAGACACATGGGACAGACAGCGAGAGAGAGACAGGACAGAGAGAGAGACACAGGACAGGGCGAGAGAAACGCACACAGGACAGACAGTGAGAGAAAGACAGGACAGAGAGAGAGACAGGACAAAGCGAGAGACACACACATGACAGACAGCGAGAGAGAGACAGGAAAAAGAGAGAGAGACAGGACAGAGAGAGACACACACACAGGACAGAGAGAGAGAGAGAGAGACAGGACAGAAAGAGAGAGACAGGACAGTAAGAGAGAGACACACACACAGGACAGACATAGAGAGAGAGACAGGATAGAGAGACACACAGGACAGAGAGAAAGAGAGACCTGCACAAGACAGAGAGAGAGAGAGACACACACACAGGACAATCAGCGAGAGAGAGATAGGACAGAGAGGAAAAAACATAGGACACATAGAGAGAGAGACACACACACAGGACAGACAGCGAGAGAGACAGGACTGAGAGGAAAAAACACAGGACACAGCGAGAGACTCACACTCACAGTACAGACAGCGAGAGAGAGACAGGACAGAGAGAGATACACAGGATAGAGCAAGAGACACACACAGGACAGACAGTGAGAGAGAGAGACAGGACAGAGAGAGAGAGAGAGACAGAACACAGAGAGAGAGACAAACACAGGACAGACAGCATGAGAGAGACAGGACAGAGAGAGAGAGACACAGTACAGAGCGAGAGACACACACACAGGACAGACAGCGAGAGAGAGACAGGACAGAGAGAGAGACACAGGACAAAGCGAGAGAGAAACACACAGTACAGACAGTGAGAGAGAGACAGGACAGAGAGAGAGCCAGGACAGAGCAAGAGACACACACATGACAGACAGCGAGAGAGAGACAGGACAGAGAGAGAGAGAGACAGAACAGAGCGAGAGACACACACACACAGGAAAGATAGCTAGAGAGAGACAGGACAGAGATAGAGAGGACAGAGAGAGAGACATACACGGGACAGACAGCCAGAGAGAGACAGGACAAAGAGAGACACACACAGGATACAGCGAGAGACACACACAGGACAGACAGTGAGAGAGAGACAGAAAAGAGAGAGAGACAGGACAGAGAGAGAGAGACAGGACAGATAGAGAGAGAGACTGGACACAGAGAGAGAGACACACACAGGACAGACAGCAAGAGAGAGACAGGACAGAGAGAGAGACACAGGACAGAGCGAGACACACACACACACATGAAAGACAGAGAGAGAGAGACAGGACTGAGAGAGAGGACAGAGAGAGAGAGACACACATGGGACAGACAGCGAGAGAGAGACAGGACAGAGAGAGACACACAGGACAGAGCGAGAGACACACACACAGGACAGACAGTGAGAGAGAGACAGGACAGAGAGAGAGACAGGACAGAGCGAGAGACACACACATGACAGATAGTGAGAGAGAGACAGGAAATAGAGAGAGACAGGACAGAGAGAGAGACACACACATAGGACAGACAGCGAGAGAGAGAGACAGGACAGAGAGAGAGAGACAGGACAGTAAGAGAGAGACACACACACAGGAAAGACAGCGAGAGAGAGAGACAGGAAAGAGAGAGAGAGACAGGACAGAGAGAGAGACACACACACACAGGATACACAGCAAGAGAGAGAGAGACAGGACAGAGAGAGAGAGAGAGACAGGACAGAGAGAGAGAGACAGGACAGATAGAGAGAGACAGGACACAGAGAGAGAGACACACACAGGACAGACAGCAAGAGAGAGACAGGACAGAGAGAGAGACACAGGACAGAGCGAGAGACACACACACACAGGAAAGACAGAGAGAGAGAGACAGGACAGAGAGAGAGGACAGAGAGAGAGACACACATGGGACAGACAGCGAGAGAGAGACAGGACAGAGAGAGACACACAGGACAGAGCGAGAGACACACACACAGGACAGACAGTGAGAGAGAGACAGGAAAGAGAGAGACAGGACAGAGAGAGAGACACACACGTAGGACAGACAGCGAGAGAGAGAGACAGGACAGAGAGAGAGAGACAGGACAGTAAGAGAGAGACACACACACAGGAAAGACAGCGAGAGAGAGAGACAGGAAAGAGAGAGAGAGACAGGACAGAGAGAGAGACACACACACACAGGACACACAGCAAGAGAGAGAGAGACAGGACAGAGAGAGAGAGAGAGAGACAGGACAGTGAGAGAGAGACACACACACAGGACAGACATAGAGAGAGGGAGACAGGATAGAGAGACACACAGGACAGAGAGAAAGAGAGACCTGCACAGGACAGAGAGGGAGAGACACACACACAGGACAAACAGCGAGAGAGACAGGACTGAGAGGAAAAAACACAGGACACAGAGAGAGACACACACACACAGTACAGACAGCGAGCGAGAAACAGGACAGAGAGGAAAAAACATAGGACACATAGAGAGAGAGACACACACACAGGACAGACAGCGAGAGAGACAGGACTGAGAGGGAAAAACACAGGACACAGCGAGAGATACACACACACAGTACAGACAGTGAGAAAGAGACAGGACAGAGAGAGATACACAGGATAGAGCGAGAGACACACACACAGGAAAGACAACGAGAGAGAGACAGGATAGAGAGAGAGAGACACACACAGGACAGACAGCAAGAGAGAGACAGGACAGAGAGAGAGAGACACAGGACAGAGCGAGAGACACACACACACAGGAAAGATAGAGAGAGAGAGACAGAACAGATAGAGAGAGGACAGAGAGAGAGACACACATGGGACAGACAGCCAGAGAGAGACAGGACAGAGAGAGATACACAGGATACAGCGAGAGAGACACACAGGACAGACAGTGAGAGAGAGACAGGACAGAGAGAGAGACAGGACAGAGCGAGAGACACACACAGGACAGACAGTGAGAGAGAGACAGGAAAGAGAGAGAGAGACAGGACAGAGAGAGAGAGAGACAGGAGAGATAGAGAGAGAGACAGGACACAGAGAGAGAGAGACACACAGGACAGACAGCAAGAGAGAGACAGGACAGAGAGAGAGACACAGGACAGAGCGAGAGACACACACAGGACAGACAGCGAGAGAGAGACCAGGACAGAGAGAGAGACAGGACAGAGCGAGAGACACACACAGGACAGACAGCCAGAGAGAGACAGGACAGAGAGAGATACACAGGATACAGCGAGAGAGACACACAGGACAGACATTGAGAGAGAGACAGGACAGAGAGAGAGACAGGACAGAGCGAGAGACACACACAGGACAGACAGTGAGAGAGAGACAGGAAAGAGAGAGAGACAGGACAGAGAGAGAGAGACAGGAGAAATAGAGAGAGAGACAGGACACAGAGAGAGAGAGAGACACAGGACAGACAGCAAGAGAGAGACAGGACAGAGAAAGAGACACAGAACAGATCGAGAGACACACACACAGGACAGACAGTGAGAGAGAGACAGGACAGAGAGAGAGACAGGACAGAGCGATAGACACACACATGACAGACAGTGAGAGAGAGACAGGAAAGAGAGAGAGACAGGACAGAGAGAGACACACACACATAGGACAGACAGTGAGAGAGAGACAGGACAAAGAGAGAAACACAGGACAGATCGAGAGACACACACACACAGGAAAGACAGCGAGAGATAGACAGGACAGAGAGAGTACAGAGAGAAAGACACACAGGGGACAGACAGCGAGAGAGAGACAGGACAGAGAGAGAGACACAGGATAGAGCGAGAGACACACACACAGGACAGACAGTGAGAGAGAGACAGGACAGAGAGAGAGACAGGACAGAGCGAGAGACACACACATGACAGACAGCGAGAGAGAGACAGGAAAGAGAGAGAGAGACAGGACAGAGAGAGACACACACACAGGACAGAGAGAGAGAGACAGGACAGAGAGAGAGAGACAGGACAGTAAGAGAGAGAGACACACACACAGGACAGACATAGAGAGAGAGACAGGATAGAGAGACACACAGGACAGAGAGAAAGAGAGACCTGCACAGGACAGAGAGCGAGAGACACACACACAGGACAAACAGCGAGAGAGAGACAGAACAGAGATTAAAAAACATAGGACACATAGAGAGAGAGACACACACACAGGACAGACAGCGAGAGAGACAGGACTGAGAGGAAAAAACACAGGACACAGCGAGAGACACACACACACAGTACAGACAGCGAGAGAGAGACAGGACAGAGAGAGATACACAGGATAGAGCGAGAGACACACACAGGACAGACAGCGGGAGAGAGAGACAGGACAGAGAGAGAGAGACAGGACAGATAGAGAGAGAGACAGGACACAGAGAGAGAGACACACACAGGACACACAGCAAGAGAGAGACAGGACAGAGAGAGAGACACAGGACAGAGCGAGAGACACACACACACAGGAAAGACAGCAAGAGAGAGACAGGACAGAGAGAGAGAGGACAGAGAGAAAGACACACACGGGACAGACAGTAAGAGAGAGACAGGACAGATAGAGAGACACAGGACAGAGCGAGAGTCACACACACAGGACACAGTGAGAGAGAGACAGGACAGAGAGAGAGACAGGACAGAGCGAGAGACATACACATGAAAGACAGCGAGAGAGAGACAGGAAAGAGAGAGAGAGACAGGACAGTAAGAGAGAGACACACACACAGGACAGACATAGAGAGAGAGACAGGATAGAGACACACAGGACAGAGAGAAAGAGAGACCTGCACAGGACAGAGAGTGAGAGAGACACACACACACACACACACACAGGACAAACAGCGAGAGAAAGACAGAAAAGAGAGGAAAAAACATAGGACACATAGAGAGAGAGACACACACACAGGACAGACAGCGAGAGAGACAGGACTAAGAGGAAAAAACACAGGAGACAGCGAGAGACACACACTCACAGTACAGACAGCGAGAGAGAGACAGGACAGAGAGAGATACACAGGATAGAGCGAGAGACACACACAGGACAGACAGCGAGAGAGAGAGACAGAACAGAGAGAGAGAGACAGGACAGATAGAGAGAGACAGGACAGATAGAGAGAGACAGGACAGAGAGAGAGAGACACACACAGGACAGACAGCAAGAGAGAGACAGGACAGAGAGAGAGACACAGGACAGAGCGAGACACACACACACAGGACAGACAGTGAGAGAGAGACAGGACAGAGAGAGAGACACACACACACAAGACAGACAGCGAGAGATAGACAGGACAGAGAGAGAGAGACAGGACAGATAGAGAGAGACAGGATAGAGCGAGAGACACACACACACACAGGACAGACAGTGAGAGAGAGACAGGACTGAGAGGAAAAAACACAGGACACAGCGAGAGAGACACACACACACAGGATAGACAGCGAGAGAGACAGGACTGAGATGAAAAATCACAGGACACATCGAGAGACACACTAACACAGTACAGACAGCGAGCGAGAGAGAGACAAGACAGAGAGAGATACACAGGATAGAGCGAGAGACACACACACACAGGACAGACAGCGAAAGAGAGACAGGACAGAGAGAGAAACACAGGACAGATCGAGAGACACACACACACACAGGAAAGACAGCGAGAGATAGACAGGACAGAGAGAGTACAGAGAGAGAGACACACACGGGACAGACAGCGAGAGAGAGACATGACAGAGAGAGAGACACAGGATAGAGCAAGAGACACACACACAGGACAGACAGTGAGAGAGAGACAGGACAGAGAGAGAGACAGGACAGAGCGAGAGACACACACGTGACAGACAGCGAGAGAGAGACAGGAAAGAGAGAGAGAGGACAGAGAGAGAGACACAGGACAGAGCGAGAGTCACACATACAGGACACACAGTGAGAGAGAGACAGGACAGAGAGAGAGACAGGACAGAGCGAGAGACATACACATGAAAGACAGCGAGAGAGAGACAGGAAAGAGAGAGAGAGACAGGACAGAGAGAGAGAGACACACACAGGACAGACAGCGAGAGAGAGAGACAGGACAGTAAGAGAGAGAAACACACACAGGACAGACAGTGAGAGAGAGACAGGACAGAGAGAGACAGGAGAGAGAAAGAGACACAGGACAGAGCGAGAGAGACACACACAGGACAGACAGTGAGAGAGAGACAGGACAGAGAGAGAGACAAGACAGAGCGAGAGACACACACATGACAGACAGCGAGAGAGAGACAGGAAAGAGAGAGAGATAGGACAGAGAGAGAGACACACACAGGACAGACAGCGAGAGAGAGAGAGACAGGACAGAAAGAGAGAGACAGGACAGTAAGAGAGAAACACACACACACACAGGACAGACATAGAGAGAGAGAGAGAGGATAGAGACACACAGGACAGAGAGAAAGAGAGACCTGCACAGGACAGAGAGAGAGAGACACACACACACACACACACACACAGGACAAACAGCGAGAGAGAGACAGGACAGAGAGGAAAAAACATAGGACACATAGAGAGAGAGACACACACACAGGACAGACAGCGAGGGAGACAGGACTGAGAGGAAAAAACACAGGACACAGCGAGAGACACACACTCACAGTACAGACAGCGAGAGAGAGACAGGACAGAGAGAGATACACAGGATAGAGCGCGAGACACACACAGGACAGACAGCGAGAGAGAGAGAGACAGGACAGAGAGAGAGAGACAGGACAGATAGAGAGATACAGGACACACAGAGAGAGACACACACAGGACAGACAGCAAGAGAGAGACAGGACAGAGAGAGAGACACAGGACAGAGCGAGAGACACACACACACAGGAAGGACAGCGAGAGATAGACAGGACAGAGAGAGGACAGAGAGAGAGACACACACGGGACAGACAGCGAGAGAGAGACAGGACAGAGAGAGAGACACAGGATAGAGCGAGAGACACACACACAGGACAGACAGTGAGAGAGAGACAGGACAGAGAGAGAGACAGGACAGAGCGAGAGACACACACATGACAGACAGCGAGAGAGAGACAGGAAAGAGAGAGAGAGACAGGACAGAGAGAGACACACACACACAGGACAGAGAGAGAGAGACAGGACAGAGAGAGAGAGAGACAGGACAGTAAGAGAGAGACACACACACACAGGAGAGACATAGAGAGAGAGACAGGATAGAGAGACACACAGGACAGAGAGAAAGAGAGACCTGCACAGGACAGAGAGAGAGAGACACACACACAGGACAAACAGCGAGAGAGAGACAGAACAGAGATTAAAAAACATAGGACACATAGAGAGAGAGACACACACACAGGACAGACAGCGAGAGAGACAGGACTGAGAGGAAAAAACACAGGACACAGCGAGAGACACACACACACACAGTACAGACAGCGAGAGAAGACAGGACAGAGAGAGTTACACAGGATAGAGCGAGAGACACACACAGGACAGACAGCGAGAGAGAGAGACAGGACAGAGAGAGAGAGAGACAGGACAGAGAGAGAGAGAGACAGGACACAGAGAGAGAGAGACAGGACACAGAGAGAGAGACACACACAGGACACACAGCAAGAGAGAGACAGGACAGAGAGAGAGAAACAGGACAGAGCGAGAGACACACACACACAGGAAAGACAGCGAGAGAGAGACAGGACAGAGAGAGAGAGGACAGAGAGAAAGACACACACATGAAAGACAGCGAGAGAGAGACAGGAAAGAGAGAGAGAGACAGGACAGAGAGAGAGACACACACACAGGACAGACAGCGAGAGAGAGAGACAGGACAGTAAGAGAGAGAAACACACACAGGACAGACAGTGAGAGAGAGACAGGACAGAGAGAGACAGGAGAGAGAAAGAGACACAGGACAGAGCGAGAGACACACACACAGGACAGACAGTGAGAGAGAGACAGGACAGAGAGAGAGACAGGACAGAGCGAGAGACACACACATGACAGACAGCGAGAGAGAGACAGGAAAGAGAGAGAGAGACAGGACAGAGAGAGAGACACACACACAGGACAGACAGCGAGAGAGAGAGAGACAGGACAGTAAGAGAGACACACACACACAGGACAGACAGTGAGAGAGAGACAGGACAGAGAGAGAGACAGGACAGAGCGAGACACACACATGCCAGACAGCGAGAGAGAGTTAGGAAAGAGAGAGAGAGACAGGACAGAGAGAGAGACACACACACAGGAGAGACAGTGAGAGAGAGAGAGACAGGACAGAAAGAGAGTGAAAGGACAGTAAGAGAGAGACACACACACAGGACAGACATAGAGAGAGAGAGACAGGATAGAGAGACACACAGGACAGAGAGAAAGAGAGACCTGCACAAGACAGAGAGAGAGAGACACACACACAGGACAAACAGCGAGAGAGAGATAGGACAGAGAGGAAAAAACATAGGACACATAGAGAGAGAGACACACACACAGTACAGACAGCGAGAGAGAGACAGGACAGAGAGAGATACACATGATAGAGCGAGAGACACACACACGACAGACAGCGAGAGAGAGAGACAGGACAGAGAGAGAGAGACAGGACAGATAGAGAGAGACAGGACAGAGAGAGAGAGACAGGACAGATAGAGAGAGACAGGACACAGAGAGAGAGAGACACAAACGGGACAGACAGCAAGAGAGAGACAGGACAGAGAGAGAGACACAGGACAGAGCGAGAGGCACACACACAGGACAGACAGTGAGAGAGAGACAGGACAGATAGACACAGGACAGAGAGACACACACACAAGACAGACAGCGAGAGAGAGAGACAGGACAGAGAGAGACACACAGGACAGACAGAGAGAGAGACAGGACAGAGAGAGAGACACAGGACAGAGCGATACACACATACACAGGACAGAGAGAGAGAGACAGGACAGACAGAGAGAGAGATAGGACACACACAGAGAGAGAGAGAGACACAGGACAGAGCGAGAGACACACACACAGAACAGACAGCAAGAGACAGACAGGACAGAAAGAGAGACACAGGACAGAGCGAGAGACATACACACACAGGACAGACAGCGAGAAAGAGACAGGACAGATAGAGAGAGACAGGACAGAGAGAGACAGGAGAGAGAAAGAGACACAGGACAGAGCGAGAGACACACACACAGGACAGACAGTGAGAGAGAGACAGGACAGAGAGAGAGACAGGACAGAGCGAGAGACACACACACACACACAGGACAAACAGCGAGAGTGAGACAGGACAGATAGAGAGAGACAGGACAGAGAGAGTGAGACATACACACACACACAGGACAGACAGCGAGAGAGAGACAGGACAGAGAGAGAGACACACACACAGGACAGACAGTGAGAGAGAGACAGAACAGAAAGAGAGAGACACACAGGACAGACAGTGAGAGAGAGACAGGACAGAGAGGAAAAAACACAGGACACAGAGAGAGAGAGACACACATAGGACAGACAGCGAGAGTTAGACAGGACAGAGAGATACACAGGACAGAGTGAGAGACACACACACACACAGGACAGACAGCGAGAGAGAGACAGGACTGAGAGAGAGACAGGACAGAGAGAGAGAGAGACACACACATAGGACAGACAGCGAGAGAGAGAGAGACAGGATAGAGAGACACACAGGACAGAGAGAAAGAGAGACCCACACAGGACAGAGAGAGAGACACACACACACAGGTCAGACAGCGAGAGAGAGACAGGACAGAGAGACATACAGGACAGAGAGAAAGAGAGACTTGCACAGGACAGAGAGAGAGAGACACACACACACAGGACATAGAGAGAGACACACAGGACATAGAGTGAGAGAGACACAGGGAGAGAAACACAGGACACACACACAGAGAGACACACAGGAGAGAGATAGAGACACATAGGACAGAGAGAGACACACACAGGAGAGAGAGAGAAACACAGGACAGAGATAGAGAGACTCGCACAGGACAGAGAGAGAGACACACACAAACAGGACAGACAGCGAGAGAGAGTCAGGATAGAGAGACTCACAGGACAGAGAGAGACTCGCACAGGACATAGAGAGACACACACACACAGGACAGACAGCGAGAGAGAGACAGGATAGAGAGAGACTTGCACAGGACAGAGAGAGACACACACACACAGGACATAGAGTGAGAGACACACAGGGAGCACACAGAGAGAGATACACAGGAGAGAGATAGAGACACACAGGACAGAGAGACACACACACAGGATAGACAGTGAGAGAGAGACAGGATAGAGACACACACAGGACAGAGAGAGAGAGACACATACACAGGGCAGAAAGTGAGAGAGACACAGGACACAGAGAGAGAGAAACACAGGGTACACACCGAGAGAGACGATCAGGAGAGAGACACACAGGACAGAGAGAGAGACACACACAGGACACACAGAGAGAAAAGACAGAGAGAAACAGCACAGAGAGAGAGACAGGACAGAGAGAGTCAGAGACAGCAAAGAGTGAGAGATAGAGATATCAGAGATATAGAGAGAGAGCTCACAGAGAGAGACAGACAGCAAAGAGAGAGAGAGAGAGACAGACAGCAAAGAGCAAACCTCAGAGAGAGAGAAAGAGAGAACACAGAGAGAGACAGCAGAGAGAGAGCATACTTGTCTCCTAAGACAAAAAGTGAAACAGCACAGAGAGACAGCACAGAACATTCCAGATAACATTCTACGATACTGTTATTTATGACGGACAAGTCACTTTTCTATTAAATAAATAAAAAAACCTACCTGTGTATATCCATATATCTTCAGTATTAGAGCTATCGGTAAAGTTGTGTAAGATGACAGATCCCCAATAACTCCTGCCAGTTTCCCATGTCCAGCACACATATAATTAGGAACTGTCCTACTTGATCCAAATAATATCTGTATCACACTCCTCAGAGCTTTCCTAGGATCTTGACAAGAATCATATATGTGATATCCCAGAGTGAGATTGGGTAAAATATTTGAATCCTTGTTAATTTCATCAATGGCAAAGAGAAAACTCATCACATTCTTATAAGAATTGGGGATTGGCCTGTGAGAAAAGACTATTTTAGGAAAGTACTAATCAATGAGAAAAAATAACCTGCAGTATTGCTATTAGCATACGTTATTTATAAATGTCATGCATTTAAAGGTTTTTATAATATTAACATCTTCCTTACTTCCCCTTAGCTATACATATGTCAAATAAATCATGGTATTTCATTATAAATGTTGTTTTTATTACCACTTTAGTATTTTTCCTCGGATATCAAATGTATTAAAAGACCATTGTGTTATTATTTTTTCTAGACGATAATGGGCAAAATGTATTTAGAAGACAAGAAACAACAAATACAGCCTTTAACACTATATCCAATAATTATTTGCTGCAGGTTTCCATTTTCATTGCTGGACGATTTAATACAGCTCTTATCTCAGAATTGTATGTCCTTATAAACAAAGGAGCTTTCAATTACCCTATTGAAAGCATTATCAGTTCTTTGTTGTCACATTTTCATTCATATTTTAATTCATTTTCATTAATTGTTGTGCAGCATTCTGCTACTTTCTGAAGAAAGTGTGCCCTTGTAAACTAATGAGCTTGTCAACAGAATGTTTTGCCATTATGTAGACAGAAGATTCCTATCCAATCAATGTATTTCCCATCATCAGAAAGCAACATTTCACAGCAGCATGATTGGATATAAAAGGTAAGCATAACATGTAATACTTTAGTTGTCCTTTTGTTATCAAACTTATATACAGCATGAGTTACAAACCAGTCCCACACTGTTGAGATCCAAAAGATCAAAACAGCAGTGTCTTTGGGTAGGTATCTTGACTCACACAAAGCCATCCAGTGCTGTGCTCAAACGCTATGTAATAATAGCAGGCATATACTGTAAATTGGCCTGGTATAAAATAATACTGGATTAAAGAGGAGAAAAGTAGACATTGTTTAAATTACCAAAATTGCTTATAGGTAGAGATTACATATTTTTTGCCACCACAAAACATCTCACTCTAACATCCTCCTTTGGCATGTGGCACAGTGGACTATCTCTACTACACACCAAAACACCACAGTATTGACCTAGGTGTCTCCCATCTCTAGGATGTTTCTATGTTGTCCAACATTTTATTCTATTTGTCACACCACCATCTCCTAACTACCAACCTTACCATACCCCACAGCACACTTACTCTGTGGACCTATAGAAATCTACATAACATAAACCCACATCAACTCTCTATCTCACTACAATCTTTCGTCTTTATCGTTACCACTCTCTCCAATCCAGTCCTTATTTCAGATTACTGCAACCATACTCTTTTTACAATACTTGACAAATAACACAAGATATGTACAAAAGTACTACCACACTGCAGAGCACTCCTGGCAAAGAAACATACTGAACCAGACTTCCTTCATTATAAATGCATGCTACACCTCAGCCTAAACTTGTCCAGGCAACTCATTGTCATCCAACCCCAGGCAACTATTTTCCGCATCTAACTACCTCCTCAAACCTTTAATACATCCCCCTAAACCAAACCTCACAGCATATGATTTGCTAGATATTTCAATAACAAAATATAATTATCAGACAAGAAATCTCAATACACCAGCTCACAGACACATTACTTCTCCTATCCACTTCAAAGACACATTTAACAACTTTACACCAATCACAGAGGATGAAGCAACCAGACTTCTGTCTTCTTCTCATCCCACTACCTGCCCACTCAACTCCATTCATTGTCCTGCCCATCATGATTCAGGTCCTTACATATCTCTTCAACCTATCTCTCTCCACTTGTATGTTTCCAGCCCCATTTAAGCACGATGTAACCACACCAATTCTAAATAAGATTTTTCTTGGTCCTTCTTGGCTCTCTATTATGCTATTGTGCTATCTTCTAGCCTCCTAACTTTTGGAAGGCCTAGTCTATAACTGGTCATAACATTTTTGTGGTTACAATGCAAATTGTATTGATAAAAATCTGTAAAATAAAACGAGAAAAGACACTGCATAGATAGTGAGGCTCAGGCAGTGACTGTCACACTGATTATTATATTATTTCTATACTCATTCTTGTAATGTAGAAAACTGGTTGTCAAACACATTTGCACTGATACTGTAGGCTGTTAGGTCAATCCCAGTTTTGTCCTTTTTCCTGCAAATTAAACTTTTTTAAACTTTTTATTTAGCTTATATAAATATTTGAAAACATGGTAACATGCCTATTTGTCTCATACCACCCCTTTATAGTTTATATAAAAGTATTATTTATTTTTGAAAAATGATAATATAACTAATATGGAACTAATATGGGAAATGCAACACTTCATAACTAAGGATATGCTTTTCCACCTTCTTTGTATTGGTGTATCTGTGCATATCTGAATATTTAGTGTCTCTTGAAGAATACTGGAGAATTTTTGAGGATATTAAAACAGGTTAATGTAGGCTCTGATATATTTTCTGGTGTACTTAGTTTGTACACATCAAGTTCCAGTCAAAAAACATTTCGGTACAAGGGGTCTCCGTGTAAACACTTTGGAGTTGTTTGAGGCATTGCTAAGAATAGTAATATAATTATTTCCACTTCCATGAAACATAATCTCCAAAAATGGGGTACAGACTATAGGCTTCAATTGTGAATATTCTGGCACATAGAATGATTACCTTTGGACTCTGTTGAGGTTAAAGGAAAAACTATATTTAGCTTTTCCTGTTCTTAGATTTACTATTACATATAGTTATATGTTGAATATATATGATGCCTTTTAATGCTTAATTCAGTAAAATTAAATGACAAGCTTATAGCTTCTTTGTCTGCCTAAAGTTAACAAAAAAAAAAAGGGCTGAAAACCATATTTATTTATGATTTGTAAGTAATAGAGAAGACAGTGATAACCAGTGCCGGGTCTACCTTTTTGGCAGTAAAGTGGCATGCGCATGGTATGCGGGTACCCATTTTTCCCTTTTCTGTGCATATACATCGATCTCTTGCTGTGTGAGCAAATCCCAGACATTTCCCCTATAACAGATATTTTAACAACACAACTACTCATACACATGCCAAGCTATTACTTGTTTATTAAATGCATTTGATGGTGGGCCATATTATTTATATTTTTCTATGGGAGCACAGCGAGCATATGTTACACAAACACACATCATGATCACGTGTATCACAACGAAAAACTGAGTAATTATGAGAGTTAAAGGCACACTGCGTAATGACAACAGAAATTGTCTTGAAAAATTTAGCCCGACTAAGAGCATAAGCAATCAGGACAAAAGTCATACAGCTAGTTTTTAATTAGATAAAATAACTTTTGATGCCTCTTCTGGGCCCTGGGGAAATCTATGATATATATATATACTAGTGACTTGCCCATCAGAAATGACGGGGCAATAAAATTTGAAGTCATGGGAATGCTGTTTGACACACAATATAAACCATTTTTGTACTGTGAGGACCTTCGGCGCTCATTGCGAGCCTCACCTGTCATGTAGTTTTGTTCCTCTGAGCACCTTCATCAGTGCCATCAATAGCCTGTAGAGCTAACCTGTTTGCATTCTCTGGCAGCATACAACGTACAGTGAGTGTTGGTGCCCTGATGATAAAGTGTAATGAATGTCCCAACTGCGCACTAGAAATGGTTTAGTTGTGTAAAGCGGCATTGTAGATTCGTAATGTTATTAATTTGTTACGCTGCTTGTGAGCATTTTCCATCTTTTGTAATAGTGTATTTTGTAGTCCGTACATTCATGCGTAAAGTGCTACGCGTTTGGCAGTGTTTTGTGAGGTCCGGGGATCGTGGAGCCTCGTTTTCATTTTTTTCGGCGGACATTTTTTCTCTCGTCTAATTTGCCTTAAATTTGCGTTCCACCTCACTCTGGTACGTCCTGGTTGTTGCCCCGTGCTGTGTGTGATGTTTTTGTATTTTTTTGGTGTGTATTTAGTGTGTTTTTATTGTTTTTATGTTTTAACGGTACGGCCGTTAATCTCGTTTTTTTGTTTTCTCGTATTTTTTTTTCTTCAAAGTCCTGTGTTGTATTTTTCCCGCGTTTGTCAACTGCTTGCAGGCTAAGGCGATCCCGCGTTTAGTAAGTGTTTGGTGGCTAAGTCCCCCTAGAGTTTTAGCCTTTGTGCTGAGAGTTTTAGTGCCTTAACGGCTTGCTCATCGCCTAACATGAATGCACCACGCAAAGCGTGACGACGTGTCGTAGTTTGACAACTATTATCTGTGATATACATACAATTCTAAAGTCTTCCACCCTCCCAGTGAGGATCACTTTTACTTGTATAATCTAAACAGATTATAATATTATAGCAGCATTCACTAAGGGCCCAATAAAATTATAATACAAATATATACATAATCATCTAGGGTCTCTTAAATTGAAATAAGTATACACATATTCAGCCATGGTCCTGTGCTCATTGCAGCCCTCGCAATTCTGGCCTTTCAGGGTCTCTCTAAGGGTCCTCTGTCCCGTCATAGTTCATATTTGCCAGAGGACGCTCCACTGATGGAGGATGGAAACGGATTGAAGGCACACATGGCAAGGCCGCAATCAGCACCAAAGGCCGTAGGACTTTGGCACTGATTGCGAGGCACGCAAGACTTTTAAAGAATTACAAATTTAACAGCCGATATTTGTTCAAGCACGTAACTCGGAAACCATTAAGAGACCACCAAAATAAGCCCATTAAATTTTTAAAAAAGTAACTTACAACCTCACATACAGCACAGGGGGAGAGGCAGGGAGCCTATGAGTGAGGTTGCAAGCTAATTTGAGGCTTAATTGGTGTTTTTCGGAGATTGAAAATCGCCTAGGCAACAAAAAAAATGGCGGCCGTAAAGACGGCTCAAAATGAGGCCGAAGCCAGTAACACATAGGCCATAAATGCGAGCCCAGCAAAACTTGGAAAATACAAGCAACAGTGCTCATCGCGAGGCACGCAAGACTTGAACAGAGACAGAGAGGAGAAAGACACAGGGGAGGGAGAGGGTGGAAAGAGACACTGGGGGAGAGGCGGGGGACACAAGAGAGGAAAATAAGGGGGGAAAAAGACAGAGCAGGGAGTGGGGGGAGGAGAGAAGGGGAAACAAAAACATAGAAGGGAGAGGGGGGAAACCGACACAGGGGTCAAAGAGTGGGAAGAGGTTCCCAAGTGCGAAACACAAAAGTGGCAAATTGGACAACGTCTGCAATGAGCGCTCATTGCGGGGCTCGCGATGAATGCTGAAGGCGCTCATCTTGCGACTTGCAGTGAGCACCAAAAGGTGCTCATTGCGAGGAACGAAAGTGGCTGGTTAGAGGTCTGCAATGAGCAGGGCTTGAGATGAGCCCTGAAGGTGCTTATTGCAAGGCAAGAGAGTGGTGGGATGGCCGAGGCGTGCAATGAGCTGCGAAGCCTCTTATTGCAGGGTTCACGATCAGTGGCCAAGCCGTGCATCGTGAGGAACGTAAAGTAGACAGTGGGAGAGCCTTGCATTGTGTAGCAAAACAGCATTGCCAGCCTTCAAATTGTATGGCCATCATTTTTCACGGGCAACTCGCTAATATATATATATTTTCACCCAGGGTCAATCATAATTCTAATATAAACACATACAGTATATATTTAACTGCATATTCGGCTAGGGTCACCAAAAATTATAATACAAATACCTAAATATTTAACCAGGATCAATAATAATTAATCAAATGTACACATATTAAGCAAAGGTTAACTATAATTAGCATAACAATATTTAAATGTACATATAAATACATAAATAAATATTAACCCAGGAATGCCATAATCATACTGTATTAATAGCCATTCCGACAGAATCAAGTAAGTAACCTATCTCCAAGAATAAATACCATTGAGGAGCTACTTTGTGACCAATATTTCCTTACAAAAAAACATTTTAGCTAGAAAACATTATACTGTATAAACGTCCTTACTACTTCTGTACAACTGGTGCAGTTTCTGCTGTTTCTCTACACTCTGCAGGAAACACAGGGGAAGAGACAGTGGATCAGTGAGATCTCTATGATGTACTGTAGTGGCCAGTCTGTGACCTGCAGCATTTAATTTTGAAGCCAAAAAAAGTATGAGCCACATTCAATTGAGGTTTTGGACAAACCGGTGGCCCGTAAGTAAGGTCGCAAGTTAATTTGCTATTCAATTGGCGTCTTTTTGAGGACTCCAAACAGGTTATAAGTTACGGCCTTGAAAATATTGCGATGGTTAAACTCATAACTTACAGCCTCCCGAAGCCTTTGATCTTTCACTTTCGCAAGAGTTACAATGGCTAAAATCGCAAATTGCTATTCAATTGCTTAATTTCCCCAAGCCTGCAAATGTTTTCACACCCGTAAATGGCAAAAGAAGGAGAAAATCCTACGAGTGCTAGAGACGACCCGCAGGGGGGTTACACTCCTATTAGTAGCACTGTAAATGCAAATAAAAAAATCAATACTGCACTGTAAATAACGGGGAAAGCGATGCTAGACATTAGAATTAATTGCACAACAGTCTCGAGTTTGCAAATCAGCAGGAAATTAAAATAACTTTTATGTTTCATTTTGGGGTTAAATCGATCTTGGGTATCAATGAGTTAATACATATCAGCCCACCCGCATGGACTTGAACAGAATTGGCATTCATTTGCATAATGCTTTATTTTGCGGGTTTGGAGGTCTGATCGCATATCGGACCCCCGAACCTAATTGATTGACATGTAACCTCCATGTTTACCTGCCGTAATAATCACAGTCTCTTTTTCTATTGGCTGCTTTGAAATATGAGGTTACGGGCTTGCTTAATTGACCATGTTCCCGCCCTGAACTGCTAGGAGCCAGTGCATGGTTTACGGTTTCGGCTTTGGGACAGTACCCTGTGGGCTTGAGCAATTGAATAGCATCGCAATCGGAGACAAACAGGAGCCTGCAACACACCTGCATACATATGGCCATCTGCGATCGTGTTGCGGACTTGGAATTGAATGTGGCTCTATTTTACAGAGTTTTCAGCTAAAAAAAAGAAGGTGCCCCTCAAAGGGAGGCACCCTGAGGAAGCCGCCTAGTTTGCCTAATGGATAATCCGGCCATGGGGATAGCCCTGAAGGAGTTTGGGAGATCCACAGCTAAGAACTATCCAAGAAGCTATAGTGACTAGAAGAAAGCCATTGCTAAAAAACATATTAAATCTTATTTGTAATTTGCAAAAAGGCATGCTAAAGCAATATATGACGTTATTCTTCACACTTTGAAGATGAATAGACAATGTGATTCAGGGGAAAATCTGCTTTAGTCTACAAAATATCTACATCTTTGTGCAGAGGTTCATCTTCCAGCAGTAAAACATACAGGCATAGCTACACTGAAGTGGTTTAAAACCAAGCCCCCGAATGCCACACTCTTTAGAGTTAAGTGCCAAATGTATTATTAAAATATCAGGTTTATTTCATTTGACTAACTTTAAAATATGAATGAATAGGAAATCAAAAAAAGATTCCCTGATTTGCACAGTTTAAAATCTAAAAGATAATCATTAATAGAAAAAATATGTATTCTCTTTAAAAAATCATCTTACTTACTGATTTGTTTGGTAGATACTAAAAAGATGATTTCCACACCCCCAGAGCTGGCTATGTAGGAACCCTGGACTAGCTAATCACATTTTGGCATTGAAGTACAGATTTTAACAGATTGCTACCCTAACTAGAGCATGTGCAAACTATCTAACAGCCCTATTAAATTTCCTCAACGTTGAAAACCGTAGCCTGTAAAGTAGCCCGCAAGACTTACGGCTAGTAAATAGGCCCCATAAAGCAACCCGCTGATGATCTGCGGGTGAAGAGCGTGAAAACCCTATAGGAAGTGAAATTTTGACCTGCACACCCGCAAATCCTTTGTTCTTTCAAGCCTGTAACTGTTACGTTCCAATCACGTTATTAAATTGCAACAAATTCACTGGCGTTCATGCCTGTAATCCGCAAATGGAGCCAAAATGCCTACGGGTGCTAGAGAGGACCCACTAGTGGGTTAAAGTCCAATTCGTAGCACTGTAAATGCAAATATAAACATACTACTGTACATATAATAAAAGTGAAAGGGATGTTAGGTATTAAAATAAATAGCACAACATTCTCAAGCTCGCAAATCTGCAATATAAAATACTTTATTTACAGTTTAGTTTCTGTGTTATATCGATCCCGGCAATCTATGTATTAATACATAAAATGGAACTCGCATGGACTAAAATATCATATTTACTGCTTTATCAATATTGCATTATATCTGGAATGTCTGGAATGCAGTTCTGTTCGCAACCCGCAATTGAAGCCTGTAAGGCTTTGAAATCCAACCTCCATTTTTTAGTGACGTAATGTTGACGATCCCTGTTGCCATTGGCTCAATCTAAACCCATAACTACGGGTTTGACTAATTGATCACATTCACGGCCACACATCCAACGTTCAACAAATGGTTTATGGGTTCGCGTTTAAAGCCTGTAACTCACAGCATGGTCTAACGTAATAGCTTTGTAACTTTGTAACAAGGCCATATTTTAAGCCTGCAGCCATTGCGGGTCTCACGTTGCACTTACAGGCTTGGAATTCAATAGGGCTTTAAGACTCCTAGTTCAAACACTAGCTTGAGCTTCTTCAGCTCTGCTCAGGCTCAGAAATACTTTGTTTTTCCCTTCTCCCCCTGCCCTGACCCACCTCTCCTCATCCATCAATAGGAACATTGCAGCGAGTGGTGATGTCACTGCTAGATCCGGACCAATCCCAACAGGAATGGAGCAGGGCGTGGTGACTTCATTGCTAGATCTGGAGCTCAAAAAAATGTCACTTCTGCTTCTGTTCCATTGCCATAAAAAGAGAGGAGAAAGAGTGAGGATGTGGGAGAAGGGAATAGAGAGGAAAGAGAAAGAGAGGAAGAGAGAGACGAAAGAGAGAGACAGCAATGACAGAGAGAGAAAAAGAAAAATAGATGAAAGAGAGAGAGAAAAGAAAAAGAAAGAGAGAAAGAAAGAGAGAGAGCAGAGAGAAAAATTAAGAGAGTGATAAGAGAAGAAGAGAGAAAAAAGAGAGAAAAAGAAAGAAAGAGAGCAAATAGAAATGCAGCCCTTTTAAATTCCTACAGCATTGAAAACCGCAACCCGTAACATAGCCTGCAAGACTTACAGCTATTAAATTGGCCTTATAAAGCAATCCGCTGCTGATTTGCGGTGTAAGGGCGAGAAAACGGGACGTGAGAATTCGACTTGTGCGCCCGCAAATCATTCCCTCATCCACGCAAGGATAGCTGGGCACTCATGTATGGCTTGAGGAGGACTCCTCGTGCATGTATTCTGGGGCCCTGTGTCTGCCACCAGCCTCTTGCCCTCCCAACTGTGGAGGGGGATCCTGCTCTCCCTTGTCTGACCCTGGGACACGTCCCACCTCCGACCTACAACCCCCCCTAGCATCAGGCCCCTCCCCCTCTGACCCTGAACTTGATCTGCCTATGTCTATGGGCATCTGGCCACCCCTTCTCCTCTTCTCCACTCCTCATCTCCTCTCCTCCACTCTCCTCCTCCTCTCCTCCACTCCCCTCCTCACCTGCTCTCCTCCATTCCACTCTTCCCCACCACTCCCTACGGCCACCTCTCTCTCCTCTCTCTCCTACTTGCTTTTCCCCCTCCCTACCTCTCCACTCCTCTCCTCTCTCCTAATACCAAAAATAAAATAAGGATAAATCAAACAAAGTAGTTGCATATATTTGTGAGGTAAAAAAAGTATGTTTTATGTGTAATTATTAACTGTTGGGGTATAGGATGGGGGGTATAGGGTGGAAAGTGTGTATGTAGTGACACTATATGTGTATCTATGTGTGCTATTTACTCTATTGTATTATGTGTAATTAGTAAATATGTGTAAATATCAGTTAATATGTGTAATCAAAGGTTAAAAATAAAATAGTTTTTAGAATAATATAAAAGTATAAAACTGTGAGAAACTGTTCAGAAAAATCACATACTCTCTCTCTATATACGCTGAAACCCCCTACTACGAGACCTGCATGCTACTTTGTGAGAATCTACAACACAATCAATGCTGGGGTGCATATCCTTAAAAGGAGCCATGTTTGAAATTGTATTGGATTAACGAGTATTTTAACTTATTTTAGACATTCAAAAGTGAGCACAAATGTACTATTATTTACTATATATACAGGTAAACCCTGATTAACACTTCCCTGTTTAACACTGATTCACAATAAAGCTGTTTTTGCATGACAAGGAATATTACACAGTTTTTGCCCGACACATCCCAGAGTAACACTGATTTGATGCTTGTGTATCATTCCAAAATACCAAGAGTCATGGAAAGAATTTTAAAATCGATTTTAACTGTGATTCACCCATTTAACACTGTTTCGTTTAACACTTGGTCTTCCCCATAGATTGTACGTTTGGGAGTTTTCAATCTTGTGTCAATGCTTTAGAAACAAGCACTATGTACATTTGATTCTTAGCTCAAACACAGGGCCCATCATTCCTTATAAGGTGTTCATTTTGTTTTGTCATGTACTCAACCCCTGTAAAGCACTATGGAATTTGTTGGTGCGTAACAATGATAATCACGTGACAACGATCCGATCGCAAAGGCGATCGAATCGCGTGCATGGGCATACGCAATGCACAGCGCGAGCAGCGCATGCGCAGAGAGGAGAGGGGGAGAAAGAGACACAGAGGGAGAGGAGGAGAAAGAGACAAAGGGGAGGGGGAAAGAGACGCATGGGAGGGAGAGGGGGAGAAAGAGACACGGGGAGAGGGGGAAAGAGACACAGGGAGAGGGGGGAAAGAGACACAGGGGAGAGGGGGGAAAGAGACACGGGGGAGAGGGGGGAAAGAGACACGGGGGAGAGGGGGGGAAGAGACAAAGGGGGAAAGAGACACAGGGAGAAGAGACACAGGGGAGGAAGTAGACAGGGGGAGAGACTCGCAATGAGCTCCAAAGGCGCTCATTGCAAGGCCCACGATGAGCCTAAAGGCGCTCATAGCATGGACAGTAAAGTAGACGGTTGGAGAGGTGTGGGGGGAGGCTCACAATGAGCGCAGAGTCCGGTAAAGTAGAGGGGGAGAGGCTCCCATTGTGTTGCAAACAGCATTGCCAGGCTTCACTTTTTATTTCTGTCATTTTGAAGGGCAAGTCGCTATTCACATATAATAGTTGTCAAAATACGAGACGTCGTCACGCTTTGCATGGTGCGTACGAGTTAGGCGATGAGCGCCAAGGATGTTCATCGCTGCGAGCCTCGTGAAGCGAGGCGAGCCGTTAAGGCATTAAAAGTCGCACCACAAAGGCGACGAGGCAATGAAACACGCAGGACTTAGCCACCAAACACTTACTAAACGCGGGATCGCCTTAGCCGTCAAGAAGCTGTCAAATGCGGGACTTAGAAAAAAGAGATTAACGGCCGAACCGCGAGAACAGAAAACCAATAAAAACACATTAAATACACCAAAAAATATACAACAACATCACACACAGCACGGGGCAACAGCCAGGATGTGTGTGGGAGTGAGGTGGAACGAAACTTTAAGGCGATTTAGACGACTTTCGCCACTCGAAAATTCACCACTTCGACACATTACACATCAACGTACAAATTACCAAATACACTATTACAAAAGATGGAAAATGTTAATGAACTGCGTAACACATTAATAACATTACAAATATACAATGCCGCTTTACACAATAAACCAATGGCTTTCCCTCGCGCACGCAGCCTTTTCCGAATGCACAGTTGGGACATTAATTACACTTTATGATCAGGGCACCAACATTTAAACTGTACATTGTATGCTGCCGGGAAATACAAACAGATTGTTAGCTCTTCAGGCTATTGATGTCTGCATATATTAATACAAAATAGGTAAAGTATATTAATTTATTTAAGAAATAATTCATTGATACTTAACTACATATACAGTACATAAATATACATCTACCTGAAGTTATGAGGTTGTTACATGTGATTGGAATTGGAATATCTCTCTTTATCATGACTGATGAAGGTGCTCAGAGGAGCAAAAGTACACAACAGGAATTGGAATATCTCTCTTTTGCAATGAGCGTCGAAGGTCCTCAGAGTACAAAGCGGTTTACATTGTGTGTCAAACAGCATTCCCATGGCTTCAAATTTTATTGCTCCGTCATTTTTGACGTGCAAGTCGATAGTAATCGATAGTTGTAAGCATATGAGCCGTTGCTCACGCTTGCGGGCTCGCAAAGAGAGGGGCCGCATTTGCGGGAGGTGGAGGCTCCAACGTCGGCTGTGTTTGTCCTCAAATACGGACCCTCGCTAAGCGAGGGTCCGCATTTGCGGAGGTGGAGGCTCAAAGGCACCTTACAAGCGGTTAAAAACACACGTCTTAGAAAAAAAAACGACCTCGGAGCCAACCTTAGTGGAACAAACACCCACACGCACGAAAAATACGACCATAATGGCCGAACCACGCTGTCACGATCTACTGCTTCTCAGTCAGGGTTGATAAGGCTGTTATTGCCAAACCTACCCAGCAGATCTACCAAATTCTTTTGATCTCTTCACTAAGACAGTTGATGTCTCTTAAATTAGATGTAGTCTTTAAGAATATGAATGCAGGCTCAGCATTATAAGAAATCAGAAACTGTTTTTATTTCTGTGGACAAGGGCTCATCTATAAGGCATCATAACAGCAACTTCATTCATACAGTCATCCAGTGCGGTTATCTTCTTACGTCCCTTTTTAGATATGAGCATATCTGTCTTCAATATATGTCTTCTTTCCTTGGCTTAGGAACATATATATATACTTTAAGACATTCAACCCAGCATTATCTCAACTGCCCTCAGAGACACCAATACATCTCTCTCTCTGTCAGAAAAACCTCAACTGCCAACTGCTCTCTCCCCTCTCTGACAGTTATCACCGACCACACAACATTCTAAACCATTTAACTCCTTACACACTGGACACAATTAATCATATAGTCATCAACATAACATAACATAGTATAACATTTTACATATTAATTAACATGACATAACACATATAGAATAATCAAATTAACATAAAAGCATATTAAACAACTAAACTTTTACTGACCCCAAAGGGGGTTCAGGGGAATCATGACAACTACTTCCCCCTTTTATTAGTGTAGCCTAGAGGATCATCCTGATGGATAATTCTCTAGCTACAATGTTTTTACTTGTCCTCCTGTCTAGAAAGTCTGTCCACATTCTGATGGACTTTTCCTCGTCTATGTTGGATAGTAAAATTATAAGTCTGTAAGGCCAAGCTCCACCTCAGTAAACGGCCATTATCCCCAGCCACCTTAAATAACCAACATAGGGGATTATGGTCTGTAACCACAGTAAATTCCCTTCCATACAAGTAGTGTTGTAGCTTCTTAAGGGCCCATACCACAGCCAAACACTCCTTTTCAACTGCTGCATATGCCACCTCCCTGGGTAGCAGCTTTCGGCTGAGGTAGTCAATGGGGTGCTCACATCCCTGCTCATCCTTCTGACACAACACAGCCCCCAGTCCATATGTGGAAGCATCCGTTTGTACAATAAAGGGCTGTTGATAGTCTGGAGCAGCTAATAAAGGGAAGCAAGTGAGAGCATCCTTCAAGGCCTGGAAGGCAACTTCACAAGCAGAGGTCCAGTCCACCAACTTGGGCATCCTCTTCTTTGTCAAGTCGATCAGAGGCTTGGCCATGGCACTGTACAAAGGAATAAACTTTCTATAACATAAAAGGGTCCCCAGGAAAGCCATTACCTGCTTCTTAGTTTGGGGGTGGGCCATGCAGCTATCCCCTCAACCTTGGCTGGTTCTGGCCTAATCTGCCCACTGCCCACCCAATGGCCTAAATACTGTACTTCAGCCCTGGCCCACTGACATTTGTCTGGGCGAATAGTCAATCTGGCCTCCTTTATAGTATCCAGTATACTTTTGATATGCTGAAGGTGATCCTCCCAAGTATTACTGAATATGGCAATGTCCTCCAAGTAAGCCTGAGCATACCCTTGGTGCCCCTGTAATAATTGATCTATTAACCTCTGAAAAGTTGAAGGGGCATTCTTCATCCCAAATGGCATCACCTTTATTTGGTAAAGACCAAAGGGGGTGATGAAGGCCGACCTCTCTTTGGCTGTCTCAGCAAGGGGAATTTGCCAGTACCCCTTGGAGAGATCCAGAGTGGTGAGGTACTTGGCAGTACCTAGACGGTCCAACAACTCGTCCATGCGTGGAATAGGGTGAGCATCATAGTTACATAGTTACATAGTATTTAAGGTTGAAAAAAGACTTTCAGTCCATCAAGTTCAACCTTTTAAGATCTCCTTTGATCTGCAATATGCGGATTAACTATTAATTCATTAGTTGTTAATTAATTATTAATCAATTATTTAATGTTTTTTTTTATTTATTTTTTATTATTATTAATTAGTCCAGAGGAAGGCAAAGAGAAAGAAAAAAAAAAAAAAAGCGAGACTTAGCCAATTGTCTAAAGGGGAAATGTTAAATTTGGATCATTACTGTCTCTCTAATTATCCATGATAACCCTGAATACCCTTTTAATTAGAAATAAATCTAGTCCCCTTTTAAAGTTATCTATCGAATCCGCTGTCACCACCTCCTCTGGTAGAGAATTCCACAGATTAACCACCCTTACTGTGAAGAACCCTTTTCTTTCTTTGAGGTGGAATCTTTTTACTTCTAACCTCAAGGGATGTCCTCTTGTCAGTTGAAAACCTCTTGGCACAAAAAGCTCCCCCGACAAATCTTTATACTGACCCTGGATGTATTTATATAAGGTAATCATATCTCCTCTTAGACGCCTTTTTTCTAGAGAAAATAAGTTTAATTTGGTTAGTCTTTCTTCATAACTTAGCCCCTCCATTCCCCTTATTAGTTTGGTTGCCCTTCTCTGTACCTTTTCCAGCTCTAAAATGTCCTTTTTATGCAGTGGTGCCCAAAATTGTACTCCATATTCCAAATGAGGGCGTACTAGAGATTTGTATAGTGGCAGAATTATATTTGCTTCCCTGGCTTCTATACCTTTCTTAATACATGCTAATATTTTATTTGCCTTTGCAGCTGCTGCTTGGCTTTGAGCACTGTTACCTAGGTGGCTGTCCACAAGCACTCCCAAATCCCTTTCAATATCTGATACACCTAGATTTGCTCCATTAAGATTATAAATTGCATGGCTAGTTTTCCTTCCCAGATGCATAACCTTACATTTATTCGTATTAAATCTCATCTGCCATTTAGATGCCCATTCCTCAATTTTATGTAAATCCCCTTGGAGGGAAAGCACATCATTTTCTGATTTAATTACCTTGCACAATTTTGTGTCATCAGCGAAAATGGAGACACCACACTCCAATCCTACCTCTAAGTCATTAATAAATATGTTAAAAAGGAGAGGACCTAATACTGAACCCTGAGGAACCCCACTTACCACATTAGTCCAATCGGAGTATGTTCCATTTACAACAACCCTTTGCTTCCTGTCTTTTAGCCAGCTCTCAATCCATGAGCAGATATTTACTGCAATTCCTGTATCCCTTAGTTTGCCCAATAGTCTCCCATGTGGCACTGTATCAAAAGCCTTTGCAAAATCCAAAAAGACTACATCCACTGAGTTTCCTTGATCCAGGTTCCTACTAACCTCCTCATAGAAACTAATTAGATTTGTTTGACATGACCTATCCCTCATAAACCCATGTTGACTCCTACTTATAATCCTGTTCAAATATACATATTCTTGTATATTATCCCTTATTAACCCTTCTAAAAGCTTCCCCACTACAGAAGTGAGGCTCACTGGTCTATAATTCCCCGGATTTGCTCTTGCTCCCTTTTTAAATACAGTCTTGGTCCTGTCATTTAGCTTACGATAGTCCACACAGAAACAAGTGGTCCCATCTTTTTTAGGCACCAGTACTACTGGGGAAGCCCACGGGCTATCGGAACGTTCAATCACTCCTAATCTTAGCATCTCCCGCAGCTCATCAAAGATACTAGCCCTCACTGTCTATGGTACCCGGTAGGAGGGCTGTTTTAATGGTGGGCAACCTTCTGTTATGACCTCATACACTGCTAGAGGGGTACACCCCGGGCTAGTAGAGAATAGGGCATGGTAGGGGGCCAGGGTTTCAATCAGCTGCCTTTGGTAGTCTGCACTTAAATTCACGGACTGTCCTACCACCTCCCTCTGATTGTTGAGCCCAGCTGGGGCTAACAGGTCAGGTAGGACTCCTTCTTCTGGGTCACTGCCGGTAGGCAGACAAATAGCTAGCAAATGTTGGTATTCTTTCAGCCTGTTTATGTGGGCCACCCATGTGACCTTTCTTTCAGGGTCTACAATTACCACATATGTATGAGGGTTCAATTTCTTAGTAATGAGGTAGGGCCCTCCCCAGATTGCTTTGAGATTATCCTGTGGATGAGGGACTAACATCAAAATCTCTTGTCCTACCTCCAGTTCCCTCTCCTTGGTTCCCATATCATAGTATTTTTTTGGCTTTGGCTTGAGCCTCTTGCATGTGGTCTCTAACCAACCCAGTTAACATGGCTAGTTTCTCCCTGAAAGCCAGGACGTATGAGGCCACCAAAACCTGGTTTTGCCCATAGTCACCTTCCCATGCTTCTCTGATCACGTTCAAAGGTCTCCTTATCTGTCTACCATACAGGAGTTCAAAGGGAGAGAACCCTGTGGACTCCTGCGGTACTTCCCGGTAGGCAAAGAGAAGGTAGGGAAGTAGACGCTCCCAATCCTTCTCTTGTTCTGTGAAAGTACAGAGCATTTTCTTAAGGGTACCATTAAACCTCTCACAAAGACCGTTGGTCTGAGGATGATATGGGGAAGAACTCAGGTGTTTGATCCCACATAACTTCCATAACTGTTGGGTTACTTTAGCCATAAACTGGGTATCTCGGTCAGACAAGATCTCTTTAGGGAACCCCATTCGTGAGAACACCCCAAAAAAACCTCTGCTACCTTCGTAGCTGAAATCTTAGACAAGGGAACAGCTTCAGGATATCCGGTGGCATAGTCTACTATGGTCAGAATGAACTGCTTCCCAGTCCTGCTGCTTCTAGCCAAGGGTCCTATCAGGTCAATAGCCACTCTCTGAAATGGGGTATCCATTACTGGTAATGGTTGAAGAGGGACGCGGGTACCCCCTCCTGGGCAGCCATATCGCTGGCAGGCATCACAGGAATTACAGTAATTAGATACATCCCTATTCAATCTCGGCCAGTAGAACACCCTAGTAAGGCGATGCCGTGTCTTCTTCACCCCCATGTGTCCAGCTAAGGGTACCTCGTGGGCTATCTCTAGCAACCTCCCTCTAAACTTTTGGGGAACTACCATCTGCTTCTTAACCTCTCTCATGCCATTTCCCTCAGGTTCGGAGGTAATTCTGTACAGCAATCCTTCTTCCCACACATACTCATCTCCTTCAGGACCCTTCTCTTGCTTATCAGCCCTTTGCCTAACCCCAGCCAAGGTCCCATCCTCCCATAATGCTACCTTCACTTCCCTTACAGTAGCCCAACCCAAACCCGGTTCCCCAGCAGGTAATGGACTTACCCCAGTTTCCAGGTGACCGTCCTTAACCTCGTCGCTTGGACCATCCCTGGTAACCTTGGCAGCTTGCAATCTGGTCACAGCAGTGACATATCGGCTCTCTAGACGCCCCAAATCATTGCCCAACAAAACCTCAGCTGGGAGCCCATGCATAACTCCGACTTCACAAACTCCTTTTCCAGTGCCCCAATCCAACTGCAAACGGGCGACTGGGGTGGAAATTTTTTGGCCTCCAGCCAACATTACCTCCATGGTCTTAGGAAGAATAGCTGTACGTGGTACAATTTCCGGATGGACCACGGTCACTGCAGCTCCTGTATCTCGAAATTCCCTTGCCTCCTTTCCCTGGACCAAAACCTTTTGGAAATGCTGGTTCCTGTTGCCTCCTGAACCAGTCTGCACAGCATGGATGGGGTGATAGAAGCCCACCTCTCTGGGTCTGGTCTGTGTCACTCCAGACTCATCGATGTCCACATTCCACTCCCTCAGATAGTAGACTGGCTTAGTGGGGTGGCTGTCCACCCTGAGAGGCACATTGGGGCATTCTCTTTTCATATGCCCTGGTTGGTGACAACCATAGCACTCCAAACCCCTTGTGTTCCGAGTGACATGACGAGAGCTGGTAAGTACCGTGGGTCGAGGGGCCACTCCTGTGGTTCCCCCAGGGCGACTATCACTTTGTGGAGCTGCAGGGCTAGGTCGGGTGGCTATAGGGCAATACGTTACAGGTGCTGGAGTTGGAGGTTCCACTTTAGTAGCATTGCTGGGGCCCTTAACTCCTGTCTCACCTCTAGTAGCCTCAAAATGATCTGCTAGATGAGCAGCCTCCTCCCCTGTAGTGGGTTTTTGATCCTGTACCCAAACCTTTAACCTCTCAGGACAAATTGAGTAAAATTGCTCCAGCAGTATTAAGTCCATCGCTTTCTCCAGGGTAGTTACCTCCTTCCACCAACTGTGACAGGCATGCCTCATCCAAAAGATAACTTCAGTATAAGTGTTGCCAGCACCCCTGGTCAAGGTTCGAAATTTTTTCATATAGGTTTCTGGGGTCACCGCATATCTGGCCAACAGCACCTTTTTCACCTCCTCATACATCTGCTGACCCTTAGGGATAGCTCTGAATGCTTCACTTGCCCTTCCACTTAGTCGGCTGACCAGAAGCCTAATCCACTCGGCTTTGGGTATTTGGTGTAGCTCACATTGCTGCTCCAAATCCTGGAGGAACCCATCTATGTCCCCCATTTCATCACAGAAGTGTTTAAAGCTATTATACGCTGTCTTTATCCTGGCTGCTGTTGGATCCCTTACTTCAGTAGGACCGGATGACAGACAGGTAACTCTCTGTGGTTTGTCTCGCTGGACCTCTTGGCTGATGTGGGTCCGAAGGGCCATTAGCTGATCACCGGACAGACTCGCCGGCATCATAGCCCTCCACTTTTTAAATCTCTTACAAATTTCTTCCTCTTCATTAGAGGGTATCTCCAGCGCAAGTGCTGGATCTGGTGTGACTATTGCACCTTCCTCCTCTGTCTCCTGTCTTTCCTCCACCTGATGGAGCTCATCATTCAGCAAGAGTTCCTGGATCATCTCTGCCTTTTTGGTGGTCGCTGTTCTGTTGGTCCCTGAGGCCTTCAATGGACATGCTGTCATATCTGGACATGCTGCTTGTCTTAGCTTATTGATGAAGAGATCCCACCAGCTGTCACGATCTACTGCTTCTCAGTCGGGCTTGATAAGGCTGTTATTGCCAAACCTACCCAGCAGATCAACCAGATTCTTTTGATCTCTTCACTAAGACAGTTGATGTCTCTTAAATTAGATGTAGTCTTTAAGAATATGAATGCAGGCTCAGCATTATAAGAAATCAGAAACTGTTTTTATTTCTGTGGACAAGGGCTCATCTATAAGGCATCATAACAGCAACTTCATTCATACAGTCATCCAGTGCGGTTATCTTCTTACCTCCCTTTTTAGATAGTAGCATATCTGTCTTCAATATATGTCTTCATCCCTTGGCTTAGGAACATATATATAAATATATACTTTAAGACATTCAACCCAGCATTATCTCAACTGCTCTCAGAGACACCAATACATCTCTCTCTCTGTCAGAAAAAACTCAACTGCCAACTGCTCTCTCCCCTCTCTGACAGTTAGCACCAACCACACAACATTCTAAACCATTTAACTCCTTACACACTGGACACAATTAATCATATAGTCATCAATATAACATAACATAGCATAACATTTTACATATTAATTAACATGACATAACACATATTGAATAATCAAATTAACATAAAAGCATAGTAAACAACTAAACTTTTACTGACCCCAAAGGGGGTTCAGGGGAATCATGACAACAAAGATCCGACCATAATGGCCGAACCACACGCACCTAAAAACAGTCAAAACATACCAAATACTCACAAAAAATACATAAAAGCTTACCCATAGCAACGGGGGGGGGGGGGGGGGGGGGGGGGCATCCAGGACTTCTGAAAGTGAAATTACACCTCCATTTAAGTCCAAGTTCCCGAGTTCCGACACACGAAAATCCACTAAGCAAGAGAAAAAATGGCCATCGAAAAAAAAGAAAACAAGGCTCAACGCCCAGGACTGCCCAGCCACACATGCGACCTCGGAACCAACCTTAACGGAACAAACACCCACACGCATGAAAAATACGACCATAAAAGGCACCTAAAAACAGTCAAAACACACCAAATACAGTGGATATAAAAAGTCTACACACCCCTGTTAAAATGTCAGGTTTCTGTGCTGTAAAAAAAATTAGACAAAGATAAATCATTTCAGAACTTTTTCTATCTTTAATGTGACCTATAAACTGTACAACTCAATTGAAAAACAAACTGAAATCTTTTAGGTAGAGGGTAGAAAAAATATAAAAATAAAATAATATGGTTGCAAAAGTATGCACACCCCTAAACTAATACTTTGTTGAAGCACCTTTTGATTTTATTACAGCACTCAGTCTTTTTGGGTATGAGTCTATCAGCATGGCACATTTTGACTTAGCAAGATTGGCCCACTCTTCTTTGCAAAAACACTCCAAATCTGTCAGATTGCAAGGGCATCTCCTGTGCACAGCCCTCTTCAGATCACCCCACAGATTTTCAATTGGATTCAGGTCTGGGCTCTGACTGGGCCATTCCAAAACTTTAATCTTCTTCTGGTGAAGCCATTCCTTTGTTGATTTGGATGTATGCTTTGGGTCGTTGTCATGCTGAAAGATGAAGTTCCTCTTCATGTTCAGCTTTCTAGCAGAAGCATGAAGGTTTTGTGCCAATATTGACTGGTATTTGGAACTGTTCATAATTCCCTCTATCTTAACTAAGGCCCCAGCCAGCTGAAGAAAAATAGCCCCAAAGCATGATGCTGCCACTACCATGCTTCACTGTTGTTTTTGCGCCAAAAATATCTTTTGGAATTATGGCCAAAAAGTTCAACCTTGCTTTCATCAGACCATAACACATTTTCTCACATGCTTTTGGGAGACTTCAGATGTGTTTTTGCAAAATGTAGCCTGGCTTGGATGTTTTTCTTCATAAGAAAAGGCTTTTGTCTTGCCACTCTACCCCATAGCCCAGACATATGAAGAATACGGGAGATTGTTGTCACATGTACCACACAGCCAGTACTTGCCAGATATTCCTGCAGCTCCTTTAATGTTGCTGTATGTCTCTTTGTAGCCTCCCAGACCAGTTTTCTTCTTGTCTTTTCATCAATTTTGGAGGGAGCTCCAGTTCTTGGTAATGTCACTGTGTTGACATATTTTCTCCACTTGATGATGACTGTCTTCATTGTGTTCCATGGTATTTCTAATTCCGTGGAAATTCTTTTGTACCCTTCTCCTGACTGATACCTTTTAACAATGAGATCCCTCTTATGCTTTATTATTATTATTATTATTACTTTTATTTGTAACGCGCCAACATATTCCATAGCGCTATACAGAGGAAAGAACAAGGAAAAATATAAATTTTTACAAACTGCAAAAAATGGAGGGCCCCGTTTTGAGCTTAGAATCTTTGTAGAAAGTGTTTTTTTCCCAAAACACTCTACAAGATTGAAAACTCTACTTACAATCTAAAGGGGATGGAAGAGGCAGATAAGAAATAGCAAAGGTCAGGAAGAAAGTGAAGTTTCATTAGGTAGGAGGGTATGCAAAGGTAGAATGTTTTTTCATATAGAAGGAAAAGGAAAGCATCTGAGAAAGTAATTTGGTAAGTGATCCTAGTATGTAATATGTTATCTGCCCCTAGTGGTCAGATAGCATAATCTGTGAGTGGGAGGTGAGGGGCCTGTGTTAGGAGGTATGTCCCAAGAAGCCAGCAGTAGAAAGAGAGAGAGGGAGAGGAAGTGGGATTTGGACTTGCAGAAGTGTTTATGCTTATGAGCTTTAGAAGGGGAGGAGATAGTGAATGGAGGAATGAGAGTAGCTCATGGGAGCATAAAAGAGGAGAGGAGAGCATGTAAGGTGAGATGGTTAGGTTGGAAACATGATGTGGAAAAGTTGTGAAGAGGAGCTTGAGGAAAAGACAGGATGTAATGAGGAAGTAACAGGGATGAGGAAACATTGTGTAAAAGATTAATAAGGTATAGTTAGCAGGTGTTGCTAATTGATCTGCTGTAGGAAATTTGAGTGACTCAATAAATCAAGTGAAACAAGGGGCGGGTGGGTGAGGGGCAGGGGGGGGGTGGGAAGTGATTGTAGTTCCAGAGAGAGAGTGGGAGAGCAGAGACTGAGGCCTACAGATAGTGGAGAGACTGCAACAGAATATGAGAAGAATGGACAAATGTTATTTCACAGATAAGAAGCAATAAAACCAGGCTTTGGGGGTGGGGTAGCAGGCAATGTAAGGGGGGTTTCAGACAAATGCAAAGGTATAGATTTGCTTAGTAAAAGTTTCTTATCAGATATTATATCACAGAAACATTCATACAAATATTGATAATATTGGAAGCTCTCTGTGGACCATGGCTTTTGCTGTGGGATGGGACTAAGAAAATTTCAGGAAAGACCAACTAGAGCAGCTAAACTTTATTTGGGGTTAATCAGAGGCACTTTAAATAATGGCAGGTGTATGCTGACTCATATTTAACACAATTTGGAATGTAATTGCTTAATTCTGAACACAGCTATATCCCCAGTTATAAGACGTGTGCAGACTTATGCAACCACATTATTTTTATTTTTTATGTTTCTTCCCTCAACCTAAAAGATTTCAGCTTGTTTTTCAATTGAGTTGTACAGTTTGTAGGTCACATTAAAGGTGGAAAAAGTTCTGAAATGATTTATCTTTGTCTAATTGTTTTACAGCACAAAAACCTGACATTTTAACAGGGGTGTGTAGACTTTTTATATCCACTGTACTCACAAAATATACATAAAAACCCATAGCAAGGGGGGCACTGAAAGTGAAGTTACACCTCCATATAAGTCCAAATTCCCGAGTTCAGACACGAAAATCCCCTAAGCGAGAGAGAAAAAATGGCCGCCGAAAAAAAACGAAAATGAGGCTCAAAGCCAAGCCACGTACAACTTACCCAAGAAGGAATCCGAGATAAGCTCGGAAACCTGCATTAAACCCACGGGATCAGAGATAAGCTCGGAGACCTGCATTAACCCCACATTAACCATCGCAGTGGGGGGCCCGATCGCACGCGATCAGGGACCCCCGCTGCAATGAAAATGCTAAATTCCCGGGTTACGGGTCGTTAAAGGACTGTAAAGGTCCTTAAAGGACACGTTATAAAAGAAAACAAATATACACTATCACCCTTTCACTCATGGGGGTCAATACAGAACCCCTATAAGCACTTAATTTACCCCCTCACTCATGGGGGTCAATACAGACCCCCATAAAGCCCTAATTAACCCTGTCATTCATGGGGGTCAATATAGACCCCCATACGACCTTCATTAACCCTGTCACTCATGGGGGTCAATACAGACACCCATAAACCCCTAATTAACCCTGTCACTCATGGGGGTAAATATAGACTCCCATAAGCCCTTAATAACCCTGTCACTCATGGGTGTCAATAAAGGCCCCCATAAGCACTTCATTAACCCTGTCACTCATGGGGGTAAATATAGACCCCCATAAGCCAATCATTAACCCTGTCACTCATGGGGGTCGATACAGACCCCCATAAACCCCTAATTAACCCTGTCATTCATGGGGGTCAATATAGACCACCATAAGCCCTTCATTAACCCTGTCAATAATGGGGGTCAATACAGGCCCCCATAATCACTTCATTAACCCTGTCACTCATGGGGGTCAATACAGAACAACATATGCCTTTCATTAACCCTGTCACTCATGGGGGTCAATACAGGGCCCCATAAGCACTTCATTAACCCTTTCACTCATGGGGGTCAAAACAGACCCCCATAAGCTCTTAATTAACCCCCCTCACTCATGGGGGTCAATACAGACCCCCATAAACCCCTAATTAACCCTGTCACTCATGGGGGTAAATATAGACTCCCATAAGCCCTTAATAACCCTGTCACTCATGGGTGTCAATAAAGGCCCCCATAAGCACTTCATTAACCCTGTCACTCATGGGGGTAAATATAGACCCCCATAAGCCAATCATTAACCCTGTCACTCATGGGGGTCGATACAGACCCCCATAAACCCCTAATTAACCCTGTCATTCATGGGGGTCAATATAGACCACCATAAGCCCTTCATTAACCCTGTCAATAATGGGGGTCAATACAGGCCCCCATAATCACTTCATTAACCCTGTCACTCATGGGGGTCAATACAGAACAACATATGCCTTTCATTAACCCTGTCACTCATGGGGGTCAATACAGGGCCCCATAAGCACTTCATTAACCCTTTCACTCATGGGGGTCAAAACAGACCCCCATAAGCTCTTAATTAACCCCCCTCACTCATGGGGGTCAATACAGACCCCCATAAACCCCTAATTAACCCTGTCACTCATGGGGGTCAATATAGACGCCCATAAACCACTAATTAACCCTTTCATTCATGGGGGTCAATATAGACCCCCATAAGACATTCCTTAACCCTGTCACTCATGGGGATAGATACAGACCCCCATAAAACACTAATTAATCCTGTCATTCATGGGGGTCAATATAGACCCCCATAAGACCTTCATTAACCCTGTCACTCAGGGGGTCAATACCGACTCCCATAAGCCCTTCAATAACCCTGTCACTCATGGGGGTCAATACAGGCCCCCATAAGCACTTCATTAACCCTGTCACTCATGGAGGTAAATATAGACCCCCATAAACATTCCTTAAGACTGTCACTCATGGGGGTCAATACAGACCCCCATAAACCCTGTATTAACCCTGTCACTCATGGGGGTCAATATAGACCCCCATGAGCCCTTCATTAACCCTGTCACTCATGGGGGTCAATACAGTACCCCATAAGCACTTCATTAACCCTGTCACTCATGAGGGGAAAATATAGACCCCCATAAGCCCTTCATTAACCTTGTCACTCATGGGGGTCAATACAGACCCCCATAAGCTCTTAATTAACCTCTCACTCATGGGGGTCAATACAGGCCCCCATAAACCCTTAATTAACCCCATCACTCATGAGGGTCAATACAGCCCCCCATAAGCCCTTAATTAACCCCCTCACTCATGGGGGTCAATACAGACCCCCATAAACCGCCAATTAACCCTGTCACTCATGGGGATCCATACAGACCCTCATAAGCCTCAATTAACCCTGTCACTCATGGGGGTCCATACAGACCCTCATAATACTCAATTTAACCCCATCAGTCCCATAAGGGTATATTAAGACCATTATGGGCCTGTTACAACCCAGCATTAAGCACATAAGTTCCATGACGGTCCTCAAGGACGATCATGACACTAAGTATAAACACTACACAGCACAATACCCTCCCAATAAAACATTAAATATCAACTAAACACCATCTACACTAACCTATTAAGACCTTCACTACCTACCTACACTACCTACCCCCTAATAGCCCCCACCACTCTAATTACATAAAATAAAACAAACTAAACTTACAAAAAATAAAAAATCTACACTACAGAAAATAAAAAAACATAAGTCACAAAAAATAAAAAAAGGAGCATTACAGAAAATAAAAAAAACACATTACAACCCCCCCACTACAGAAAAAAAATACACACCTAAAAAGGAAATTCATATAATACATACAATACAATACATACAATATAATACAATATAATACAATTAAATACAATACAATACACCCCTATCTAATATACATTACATTCTATCTATCTATTATACATCCCCCAATATATCTAAATAAATACCATAATGTAATATACATCCTATCTATATAATATACACACACAATCTATGTAATATACAATAAATACTATGGCCCTCATTCAATTGCAATTTGCCCAATTGAATAGGAGTCTAAATAAGCACATAACATATTTTTTGACAGAAGTTTTTAGTTAGTAAACATCTATCCAAAATCAAGGTTTTCACTAACTAAAAACTTATTTGAAAAAAAATATGTTATGTGCTTATTTAGAGCACTATTCAATTGGCCAAATCGCAATTGAATGAGGGCCTATCTATCTAATATACATCCTATCTATATAGTATACATCCCCCAATCTATCTAAATAAATACCATAATCTAATAGACATCCTATCTATCTAATATACATCACACAATCTATCATAATCTATCTATCCTCCTCCTCTTCTGCCACACCCTGTAAAAAAAAAAAAAAAATACTCACATCCGCAATCACGGACATCCCCGACGCTAATGAGGCTACCGGAGACTTTTCCGGAAGAAATTAGGCAATGGCGCCTTCTGATTGGTAGAAAACATTGTCTATCAAATTCACCCAATCAGGAGGCGCCAATGTGTGAGCCAATAAGAAAGGGTTGCACCCTAAAATCCCACTCTGATTGGATAATGCACCTGTCAATCTTTATTTAAACCAATCACAAGGCGCAGATGCCTTCAGCCAATCACAATGGAATACACCCCCACAGGGTGATTGGCTGGAGGCATCTGCACATTCTGATTGGTTGCACTGACAATAGCCAATCACAATGGTATACACACCCACGTACTGATTGGTGAAGGCATTTTGCCTTCTCATTGGCTATTGTCATGGTCAATCAGTATTACAGCCAATGGGAAGGCGCAGATGTCTTCACCAATCGGTACGTGGGGGTCTATTCCATTGTGATTGGCTGATGGCAATAAAGCCTTCGGATTGGTTCAAATAAAGATTGACAGGTGCGTTATCCAATCAGCATGGGATTTTGGGGTGTATCCCTTTCTCATTGGTTCACCATTGGAGTCTTCTCACTGGCTGAATTTGATAGACACCGTTTTCAGCCAATCAGAAGCCGCCATTGCCAATTTTATTCTGGAACACTCCGTAGGAAGCTCATTAGCGCGGATGCTTCCAGGGCCCACCCGGGCAGAACACCAGGAGGCTGGAGACATCGCGGGGAGGTAAGTACAATGTAGATTGTGTTCATTTTACTTGGTTTTATGTTTATGTATGTGTACTAATATAATGTTTTTTTTTAACAGGGGCCACGACGGAGAAGCAAAGATGGACGTGACATGCTGGAACGGGACATGCTGGAAAGGTGAGTATAATATTTAGAATGTTTAGAATGTTTATTTATTTTATGTAAACGTGTTGTAATAATTTTTTAAAATCTTTTTTACCCTAGGTGGGTGATCTGAAGAAACATCTCAAAGGTAAGTGGTCTCAATTATTTTATTGTAGCTTAGAATTAGGGTTGCTATATAGAGATAGCATATACTGTATATTAGATAGATAAGGGGATGTATACTACATAGATAGTATTTATTGTATATTATATAGATAGGGGGATGTATATTAGATAGATAGTATTGTATATTAGATAGGGGGATGTATATTAGATAGGGGGATGTGTATTAGATAGGGGATGTATATTAGATAGGGGTGTATTGTATTGTATTTAATTGTATTGTATTGTATTTAATTGTACTGTATTGTATTGTATGTATTATATGTATTTCCTTTTCAGGTGTGTACATTTTTTTTTCTGTAGTGGGGGGGGGGGGGTTGTAATATATTTTTTTATTTTCTGTAAGGTTCCTTTTTTTATTATTGGTGATTTTAGTTTTTTTTATTTTATGTAATGTCGATTTTTGATTTCGGATGACTTTAGTATTTTCGATTTCTGTAATTACAGTGGTGGGTATGGGGTTATTAGGGGGTATGTAGGTAGTTTAGGTGTTAATAGGTTAGTGTAGAGGCTGTTTAGTTGATATTTTATGTTTTATTGTGGGGGTATAGTGCAGTGTAGTGTTTATACTTTGTACAACTTACCGAAGAAGGGATCCGAGATAAGCTCGGAAACCCGCATTAACCCCACGGGATCCGAGATATGCTCGGAGACATGCATTAACCCAACATTAACCATCGCAGTGGGGGTCCCGATCGCACGCGATCTGGGACCCCCGCTGCAATGAAAATTCAAAATTCCCGGGTTACGGGTCCTTAAAGGACCGTAAAGGTCCTTAAAGGACACGTTATAAAAGAACACAAATATACACTATCACCCTGTCACTCATGGGGTTCAATACAGAACCCCATAAGCACTTAATTTACCCCCTCACTCATGGGGGTCAATACAGACCCCCATAAAGCCCTAATTAACCCTGTCATTCATGGGGTCAATATAGACCCCCATAAGACCTTCATTAACCATGTCACTCATAGGGGTTAATACAGACCCACATAAGCCCTTCATTAACACTGTCACTCATGGGGGTCAATACAGGCCCCTATAATCACTTCGTTCACCCACTCACTCATGGGGGTAAATATAGACCCCCATAAGCCATTCATTAACCCTGTCACTCATGGGGGTCGATACAGACCCCCATAAACCCCTTATTATCCCTGTCATTCATGGGGGTCAATATAGACCCCCATAAGACCTTCATTAACCATGTCACTCATAGGGGTCAATACAGATCCACATAAGCCCTTCATTAACACTGTAACTCATGGGGGTCAATACAGGCCCCCATAATCACTTCATTAACCCACTCACTTATGGGGGTCAATATAGACCCCCATAAGCCCTTCATTAACCCTGTCACTCATGGGGGTCAATACAGAACCCAATATGCCTTTCATTAACCCTGTCACTCATGGGGGTCATTAAAGGCCCCCATAAGCACTTCATTAACCCTGTCACTCATGGGGGTAAATATAGACCCCCATAAGCCATTCCTTAACCCTATCACTCATGGGGGTCAATACAGACCCCTATAAACCCCTAATTAACCCTGTCACTCATGGGGGTCAATATAGACCCCCATGAGCCCTTCATTAACCCTGTCACTCATGGGGGTCAATACAGGACCCCATAAGCACTTCATTAACCCTGTCACTCATGGGGGTAAATATAGACCCCCATAAACCCTTCATTAAACCTGTCACTCAAGGGCTCAATATAGATCCACATGAGCCCTTCATTAACCCTGTCACTCATGGGGGTCAATACAGGACCCCATAAGCACTTCATTAACCCTGTCACTCATAGGGGTCAATATAGACGCTCATAACCCTTCATTATCCCTGTCACTCATGGGGGTCAATACAGAACCCCATATGCCTTTCATTAACCCTGTCACTCATGGGGGTCAATAAAGGCCCCCATAAGCACTTCATTAACCCTGTCACTCATGGGGGTAAATATAGACACCCATATGCCATTCCTTAACCCTGTAACTCATGGGGTCAATTAAAGACTCCCATAAACCCCTAATTAAGCCTGTCATTCATGGGGGTCAATACAGGCCCCCATAAGCCCTTCATTAACCCCCTCTCTCATGGGGGTCAATATAGACCACCATAAGCCCTTCATTAACCCTATCACTCATGGGGGTAAATATAGACCCCCATAAGCCCTTCAGCAACCCTGTCACTCGTGGCAGTCAATACAGACCCCCATAAGCACTTAATTAACCCCTTCACTCATGGGGATCAATACAGACCCCCATAAACCCCTAATTAACCCTGTCATTCATGGGGGTCAATATAGAACCCCATAAGCCCTTCATTAACCCTGTCACTCATGGGGGTCAATACAGACCCCCATAAGCACTTAATTAACCCCCTCACTCATAGGGGTCAATATAGACCCTCATAAGCCCTTCATTAACCCTGTCACTTATTGGGGTCAATATAGACCCCCATAAGCCCTTCATTAACTCTGTCACTCATGGGGGTCAATACAGACCCCCATAAGCCCTTCATGAAACCTGACACTCATGGGGGTCAATACAGACCCCCATAAGCCCTTCATTAACCCTGTCACGAATGGGGGTCAATATAGACCCCCATTAGTCCTTCATTATCCCTGTCACTCCTGGGGCCTACAGACCCCCATAAGCCCTTCATTAACCCTGTCACTCATGGGGGTCAATATAGACCCCCATAAGCCCTTTATTAACCTTGTCACTCATGGGGGTCAATACAGACCCCCATAAGCTCTTAATTAACCCCCTCACTCATGGGGGTCAATATAGACCCCCATAAACCCTTAATTAACCCCCTCACTCAGGAGGGTCAATACAGCCCCCCATAAGCCCTTAATTAACCCCCTCACTCATGGGGGACAATACAGACCCCCATAAACCGCCAATTAACCCCGTCACTCATGGGGTTCCATACAGACCCTCATAAGCCTCAATTTAACCCCATCAGTCCCATAAGGGTATATTAAGACCATTATGGGCCTGTTACAACCCAGCATTAAGCACATAAGTTCCATGACGGTCCTCAAGGACGATCATGACACTAAGTATAAACACTACACTGCACAATACCCTCCCAATAAAACATTAAATATCAACTAAACACCATCTACACTAACCTATTAAGACCTTCACTACCTACCTACACTACCTACCCCCTAATAACCCCCACCACTCTAAATACATAAAATAAAAAACCTAAGTCACAAAAAATTAAAAATCTACACTAAAGAAAATAAAAAAACCTAAGTCACAAAAAATAAAAAAGGAACATTACAGAAAATAAAAAAACACATTACAAACCACCCCCCCCCCACTACAGAAAAAAAAATTACACACCTGAAAAGGAAATACATATAATACATACAATACAATACATACAATATAATACAATACAAAATAATTAAATACAATACAATACACCCCTATCTAATATACATTACATTCTATCTATCTATTATACATCCCCCAATATATCTAAATAAATACCATAATGTAATATACATCCTATCTATATAATATACACACACAATCTATGTAATATACAATAAATACTATGGCCCTCATTCAATTACAATTTGCCCAATTGAATAGGGGTCTAAATAAGCACATAACATATTTTTTGACAGAAGTTTTTAGTTAGTAAACATCTATCCAAAATCAAGGTTTTCACTAACTAAAAACTTATTTGAAAAAAAATATGTTATGTGCTTATTTAGAGCACTATTCAATTGGCCAAATCGCAATTGAATGAGGGCCTATCTATCTAATATACATATTTCTATATAGTATACATCCCCCAATCTATCTAAATAAATACCATAATCTAATATACATCCTATCTATCTAATATACACCCCCCAATCTATCTAAATAAATACCATAATCTAATATACATCCTATCTATATAATATACATCCCCCAATCTATCTAAATAAATACCATAATCTAATAGACATCCTATCTATCTAATATACATCACACAATCTATCTAAATAAATAACACAATCTAATATACAATACATGATATGCTATCTATATAAAACAAATACCGCTATCTAACATACAATAAATGCTATCTATATATAAAATAATCTAATTCTAAGCTAAAATAAAATATTTAAGACCGCTTACCTTTGCAAATGTCCCTTCAGATCAGCCAACTAGGGAAAAAAAAAAAAAATGAGTGCAACACATTTACAGGAAATAAATAAACATTCTAAACATTCGAAATATTCTACTCACCTTTCCAGCCTGTCCTGTCCTTATTCTTTTCTTCTTCTCCGTTGCGTCACCTGTTAAAAAAAACATAACATTATTACACATACATAAACATAAAAACAAAATAAAATAAACATAATCTACATTGTACTTACCTCCCTGCGATGTCTCCAGCCTCCTCCTCCTCCTCTTCTGCCACACCCTGTAAAAAAAAAAAAAAATACTCACATCCGCAATCACGGACATCCCCGACGCTAATGAGGCTACTGGAGACTTTTCCGGAAGAAATTAGGCAATGGCGCCTTCTGATTGGTAGAAAACATTGTCTATCAAATTCACCCAATCAGGAGGCGCCAATGTGTGAGCCAATAAGAAAGGGATGCACCCTAAAATCCCACTCTGATTGGATAATGCACCTGTCAATCTTTATTTAAACCAATCACAAGGCGCTGATACCTTTAGCCAATCACAATGGAATACACCCCCACAGGGTGATTGGCTGGAGGCATCTGCACATTCTGATTGGTTGCACTGACAATAGCCAATCACAATGGAATACACCCCCACGTACTGATTGGTGAAGGCATTTACGCCTTCTCATTGGCTATTGTCATGGTCAATCAGTATTACAGCCAATGGGAAGGCGCAGATGTCTTCACCAATCGGTACGTGGGGGTCTATTCCATTGTGATTGGCTGATGGCAATAAAGCCTTCGGATTGGTTCAAATAAAGATTGACAGGTGCGTTATCCAATCAGCGTGGGATTTTGGGGTGTATCCCTTTCTCATTGGTTCACCATTGGAGTCTTCTCATTGGCTGAATTTGATAGACAGCATTTTCAGCCAATCAGAAGCCGCCATTGCCAATTTGATTCTGGAACACTCCGTAGGAAGCTCATTAGCGCGGATGCTTCCAGGGCCCACCCGGGGCAGAACACCAGGAGGCCGGAGACATTGCGGGGAGGTAAGTACAATGTAGATTGTGTTCATTTTACTTGGTTTTATGTTTATGTATGTGTACTAATATAATGTTTTTTTTTAACAGGGGCCCCGACGGAGAAGCAAAGATGGACGTGACATGCTGGAACGGGACATGCTGGAAAGGTGAGTATAATATTTAGAATGTTTAGAATGTTTATTTATTTTATGTAAACGTGTTGTAATAATTTTTTTAAATCTTTTTTACCCTAGGTGGGTGATCTGAAGAAACATCTCAAAGGTAAGTGGTCTCAATTATTTTATTGTAGCTTAAAATTAGGGTTGCTATATAGAGATAGCATATACTGTATATTAGATAGATAAGGGGATGTATAGTACATAGATAGTATTTATTGTATATTATATAGATAGGGGGATGCATATTAGATAGATAGTATTGTATATTAGATAGGGGGATGTATATTAGATAGGGGGATGTGTATTAGATAGGGGATGTATATTAGATAGGGGTGTATTGTATTGTATTTAATTGTATTGTATTGTATTTAATTGTACTGTATTGTATTGTATGTATTATATGTATTTCCTTTTCAGGTGTGTACATTTTTTTTCTGTAGTGGGGGGGGGGGGGGTTGTAATATATTCTTTTATTTTCTGTAAGGTTCCTTTTTTTATTATTGGTGATTTTAGTTTTTTTTATTTTATGTAATGTCGATTTTTGATTTCAGAACTTTAGTTTTTTTGATTTCTGTAATTACAGTGGTGGGGATGGGATTATTAGGGGGTAGGTAGGTAGTTTAGGTGTTAATAGGTTAGTGTAGAGGCTGTTTAGTTGATATTTTATGTTTTATTGTGGGGGTATAGTGCAGTGTAGTGTTTATACTTTGTACAACTTACCCAAGAAGGGATCCGAGATAAGCTCGGAAACCCGCATTAACCCCACGGGATCCGAGATAAGCTCGGAGACATGCATTAACCCCACATTAACCATCGCAGTGGGGGTCCCGATCGCACGCAATCGGGGACCCCCGCTGCAATGAAAATTCAAAATTCCCGGGTTACGGGTCCTTAAAGGACCGTAAAGGTCCTTAAAGGACACGTTATAAAAGAACACAAATATACACTATCACCCTGTCACTCATGGGGTTCAATACAGAACCCCATAAGCACTTAATTTACCCCCTCACTCATGGGGGTCAATACAGACCCCCATAAAGCCCTAATTAACCCTGTCATTCATGGGGGTCAATATAGACCCCCATAAAACATTCATTAACCATGTCGCTCATAGGGGTCAATACAGACCCACATAAGCCCTTCATTAACACTGTCACTCATGGGGGTCAATACAGGCCCCCATAATCACTTCATTAACCCACTCACTCATGGGGGTAAATATAGACCCCCATAAGCCATTCATTAACCCTGTCACTCATGGGGGTCGATACAGACCCCCATAAACCCCTTATTATCCCTGTCATTCATGGGGGTCAATATAGACCCCCATAAGACCTTCATTAACCATGTCACTCATAGTGGTCAATACAGACCCACATAAGCCCTTCATTAACACTGTAACTCATGGGGGTCATAACAGACCCCCATAATCACTTCATTAACCCACTCACTCATGGGGGTCAATATAGACCCCAATATGCCTTTCATTAACCCTGTCACTCATGGGGGTCATTAAAGGCCCCCATAAGCACTTCATTAACCCTGTCACTCATGTGGGTAAATATAGACCCCCATAAGCCATTACTTAACCCTGTCACTCATGGGGGTCAATATAGACCCCCATGAGACCTTCATTAACCCTGTCACTCATGGGGGTCAATACAGGACCCCATAAGCACTTCATTAACCCTGTCACTCATGGGGGTAAATATAGACCCCCATAAAACCCTTCATTAACCCTGTCAATCATGGGCTCAATATAGACCCCCATGAGCCCTTCATTAACCCTGTCACTCATGGGGGTCAATACAGGACCCCATAAGCACTTCATTAACCCTGTCACTCATGGGGGTCAATATAGACGCTCATAACCCTTCATTAACCCTGTCACTCATGGGGGTCAATACAGAACCCCATATGCCTTTCATTAACCCTGTCACTCATGGGGGTCAATAAAGGCCCCCATAAGCACTTCATTAACCCTGTAACTCATGGGGTCAATAAAGACTCCCATAAACCCCTAATTAAGCCTGTCATTCATGGGGGTCAATACAGGCCCCATAAGCCCTTCATTAACCCCCTCACTCATAGGGGTCAATATAGACCACCATAAGCCCTTCATTAACCCTGTCACTCATGGGGGTCAATACAGGCCCCCATAAGCACTTCATTAACCCCCTCACTCATGGGGGTCAATATAGACCCCCATAAGCCCTTCAGCAACCCTGTCACTCGTGGCAGTCAATACAGACCCCCATAAGCACTTAATTAACCCCTTCACTCATGGGGATCAATTCAGAGCCCCATAAACCCCTAATTAACCCTGTCGTTCATGGGGGTCAATGTAGAACCCCATAAGATCTTCATTAACCCTGTCACTCATGGGGGTCAATACAGACCCCCATAAGCACTAATTAACCCCCTCACTCATCGGGGTCAATATAGACCCTCATAAGCCCTTCATTAACCCTGTCACTCATTGGGGTCAATATAGACCCCCATAAGCCCTTCATTAACTCTGTCACTCATGGGGGTCAATACAGACCCCCATAAGCCCTTCATTAAACCTGACACTAATGGGGGTCAATACAGACCCCCATAAGCCCTTCATTAACCCTGTCACGAATGGGGGTCAATATAATTATCCCTGTCACTCCTGGGGCCATTACAGACCCCCATAAGCCCTTCATTAACCCTGTTACTTATGGGGGTCAATATAGACCCCCATAAGCCCTTTATTAACCTTGTCACTCATGGGGGTCAATACATACCCCCATAAGCTCTTAATTAACCCCCTCACTCATGGGGGTCAATATAGACCCCCATAAACCCTTAATTAACCCCCTCACTCAGGAGGGTCAATACAGCCCCCCATAAGCCCTTAATTAACCCCCTCATTCATGGGGGTCAATACAGACCCCCATAAACTGCCATTTAACCCTGTCACTCATGGGGTTCCATACAGACCCTCATAAGCATCAATTTCACCCCATCAGTCCCATAAGGGTATATTAAGACCATTATGGGCCTGTTACAACCCAGCATTAAGCACATAAGTTCCATGACGGTCCTCAAGGACGATCATGACACTAAGTATAAACACTACACTGCACAATACCCTCCCAATAAATCATTAAATATCAACTAAACACCCTCTACACTAACCTATTAAGACCTTCACTACCTACCTACACTACCTAAAAAACCTAAGTCACAATTTTTTTTAAATCTACACTAAAGAAAATAAAAAAACCTGTCACAAAAAAAAGGAACATTACAGAAAATAAAAAAACACATTACAAACCACCCACCCCACTACAGAAAAAAAAAAATTACACACCTGAAAAGGAAATACATATAATACATACAATACAATACATACAATATAATACAATACAATCAAATTAAATACAATACAATACACCCCTATCTAATATACATTACATTCTATCTATCTATTATACATCCCCCAATATATCTAAATAAATACCATAATGTAATATACATCCTATCTATATAATATACACACACAATCTATGTAATATACAATAAATACTATGGCCCTCATTCAATTGCAATTTGCCCAATTGAATAGGGGTCTAAATAAGCACATAACATATTTTTTGAAAGAAGTTTTTAGTTAGTAAACATCTATCCAAAAGCAAGGTTTTCACTAACTAAAAACTTATTTGAAAAAAAATATGTTATGTGCTTATTTAGAGCACTATTCAATTGGCCAAATCGCAATTGAATGAGGGCCTATCTATCTAATATACATCCTATCTATATAGTATACATCCCCCAATCTATCTAAATAAATACCATAATCTAATATACATCCTATCTATATAATATACATCCCCCAATCTTTCTAAATAAATACCATAATCTAATATACATCCTATCTATCTAATATACATCCCCCAATCTATCTAAATAAATACCATAATCTAATATACATCCTATCTATATAATATACATCCCCAATCTATCTAAATAAATACCATAATCTAATAGACATCCTATCTATCTAATATACATCACACAATCTATCTAAATAAATAACACAATCTTATATACAATACATGCTATGCTCTCTATATAAAACACATACCCCTAGCTAACATACAATAAATGCTATCTAAATATAAAATAATCTAATTCTAAGCTAAAATAAAATAATTAAGACCACTTACCTTTGCAGATGTCCCTTCAGATCAGCCACCTAGGGGAAAAAAAAAGTAGTGCAACACATTTACAGGAAATAAATAAACATTCTAAACATTCCTAAATATCCTACTCACCTTTCGGGCATGTCCCGTCCTTATTCTTTTCTTCTTCTCCGTTGCGGCACCTGTTAAAAAAAACATAACATTAATACACATACATAAACATAAAAACAAAATAAGATAAACATAATCTACATTGTACTTACCTCCTTGCGATGTCTCCGGCCTCCTCCTCCTCCTCTTCTGCCACACCCTGTAAAAAATTTTTAAAAAAAAACTATCACATCCGCACTCACGGACATCCCCGACGCTAATGAGGCTACTGGAGACTTTTCCGGAAGAAAATAGGCAATGGCGCCTTCTGATTGGTAGAAAACGTTGTCTATCAAATTCACCCAATCAGGAGGCGCCAATGTGTGAGCCAATAAGAAAGGGATGCACCCTAAAATCCCACTCTGATTGGATAATGCACCTGTCAATCTTTATTTAAACCAATCACAAGGCGCAGATGCCTTCAGCCAATCACAATGGAATACACCCCCACAGGGTGATTGGCTGGAGGCATCTGCACATTCTGATTGGTTGCACTGACAATAGCCAATCACAATGGAATACACCCCCACGTACTGATTGGTGAAGGCATTTGCGCCTTCTCATTGGCTATTGTCATGGTCAAGTATTACAGCCAATGGGAAGGCGCAGATGTCTTCACCAATCGGTACGTGGGGGTCTATTCCATTGTGATTGGCTGATGGCAATAAAGCCTTCGGATTGGTTCAAATAAAGATTGACAGGTGCGTTATCCAATCAGCGTGGGATTTTGGGGTGTATCCCTTTCTCATTGGTTCACCATTGGCGTCTTCTCAGAAGCCGCCATTGCCAATTTTATTCTGGAACACTCCGTAGGAAGCTCATTAGCGTGGATGCTTCCAGGGCCCACCCGGGGCAGAACACCAGGAGGCCGGAGGTAAAGTAAGTACAATGTAGATTGTGTTAATTTTACTTGGTTTTATGTTTATGTATGTGTACTAATGTAATGTTTTTTTTTAACAGGGGCCGCGACGGAGAAGCAAAGATGGACGTGACATGCTGGAACGGGACATGCTGGAAAGGTGAGTATAATATTTAGAATGTTTAGAATGTTTATTTATTTTATGTAAACGTGTTGTAATATTTTTTTAAAATCTTTTTTACCCTAGGTGGGTGATCTGAAGAAACATCTCAAAGGTAAATGGTCTCAATTATTTTATTGTAGCTTAGAATTAGGGTTGCTATATAGAGATAGCATGTACTGTATATTAGATAGATAGGTGGATGTATAGTACATAGATAGTATTTATTGTATAGTATATAGATAGGGGGATGTATATTAGATACATAGTATTGTATATTAGATAGGGGGATGTATATTAGATAGGGGGATGTGTATTAGATAGGGGATGTATATTAGATAGGGGTGTATTGTATTGTATTTAATTGTATTGTATTGTATTTAATTGTATTGTATTGTATTGTATATATTATATGTATTTCCTTTTCAGGTGTGTAATTTTTTTTTCTGTAGTGGTGGGTGGGGTTGTCATGTATTTTTTTATTTTCTGTAATGTTCCTTTTTTATTATTGGTGATTTGAGTTTTTTTTATTTTATGTAATGTAGATTTTTGATTTCGGATGACTAGTTTTTTTGATTTCTGTAATTACAGTGGTGAGGAGGGGGTTATTAGGGGGTAGGTAGGTAGTGTAGGTGTTAATAGGTTAGTGTATAGGCTGTTTAATTGATATTTTATGTTTTATTGTGGGGGTATAGTATTTATACTTAGTGTCATGGCACTTATGTGGTTAATGTTGGGTTGTAACAGGCCCATAATGGTCATAATATACCCTTATTGGACTGATGGGGTTAAATAGAGGCTTATGAGGGTCTGTATAGACCCCCATAAGTGACCAGGTTAAAAACGTGTAGTGCTTACACTTTGGGTCATGAGGATCCTGAATGACCCTCATGGCACTTATAGTATTATTACATGCGTTCATTACTGTGTAGAGTTTATTTATATACAGGTCTACCAACTGAGTTGGTGATAGCGGATTCGATAGACAACTTTAAAAAGGGATTGAATATATTTTTGAATAAAAGGGCATCCAGGATTACTAGAAAATGACTATTGATCCAGGGAGGAATCTGATTGCCAGTATCTGAGGTCATGAAGGAGAATTATCTTTTCCCCTTTTGAGACACTTGGCAAAGTTTCAATTATTTTATTTTTTCTTCTATATTACAAAGATCAGAGGAGATCTAAAGAGGTTGTGAGGCAGTTATAAGGTGAAATGTGCTGCAGAGAGAGAGACTCAAATGAAAATACATAGCACCTTCCATCATGCATATGTGCCAGAAATGGGATCTCCACTCTATGTTACAATGTTGCAGCTGCTTATGATTTGTCAAAAGGAATTATGCATTTATGCTAATACAGCCCGAGTTTTTAGGGGGCGTTTATTATCAAAATCAGCTGCCAAAAAATAGAAGAAATTTAGCTAACTTCAGGGTAAGTTTATTAATGTTTATTTGGGAATTTTTTCATGCAATAAAAAGTTTTCATACACTACTGATTCTCCTCTATCAGATGCATTCATAATCCAGGAAACGTAAACATGCCTTCAACAATGAATAGATGAATACATTTGTTGCTGCTGTTTTAATGCTGTTTTTTTTTTTATAGCGGTATTGATCAAAATAAATATTTTAATAAGGATTTCCTGTAATTATTCCTATCTCAGTTCTGATCTCGTGAGTTTTATTAGCTGAGTCTGCAGATTTTTAGAAAGATATATCACTTTTCTCTCTTACCACAAGATATTGTTGTTTCTTAGTTCTATAGTTATATCGCAATTCAAGTCTTATGAATGGCTAGAAAGGTAACACAAATAGTTTGATTTATTGGTACCTAGATGTATAAAGAGTAATATATGTTTTCGAATACAATGTCACTGAAAACTAAGTAAATATTTGACATTAGTAGACTAATCATTTGTTGCTATAATAATATAATATTCTTTTAACAGTTATTCTAGCAAAGCTAATTTTTAACTAAAAGGAAAAGTAGCCATAGTGTTTCATACTGAGTATTATATTTCCTTGTAGAAACCATGCCATTACATCACACATCCTGGCTGCTCCCCCGTGCTGTGTGTGATGTTTTTTTTTTTTTTTTGTGGTGTATTTAGTGTGTTTTTATTGGTTTTCTGTTTTTGCGGTTCGGCCATTTTTGCTCTCTCTTATTTATTTTTAAGTCCAGCGGCTCAAATTTTCTCAACTGCTGGCAGCCTAAGGTGATCCTGCATTTAGTAAGTTTTTGGTGGCTAAGTCCCACATGTGTCATTGCCTCTTCGCCTTTCTGGTGAGAGTTTTAATGCCAGTTTTATTAACAGTAGTGTTGTGTTTTGTATACTTGTGGACTCCCACGGCACTTCAGGGGTTAAATTAAAGTTACCATGGGGGTCTACGATAGTTAGGGTTTAATTTAGGTACCATGGTTGTCCTTTAAAGGTGGTGGAGTGTCCTTGGGGTCCTTCAGGGTTAACCCTTAATGCAATAGGGGTCCATTAGGGACCCCTGTGGTGGGGGTTACATTTTAAGTCCCGGGGAGGCCTTTAGGGACCCTTGTGACACAGGTTAATATTTTAGATGCCATGGGGGTCTCCGTGGACCACCATGGTTGTAGATGAGGTGATGGAGAGTGAGCTGGGGAAGGGGATGCCTAGGGATTCCCTTTACCATGTGAATGGATAGAGGGATTCCCGTGTATTCCTATTGGTGAATGTGGAAATTTAACAGAGTAACTTTTCTCAGTCTCCGCATTTTGCATAAACACATGCCTTGTGCTTTACTGGCAAGTCATGGGTTTATGAGTTGTGGGTGGGATCAGTAATGTTTCAATTGGGGAGCCTTGAATACCAGTGTAACATTACTGCAAAAAGATCTGAACGTCATTTACTTGGCTTGAATTGAATGGGGCTTCATATGTATTATATCAAATATATAATGAATTTTGTACATTGAAAAATATTGACCGGTATACTTAGATAAATAAATAGAAAACAAAATAATTGTAACTTATTGAGTCCTTTAATACTGAAAACCAGTTGTTTTTTTTTGAAAACTTAGTGAACTACTGCTTACCATCCTTCAGTTGCCTCCTAATGGAGCCACTAGAAATTAACATTGCTTAATTTTTTAAAAATGTGAAAAAGATATGTGCTTTTAATACAGATGTTACTTTTGTAATTATTAACACAATGTAGTTTCCACACAGGAAATGCTCTGCATATGCATACTGCTTAACTATTTAATTAATGCATTGGGTGAAAAACTCTACTAAAATTTCCAAAATATGATGCAGTGTAAGTTTTGTTATTTATAAACTAGTCTCAGGATAGAAAGATGATATCCCTAACAATTCCGTCCAACAAAGAAGTTGAATGACTACTAGTTAATTTTAGTGACAATACAAGAAAAGGAAAGATTTGGAATCATACGAATTGTGTGGGGATACAAACTTCAAAAAAGGTTGCAATCTAAAGCTTACCTCGTGGCTAAACAATATTTTAGATTTGGAAGTATCTTACGAGTTATTCTGAAAGTCACACATTGGATAAACATGTCTTTGAAGTGTTTCCTTAAATTCCCCAACTGGAATCAGCTACTCCCATAGATTCTACTTGTAATTGTAAGGTTTTACCTCATGGGAACTATTACTTACCCAATGCAGGATTTGCCTAATAGACTACTAAAACCAATAGCAATTCCCTTCCCTGAAGTTTGCAACTTGCAACTGCTCTCCAAAGCAACAGCCTCCATCTTAGTTCATAGCAATTCCCTTCCCAAAGTTTGCAACTTGCAACTGCTCTCCAAAGCACCAGCCTCCATCTTAGTTCATAGCAATTCCCTTCCCTGAAGTTTGCAAATTGCAACTGCTCTCCAAAGCAACAGCCTCCATCTTAGTTCATTTTATTAAAACCGTGTTAATTTAATTATCTTTGTATTGTACTATTCTGTGTGTCATCCCACCTCTCATACCCCTCCCACACACCTTTCAGTTGTTTTTAACAAATTTGTTCTGCTCATATTCACTGGTTCTGATCTCATCTGTTGCTCTCTTTCCAGCAACATCCTCCATCTTAGTTCATAGCAATTCCCTTACCTAAAGTTTGCAACTTGCAACTGCTCTCCCTACCCCCGTGCATTCTCTTAATTTATAGAAACTCATATGACTTGCACCTGTTAACACCACCTGCTAAAAAAAAAACAACATTGTCACAAGTCTTTTAGCTACTCACCTACCTCAGCCATTCTGATAAACCTTATCACCCTATTTTCCCTGCTCCTGAATTTAAATTACTACTTCTACCATATCTAAGGATAATAATTCTTCCCCCACAATCTTCTAACCTATTTTTCCTAATCTTACACATTGTCACAATGCTCTCTCATTCTTTCCTCTTTCTCATAACCCACTGACTCTCTCTCAGACTTCCCTTTGCAGCATCTCCATATCACGTCCCTAACAATATTACCATTTCACCTTCCGTGCTCTCCTCTCCTCTTTTCTGCTCCCATGAGCTCCTCTCTCTCCTCCAGTCACAATATCATCCCCTCCCTAACACTCACAAGCAGAAACAGCACTGTAAGTCCCAGTACCATCTTCTCTCCCTTTCACTCCTACTTCTCGTGCCCTTTATGGCTTAAAACCAGACTCTGCATCAACTATGTAATTTTCTGTGGGAGTTTTGCCATGGATCCCCCTCCGGCATGCCACAGTCTAGGTGTTAGTCCCCTTGAAACAACTTTCCCATCACTATTGTGGCCAGAAAGAGTCCCTGTGGGTTTTGAAATTCGCCTGCCCATTGAAGTCTATGGCGGTTCGCCGATGTTCGCCCGTTCGCGACCATTTGATGAAGTTCGCTTCACTGTTCGCGAACCCAAAATTTGATGTTCGCGACATCACTAATCTCCACTTCAATCCATTATAAATGCCTCTGCTAGACTCATCTTCCGTACACAAAGTTCAGTGTCGGCATCACCTCTCTGTCAATCAATCCACTGGCTTCCCTTAGCCTCAAGAATAACATTTTAAATCATGACGCTAACTTACAAAGCCCTCAACAATAACGCTCCTCCTTACAGCTCTCATCTCCAAATACTCCCCCACCCGGCCTATGCTAATAACATTCTTCTTTCTATAACTCTTGTCACCTCCTCTCATTCTCGCCTCTAGGACTTTTCTTGTGCTGCCCCTAGTCTCTGGAACTCCCTGCATCACTCCACCAGATTATCCTCTTGCCTTAAAACATTTAAAACCTCACTTAAAACGCATCTCTTTAAAGAAGCGTATCACCTTCTACCCTAACACTCTTATCACCTCTCTCTCCCTCTTTTACCACTCACTATACCTTAGATTGTACTGTAAGTCTGCGAGTTTCTATCCTAAGTACTTTGGGAATTCACCATGCACATTGGATTCCTAGCTCAAAGACAGGGCCATCCTACTTTGCTATATGTTAATTTGTATTTATCTTTTCTGAATTTAACTTATGTACATCGCTACGGAATATGTTGGAGCATTATAAATGAACTATAATAATCACATATATAGTTCTCAGCAATAAGGGTTGTTGCTAGGGCTTGTGGGCTTGCGTAGCGAGCCCGCAGCAACTGCGGCCCTCGCACAGCGAGGACCTCAGTTGCGCTCCTTGTGCTGATGGAGATGAGCGCCGTAGGCTCTCATCCCTATGACCCCTTCACAAGGGGCCGCATTTGCGGAGGTGGAGGCTCCCACTTCGGCTGCAATGGAGGCTCTACGGCACCCGACAAGCGGTTACAAACGCCCACATAAGCGGGACTTTGAAAAAAAAAAAACACACAATGACTAAATACGGACTTACCTAAAGTTATGTAGAGATAGAAGAACACTTATAGTCCCTATATATAAGGACCACTAATAAACAATTAAACTTTATTTAAATGGTACAATAACGGTGTGATATAATTGTTAAAACTTAAATTAAGAAGTGGTCTGAAAAAAGACAACAGAGACCACTATCATCCTCCTACAGGGGAATGTATTGATGCAAGGAATATGTATTTAAATATGCTGGTTATGATAATAGTCCCATTGTATTTTATGCTATTCCACTAATAATGCCTTGTACAGAATGAAAACATATACTGAACTCATGTATGTAGGGATAGATTCCCTTACTTTTATATCTATGTCTTCATCATAGTGCTTGTTCATAAGCCTCTATTATACAGGGAAACAAAACACACCAGTCTAGATATACAGTGGATATAAAAAGTCTACACACCCCTGTTAAAATGTCAGGTTTCTGTGCTGTAAAAAAATGAGACAAAGATAAATCATTTCAGAACTTTTTCCACCTTTAATGTGACCTATAAACTGTACAACTCAATTGAAAAACAAACTGACATATTTTAGGGAGAGGGAAGAAAAAATATAAAAATAAAATAATATGGTTGCATAAGTATTCACACACTTAAACTAATACTTTGCTGAAGCACCTTTTGATTTTATTACAGCACTCTTTTTGGGTATGAGTCTATCAGCATGGCACATTTTGACTTAGCAAGATTTGCCCACTCTTCTTTGCAAAAACACTCCAAATCTGTCAGATTGCGAGGGCATCTCCTGTGCACAGCCCTCTTCAGATGACCCCACAGATTTTCAATCGGATTCAGGTCTGGGCTCTGGCTGGGCCATTCCAAAACTGTAATCTTCTTCTGGTGAAGCCATTCCTTTGTTGATTTGGATGTATACTTTGGGTCGTTGTCATACTGAAAGATGAAGTTCTTCTTCATGTTCAGCTTTCTAGCAGAAGCCTGAGGGTTTTGTGCCAATATTGACTGGTATTTGGAACTGTTCATAATTCCCTCTATCTTAACTAAAGCCCCAGTTCCAGCTGAAGAATAAAAGCCCCAAAGCATGATGCTGCCACCACCATGCTTCACTGTGGGTATGGTGTTCTTTTGGTGATGTGCAGTGTTGTTTTTGCCCCAAACATATCTTTTGGAATTATGGCCAAAAAGTTCAGCCTTGGTTTCATCAGACCATAACACCTTTTCCCACATGCTTTTGGGAGACTTCAGATGTGTTTTTGCAAAATGTAGCCTGGCTTGGATGTTTTCTTCATAAGAAAAGGCTTTTGTCTTGCCACTCTACCCCATAGCCCAGACATATGAAGAATACGGGAGATTGTTGTCACATGTACCACACAGCCAGTACTTGCCAGATATTCCTGCAGCTCCTTTAATGTTGCTGTAGGCCTCTTGGTAGCCTCCCAGACCAGTTTTCTTCTTGTCTTTTCATCAATTTTGGACAGAGTTCCAGTTCTTGGCAATGCCACAGTTGTGCCATATTTTCTCCACTTGATGATGACTGTCTTCACTTTGTTCCATGGTATATCTAATGCCTTGGAATTTCTTTTGTACCCTTCTCCTGACTGATACCTTTTAACAATGAGATCCCTCTGATGCTTTGGAAGCTCTCTGTGGACCATGGCTTTTGCTGTGGGATGCAACTAAGAAAATTTCAGGAAAGACCAACTAGAGCAGCTGCACTTTATTTGGGGTTAATCAGAGGCACTTTAAATGATGGCAGGTGTATGCTGACTCCTATTTAACACGATTTGGAATGTGATTGCTTAATTCTGAACACAGCTATATCCCCAGTTATAAGAGGATGTGCAGACTTATGAAACCACATTATTTTTCTTTTTTTTTTTTCTTCCCTCCACCTAAAAGATTTCAGTTTGTTTTTCAATGGAGTTGTACAGTTTATAGGTCCCATTAAAGGTGGAAAACGTTCTGAAATTATTTATCTGTCTCATTTTTTTACAGCACAGAAATCTGACATTTTAACAGGGGTGTGTAGACTTTTTATATCCACTGTATCTAGGCTCCAATTTTGCCTTATCTTATTCCTTCATTAACCTGCTATATATAACTAAGGCAACATTGGAGTCTAGATATATCTAGACTGGTTTGTTTTGTTTCCCAGTATAATAGTGGCTTATGAACAAGCACTATAATGTAGACATAGATATAAATGTAAGGGAATCTATCCCTACTTATATGAGTTCAGTATATAATTGCTTTGTGTACAAGGCATTATTAGTGGAATAGCCTAAAATTCAAAATATCATAACTAGCATATTTAAATAAATATTCCTTACATCAATACATTCCCCTGTAGGAGGATGATAGTGGTCCATGTTGTCTTTTTTCAGACCACTTCTTAATTTAAGTTTTAACAATTATATCACGCCGTTGTTGTACCATTTGAATAAAGTTTAATTGTTTATTAGTGGTCCTTATATATAGGGACTATAAGTGTTCTTCTATCTCTACATAACTTTAGATATTCATGGCCCTATTAAATTCCAGCCTCGTAAATAAGAGGCTTCTACTTAAGCCCTACGTACTGCAAAGTTTCTCTAACTTACAATGCTATTACATTAGCCCTGCTGCGAGCAACGTATGAGCAACGCAGCAGGGCCGTACGTATCAACACTGCGTAAATGTACATGAGGAGTGACAGCCTGCGATATGATATCGCAGGCTCCCACTCCTCCTCAATTGCTGCAGGGGTCCTAAACGGGACCTCCGCGGCAGTCCCCCACATAAGCCCTGCCGTGGGGGGTACTCCAACTACCCCCCCGGCACCTAAAATTAACCCCCCCCTCTATGCGGGGGTCCCCATCGGGACCCCCAAAGTGTTCTCACATTAACACCTTGCTGCAGGGGTCCATAGGGACTCCCGCAGCCCCCACACATTAACCCCTTGCAGCGGGGGTCCCCGATCGGCACGATCAGGCCCCCGCTGCATTTAATACTTTTAAATTCTCTGCCGCGGCTTCTTAAAGGGCCCGCGGCACACTATTACGCAACCCCGGCCGCAGCACCTAAAATTAACCCCCATTTATGCTGGGGGTCCCCATCGGGACCCCCGAAGTGTCCCCACATTCACCCACTTAATTAACCCCGTTACTCATGAAGGTCAATACAGACCCCCATAAGACCTTATTTAACCCTGTCTCTCATGGTGGTCAATACAGACCCCTATAAGCACTTAATTAACCCTGTCACTCATGAAGGTTAATACAGACCCCCATAAGGCCTTAATTAACCCCGTCAATCATGAATGTCAATACATACCCCCATAAGGCCTTAATTAACCCTATAACTCTTGGTGAACAATACAGACCCACATAAGCACTTAATTAACCCCGTCACTCATGAAGGTCAATACAGACCCCCATAAGGCCTTAATTAACCCCGTCACTCATGGTGGTCAATACAGACCCCCATAAGCACTTCATTAACCCCGTCACTCATGAAGGTCAATACAGACCCCCATAAGGCCTTAATTAACCCTATAACTCATGGTGGTCAATACAGACCCCCATAAGGCCTTAATTAACCCCGTCACTCATGAAGGTTAATACAGACCCCCATAAGGCCTTAATTAACCCTATAACTCATGGTGTTCAATACAGACCCCCATAAGGCCTTAATTAACCCTATAACTCATGGTGGTCAATACAGACCCCCATAAGCACTTAATTAACCCCATCACTCATGAAGGTCAATACAGACCCCCATAAGGCCTTAATTAACCCTGTCACTTATGGTGATCAATACAGAACCCCATAAGCACTTAATAACCCTGTTTCTCATGAAGGTCAATACAGACCCCCATAAGGCCTTAATTAACCCTATAACTCATGGTGGTCAATACAGACCCCCATAAGGCCTTAATTAACCCCGTCACTCATGAAGGTTAATACAGACCCCCATAAGGCCTTAATTAACCCTATAACTTATGGTGGTCAATACAGACACCCATAAGGCCTTATTTAACCCTATAACTCATGGTGGTCAATACAGACCCCCATAAGGCCTTAATTAACCTCGTCACTCATGAAGGTCAATACAGACCCCCATAAGCCCTTAATTAACCCTGTCACTCATGAAGGTCTATACAGACCCCCATAAGGCCTTAATTAACCCTATAACTCATGGTGGTCAATACAGACCCCCATAAGGCCTTAATTAACCCTATAACTCATGGTCGTCAATACAGACCCCCATAAGCACTTAATTAACCCCGTCACTCATGGTGGTCAATACAGACCCCCATAAGCACTTCATTAACCCCGTCACTCATGAAGGTCAATACAGACCCCCATAAGGCCTTAATTAACCCTATAACTCATGGTGGTCAATACAGACCCCCATAAGGCCTTAATTAACCCCGTCACTCATGAAGGTTAATACAGACCCCCATAAGGCCTTAATTAACCCTATAACTCATGGTGGTCAATACAGACCCCCATAAGGCCTTAATTAACCCTATAACTCATGGTGGTCAATACAGACCCCCATAAGCACTTAATTAACCCCATCACTCATGAAGGTCAATACAGACCCCCATAAGGCCTTAATTAACCCTGTCACTTATGGTGATCAATACAGAACCCCATAAGCACTTGATAACCCTGTTTCTCATGAAGGTCAATACAGACCCCCATAAGGCCTTAATTAACCCTATAACTCATGGTGGTCAATACAGACCCCCATAAGGCCTTAATTAACCCCGTCACTCATGAAGGTTAATACAGACCCCCATAAGGCCTTAATTAACCCTATAACTTATGGTGGTCAATACAGACACCCATAAGGCCTTATTTAACCCTATAACTCATGGTGGTCAATACAGACCCCCATAAGGCCTTAATTAACCTCGTCACACATGAAGGTCAATACAGACCCCCATAAGCCCTTAATTAACCCTGTCACTCATGAAGGTCAATACAGACCCCCATAAGGCCTTAATTAACCCTATAACTCATGGTGGTCAATACAGACCCCCATAAGGCCTTAATTAACCCTATAACTCATGGTCGTCAATACAGACCCCCATAAGCACTTAATTAACCCCGTCACTCATGAAGGTCAATACAGACCCCCATAAGGCCTTAATTAACCCTGTCACTTATGGTGGTCAATACAGAACCCCATAAGCACTTAATTAACCCTGTTTCTCATGAAGGTCAATACAGACCCCCATAAGGCCTTATTTAACCCTGTCTCTCATGGTGGTCAATACAGACCCCTATAAGCACTTAATTAACCCGGTCACTCATGAAGGTTAATACAGACCCCCATAAGGCCTTAATTAACCCCGTCACTCATGAAGGTCAATACATACCCCCATAATTCCTTAATTAACCCTATAACTCATAGTGATCAATACAGACCCCCACAAGCACTTAATTAACCCCGTCACTCATGAAGGTCAATACAGACCCCCAATAAAAAAAAACTACAGTACAGAAAAAAAACAAATACATTACAACCCCCCCCCCCCACTACAGAAAATAAAAAAATTACACACCCGAAAAGGAAAGACAGATATACACAATACAATACATACATATAATACATTACATACATTACATACAATACATGACATTACATACATTACATAAAATATATTACATATAATATATTACATATAATACATTACATACAATACATTACATATATTACATTACATATATAACATATAGTATATTACATATAATATATTACATATAATACATTACATATCATACATTACATTACATATATTACATATAATATATTACATATAATATATTACATATAATACAAATCAAATACCTCCTATCTATATAACATACAATCTATTTAATATAAAATAAATCCTAACTATATCAAATACATCCCCCTATCTATCTAATATGCAATAAATCCTAACTACATACACAGAGCCTTATTCTAAGCTACAATAAAATAAGTACAGTCCTAACTACATACAGAGACCCTAATTCTAAGCTAAAATAAAATAATTACAGTCCTAACTACATACAGAGACCCTAATTCTAAGCTAAAATAAAATAATTACAGTCCTAACTACACAGACCCTAATTCTATGCTAAAATAAAATAATTACAGTCCTAACTACATACACAGACCCTAATTCTAAGCTAAAATAAATTAATTAAGACCACTTACCTTTAAGATGTTGCTTCAGATCACTAACCTAGGGGTAAAACAAAACAAAATAATTAGTACAAAACATTAACATGAAATAAATAATCATTATATACATTCTAAATATTCTACTCACCTTTCCAGCATGTCCCGTCATTGTTCAGCTCTTCCGGCGTGGTCCTGTTAAAAAAACACAATACATTAATACATTAATACAATATACAAACAAGAAATAAAATAAACATATAAACATCTAAATATACATTTAACTTACCTCCCCGCGATGTTCCCGGCCTTCTCCCCTTCAGCCCCGGCTGGGCCCCGGAACCATCCACGCTCTAAAAAAAAAAAAAAAAAAAAAAAAAGGAGATCTGCCTCCCAGAAGTCGTCAATGTATGAGCCAATCAGGATGCGCAGATGTCTTCTACCAATCACTCCATGGGGGTGTATCCCATAGTTTTTGGCTGAAGGCATCTGAGCCTTGTGATTGGTTCCCATAAAGATAGACAAGTTTTTTAGCCAATCAGGGTGGGATATTGGGGTGTATCCCATCCTGATTGGCTCACACATTGACGACTTCTGATTGGCTGAAATTGATAGACAGCTTTTTCAGCCAATCACAAGCCGCCATTGCCAATTTCCTCCCGGAAAAGACTCCGGGAGGCTCATTAGCGTCGGGAGGTCTGCGAGTTTTTTTTTTTTTTTTAGAGCGCAGACGGTTCCGGGGTCTAGCCGGGGCTGAAGGGGAGGAGGCCGGGGACATCGCGGGAAGGTAAGTTAAATGTATATTTAGATGTTTATATGTTTATTTTATTTCTTGTTTGTATATTGTATTAATGTATTAATGTATTGTGTTTTTTTAACAGGGCCGCGCCGGAAGAGCTGAACAATGACGGGACATACTGGAAAGTAGTAGAATATTTAGAATGTATATAATGTTTATTTATTTCATGTTAATGTTTTGTACTAATTATTTTGTTTTGTTTTACCCCTAGGTTAGTGATCTGAAGCAACATCTTAAAGGTAAGTGGTCTTAATTATTTTATTTTAGCTTAGGATTAAGGTCTGTGTAGTTAGGACTGTAATTATTTTATTTTAGCTTAGAATTAGGGTCTCTGTATGTAGTTAGGACTGTAATTATTTTATTTTAGCTTAGAATAAGGGTCTGTGTATGTAGTTAGGATTTATTGTAGATTAGATAGATAGGGGGATGTATTTGATATAGTTAGGATTTATTTGATATTAAATAGATTGTATGTTAGATAGATAGGGGGTATTTGATTTGTATTATATGTAATATATTATATGTAATGTATGTAATGTAATGTATTGTATGTAATGTATTATATGTAATATATTATATGTAATATAGGTAATGTAATGTATGTAATGTATTATATGTAATATATTATATGTAATATATTATATGTAATATATGTAATGTATTTTATGTAATGTATGTAATGTATTATGTGTAATGTATTATATGTAATATATGTAATGTATGTAATGTAATGTATTGTATATAATATATGTATTGTATGTAATGTATTTTATGTATGTATGTATTGTATTGTGTATATCTGTCTTTCCTTTTCAGGTGTGTAATGTTTTTATTTTCTGTAGTAGGGGGGGGGTTGTAATGTATTTGTTTTTTTTCTGTACTGTAGTTTTTTTTTTTCTGTACCGTAGGGTTTTTTTTTTCTGTACTTTAGTTTTTTTTTTCTGTACTGTAGTTTTTTTTCTGTAAGGTAGGTTTTTTTATTTTTTGTAAGGTAGGTTTTTTTATTTTTTGTAATTAGAGTGTTGGGGAGGTTTATTAGGGGGTAGGTAGTGGGGTTTATTAGGGGGTCTGTATTGACCACCATGAGTTATAGGGTTAATTATGACCTTATGGGGGTCTGTTTTTAACCTTCATGAGTGACGGGGTTAATTATGTCCTTATGGGGGTCTGTATTGACCTTCATGAGTGACGGGGTTAATTAAGGCCTTATGGGGGTCTGTACTGACCACCATGAGTGACGGGGTTAATTAAGTGCTTATTGGGGTCTGTATTGACCACCATGAGTTATAGGGTTAATTAAGGCCTTATGGCGGTCTGCATTGACCACCATGAGTTATAGGGTTAATTAAGACCTTATGGGGGTCTGTATTGACCTTCATGAGTGATGGGGTTAATTAAGGCCTTATGGGGGTCTGTATTGACCTTCATGAGTGACGGGGTTAATTAAGGCCTTATGGGGGTCTGTGTTGATCACCATGAGATATAGGGTTAATTAAGGCCTTATGAAGGTCTGTATTGATCTTCATGAGTGACCGGGTTAATTAAGGCCTTATGGGGGTCTGTATTGACCACCATGAGTGACGGGGTTAATTAAGTGCTCATGGGGTCTGTATTGACCACCATGAGTTGTAGGGTTAATTAAGGCCTTATGGGGTTCTGTATTGACCACCATGAGTTATAGGGTTAATTAAGGCCTTATGGGGGTCTGTATTGACCACCATGAGTTATAGGGTTAATTAAGGCCTTATGGAGGTCTGTATTGACCACCATGAGTTATAGGGTTAAATAAGGCCTTATGGGGGTCTGTATTGACCACCATGAGTTATAGGGTTAATTAAGGCCTTATGAAGGTCTGTATTGATCTTCATGAGTGACGGGGTTAATGAATTGCCTATGGGGGTCTGTAATGACCACCATGAGTGACAGGGTTAATTAAGGCCTTATGGGGGTCTGTATTGACCTTTATGAGTGACGGGGTTAATTAAGTGCTTATGGGGAGGGGGTCTGTATTGACCACCATGAGTTAAAGGGTTAATTATAGTTGCCAGGGGTTAATATTTTTAGTTCAAGTCCTTCCAGGACCTTTACAGTCCTTTAAGGACCCGCGAGGCTGGAAATTTAAAATATAAATGCAACAGGGTAACGATCGGACCCCCGCTGCAGGGGGTTAATGTGGGGGGGGGGGGGCTGCGGGAGTCCCTATGGACCCCTGCAGCAAGGGGTTTATGTGGGTACACTTCGGGGGTCCGAAGAAAAACTGCCTTTTGCGAGCACAGAGAGAACTACGAGGGATAATTTAATAGGGCCCTCAGTGATTAAGACACTTATATGGTCCCTGAAATATAGGTATCATATGCTGTGAATAAAGTGTATGCCAAATTACATGATATAAATACGGACTTACACAAGAAAATACGAGCCGCAGGAATAATAAAAAAAAAAATGGGGACTTACAAAAAAAAAAAAAAAGAGCCTCTGGAAAATTTATTACGGCCTCGCAAAAATACTACCTTAACGTACAAATTGCGCACATTAAAAAACACAAAATAAACACAAAAATAAAATAAGGGCATCTGGAAATCAGGTTACACCTCGATTTCAGTACAATTTAAAAAGTTTAGACACTCGAAAATCCCCTAAGCGACAGAAAAAATGGCAGCCAAAAAAAAAAAAAATGAGGCTAAGGACGTAAAATTACAAGATGTACTTGCAAAACTGAACCAACACTCAAGGACACTTCATGTGGCACGTAACACACATTATGCGGGACGTACCACACACAAAATCGCGACCATTTTACATGCAACAAGTACCGTAACCACTTTGCTCAAAATGGCGCCTGGAATGGGAAATATTGCATGCGTATTGCGTTCTAACAAATTCTACTTCAGCTCAAAGTCTACTCAAAGCACACTTGCCAGAAACTTTTACATTTCTCCTCAGGTGATGAACAGTGTGACTGGACATGTCACTGGTGGCATTACTTCTAAAGCAACTTCATTTTAAAAGTTTAAAATCTGCAAATTACACCAAATAGATACGCTATAATACATTAATTAATTAATAAATGCATAACAAAAAATATATATATGCTTTAAAATATTGCCAACAACAACCGTATTCATGTATAGTAACATTTCAAACACAGATATATGTGTATTCATATATATTTTAAAACATAATTTATGCTTTTAGCAAAAAAATATAGACTTTATATATATTTATGCTGCATTTCAGCATTTCCCTTTTTTTAAAATTTTCAACAGACTCTGCCTCAGCATTGTCACTGAATAATTTGCAGTGCTGCACGGTTTCACACGGACTGTCAAATCTGCAGAATTTTACACACGACAAAGAAAGAAGAACAGGTAATATACAAAAATAAATTTGCTTCACAAAAATAATATGCTCTTAGTAAAAAAAATATATAAAATACAACAATAAGCACATTTCTCTGTCTCTTTTTCAACATACACTGCCTGAAGACTGTCGCAGGAAGATTGTCAGCAGGGGACCCTCTGTCATTTATACACAACTAATAATTCAACAAAGGTATAGTATAACAAGTAAAGAACAAAAATAAACCTATCCTGTTTGCTGTGCGCCAATGTCAAAATGAAAAACAACAAAAAATCAGAAGCCCCAATGCTAATAATGGTGCACACAAAAGAGGATACTTCAACAAATGTTGTTAACACATATAAAATGCAAGAATAAATCCTGTTTTCTCTGCACCAACCTCTAAGCCTAACCCATAACCTAAACCTCTAATTACAAAAGTGGAGTACACAAAACAGGATAGTACAACAAACATTGTTATCTCATACAAAATTAAAGAATAAATCCTGTTTTGTGTGCCCTAACCTATAAGCCCAAACCCAGAACCTAAACCTCTAATGACAACAGTGGTATACACAAAACAAGATAGTGCAACAAATATTGTTAACACATACAACATAGAAAAATAAATCATGTTTTCTGTGCCCTAACCTATAAGCCTAAACTCATAACCTAAACCTCTGATGCCAACAGTGCTGCACACAAAACAGGATACTACAACAAATGTTCATAAAACATAAAACAAGCAACCATCTATCCCCATAAATATGCACCACTCTCTAAGCCTAACCCCATAACCTAAACCTAGCTGAATACATACAAAATCAAAGTATATATCCTGTTTTACATGCTCTTAGTACAAAAAAATTATTCACATTTTACTGCAACATTTGCATCTCTCTCTTTTAGTCTCAACAAACACTGCCTGAAGACTCTCTGCATCGCTACAGCAATTTCTAATCAACAGATTTAAAAAAAAGAGGTACAGTATTACAAGTTTAACAAAAAATAAAATACTGCTATTTACACATATAAAAAAGAAGGACCTATCCTGTTTTCTGTCTGACTTTGTGGAAACGTTGTGCAACCTAGCTAACAATATAAGTGTAACCCCATTACAGGAAACCCCTAATAACAGGATAGCAACAAAAACAAAAACCTACTCTAACCCCTAATGCCAACAGTGTTGCACACAAAGTTAAAATAAAAAAATGATGTTAACATACACACAATTTAAAGATATATACGCTTTTTCATGCACAAACGTCTAAGCCCAACTCCATACCCTAAACACGTAATGACAAACAGTAGCGCACAAAAATTCATATAAAACACATACAAAATAGAAGGAACTATCACCTTTCATGTGACACTTTCACAAAATACACTGCAACCTAACTAAGGGTCTCATTCAATTGCAATTTGGCCAATTAAATAGAGCTTTATATAAGCATAGCATATTTATTTTATAGAACTTTTTAGTTACTGAACCTCTATCCAAAAGTAAGGTCTTCACTAGCTAAAAACTTTGTAAAAAATATATACTATGGGCCTCATTCTATTAACGGCTGTAGGAGATGCGGGGCGGCAAGGACCGGCCGCAAGCTATTCGGCTATTCTATTCCCCTCCGGCCGGGGATTCCGGCAGGCTTGCGGCCGGCGCCTTGCTATCTCTTGCGGCCGCTCGCGCCGGAGGAAAGCCTTTCATCTAAAACGGCCGCAAGAGTTTCGGCCGCAAGAAAATCCCGGTAGCTATTCAATTGCTCCGGGAACCCTCTCTGCAAGGCTAAAACCGAGCCGCAGCTTACTTGCAGAAAAAAGGTCCCGCTAGCACCAATTAAGCACATTATAAAGCCGAAATAAAGCCATCCTGCACTCTGAGGAGACTCTAAAGTGATTGTAGGTGTTAGCAAAAATAGCACAACATTCCCCTACACTCAAATCCGTAAATAAATTATTTTTTAATTTATGTCAAAAATCCTTTGGAGCACATCAGACCTGCCCACGCTGCGGACGGAAAATAAACAGTTAATGTAAACTCGGATTTGGGCTGATGTGCAAGCTTGAGAGGGGGTTGCTATTAATCCTCATGTCCCCAAATATGATCCCTAGCATTTACAGAGCTGTACAGTGGCGTCTTGAATTTATTTTTGCGTTTAAAGTTTTCTGAGCTTACGGCCGGTTGCAAGATACACGGCCGGCCGTAAGGGGAGATCCTTGCGGGGCCGTATAATTGAATTGCAAGATAACGGAACCCCCGTAAGGAATCGCAGCCTTGCGGACGTTTTACGGCCGATAATAGAATGAGGCCCTCAGTGCTTATATAGATCTTTATTCAATTGCCAAAATTGCAATTGAATGAGGCCCTAAGTTGCTAACTCCAACCTCATAAAGCTAACCTCATAATGGAAAAAGTCATACACACAAAACAGGATAGTCGAAAAAACAAAAAATATGCAGTTGCAATTGCATGAGGTCCTACGTTGCTAACTCCAACCTCATAAAGCTAATGTCATAATGGAAACAGTGCTATGCACAAAACAGGATAGTAGAAAAAAAAAAAATATGCAGTTCAAACAAATAAATAAACTAAGGAGAAAAAATACTAATATAATTATTTTATTTACAGATTAATATGGCAGATACTGATAAGAAACAGGAAAAGAAAAGACATCAAAGCAGAAGAAAATTTGACGACAAAAGGAACGCGAAAGACTCGCAAGCAAAAGAATAGCAGCTGAAACTAAAATCCAACTCCAAGAAGGCAACTAAAAAACAAAAGCATTTAGAAAATGATCCTGAACAATCAGATAAGAATTGTAATGATGATTTACACAGTCACATTGATAGATCTTCTCGCAATGGTCTTTCCATACTTTAACGTGGCTCAAACTACCATTCGAGATGGATTCAATCCCATTTTATGTGGCGGAAAACTGACACAACAATGGATCATTGATTCGTATTTGCAATTTAAAGCAAATAATTTAAACTTCATCAAATATCAACAAGATAAACTACGCGTAGAACAGTATTGTGGATTGATGGATTATGTCACTGAGGTTGCTACAACCAAAGAGCTGCCAGCTGGCATAGACATAATTTTACCATCTTCTTTCTGAGGATCTCCTCACAATATGCGAGAAATATACAATGATGCCATGGCTATTGTAACTAAATTTGGAAAACCAGATTTATTTATTAAATTTACATGTAATCCACAATGGCCAGAGATTACACACAATCTTCTAATTGGACAAACTGCTTCCGATAGACCAGATTTAGTGGTAAGAGTCTTTAAACTCAAATTAACTGAATTAATACGTGACATAACCATAATTCAGTTATTTGGCAAATGTCTGGCTTATGTTTAGACTAGTGATGTCGCGAACATAACATTTTTGGTTCGCGAACCGCGGAAGCAAATTCCATCAAATGTTCGCGAACGGGCGAACATCGGCGAACCGCCATAGACTTCAATGGGCAGGCGAAATTCAAAACCCACAGGGACTCTTTCTGGCCACAATAGTGATGGGAAAGTTGTTTCAACGGGACTAACACCTGGACTGTGGCATGCCGGAGGGGGACCCATGGCAAAACTCCCACGGAAAATTACATAGTTGATGCAGAGTCTGGTTTTAAGCCATAAAGGGCATAAATCACCTAACATTCCTAAATTGTTTGGAATAACATGCTTTAAAACATCAGGTATGATGTTGTATCGATCAGGTAGTGTAAGGGTTACACCCGCTTCACAGTAACAGACCAATATCCCTGTTTAATGCACCGCAAACAACCGCAAACATTCCTTTTGCACAACCGCAAACTTCCCATTTGCACAAGGTTGGATACCAAGCTAGCCATGTCCCGTTCCTTGTCCTCACAGATGTCATTGAATGTCTCTTCCTCCACCCAGCCACCAAGGGTCCCCGAAAGGGGACAACAAGCCCCCTGGGACGCCTGCTGTGTTTGGTCTTCCACCTACTCCAATTCACCTTCCTCCTCTGACTCCTCTTCTTCAGACTCCCAGAGTCTGGGGGCTTCCACTGCCCAGCATGGAAGATTATACACAGGTCAGAGTCTGGGGGCTTCCACTGCCCAGCATGGAAGATTATACACAGGTCAGAGCCTGGGGGCTTCCACTGCCCAGCATGGAATATTATACACAGGTCAGAGTCTGGGGGCTTCCACTGCACAGCATGGAAGATTATACGCGTTGCCTATGTCTGCGTTATTATAAGGTGTGTACTGTTAAGTAGTACTATTCCTATCGGTTTAATACCTGTTACGTTACCTATCAGGGGACGTGTATATGGCATGGATTTTTGGAACAGGGAGATGGAAAAAGATGCTTGGTCGGACATCCTACTTCGAATTTGGGGCACTGCACGTGCAATCTAAGGTGCCACCAGATAGGAGAGTTGTATTAAGTTGTAATACTCATTCCTCTCAGTTTAATATCTGTTACGTTACCTATCAGGGGACATGTATATGGCATGGATTTTTGGAACAGGGAGATGGAAAAAAATGCTTGGTTGAACCTCCTACTTCGAATTTGGGGCACTGCTCGTGCAATCTAAGGTGCCACCAGATAGGAGAGTTGTATTAAGTTGTAATACTCATTCCTCTCAGTTTAATATCTGTTACGTTACCTATCAGGGGACGTGTATATGGCATGGATTTTTGGAACAGGGAGATGGAAAAAGATGCTTGGTCGGACCTCCTACTTCAAATTTGGGGCACTGCACGTGCAATCTAAGGTGCCACCAGATAGGAGAGTTGTATTAAGTTGTAATACTCATTCCTATCAGTTTAATACCTGTTACGTTACCTATCAGGGGACGTGTATATGGCATGGATTTTTGGAACAGGGAGATGGAAAAAGATGCTTGGTCGGACCTCCTACTTCGAATTTGGGGCACTGCACGTGCAATCTAAGCTGCCACCAGATAGGAGAGTTGTATTAAGTTGTAATACTCATTCTTATTAGTTTAATACATGTTACGTTACCTATCAGGTGACGTGTATATGGCATGGAATTTTGGAACAGGGAGATGGAAAAAGATGCTTGGTCGGACCTCCTACTTCGAATTTGGGGCACTGCACGTGCAATCTAAGGTGCCACCAGATAGGAGAGTTGTATTAAGTTGTAATACTCATTCCTATCAGTTTAATACCTGTTACGTTACCTATCAGGGGACGTGTATATGGCATGGATTTTTGGAACAGGGAGATGGGAAAAGATGCCTGGTCGGACCTCCTACTTCAAATTTGGGGCACTGCATGTGCAACCTAAGGTGCCACCAGTAAGGAGAGTTGTATTAAGTTGTAATACTCATTCCTATCAGTTTAATATCTGTTAGGTTACCTATCAGGGGACGTCTATATGGCATGGATTTTTGGAACAGGGAGATGGAAAAAGATGCTTGGTCGGACCTCCTACTTCGAATTATGGGCACTGCACGTGCAATCTAATGTGCCACCAGATAAGAGAGTTGTATAAAGTTGTAATACTCATTCCTATCAGTTTAATACCTGTTACGTTACCCATAAGGGGACGTGTATATGGCATGGATTTTTGGAACAGGGAGATGGAAAAAGATGCTTGGTTGGACCTCCTACTTCAAATTTGGGACACTGCATGTGCAATCTAAGGTGCCACCAGATAGGAGAGTTGTATTAAGTTGTAATACTCATTCCTATAAGTTTAATACCTGTTACGTTACCTATCAGGGGACGTGTATATGGCATGGATTTTTGGAACAGGGAGATGGAAAAAGATGCTTGGTTGGACCTCCTACTTTGAATTTGGGGCACTGCACGTGCAATCTAAGGTGCAAACAGATAGGAGAATTGTATTAAGTTGTAATACTCATTCCTATCAGTTTAATACCTGTTACGTTACCTATCAGGGGACGTGTATATGGCATAGATTTTTGGAACAGGGAGATGGAAAAAGATGCTTGGTTGGACCTCCTACTTCGAATTTGGGGCACTGCACGTGCAATTTAAGGTGCCACCAGATAGGAGAGTTGTATTAAGTTGTAATACTCATTCCTATCATTTTACTACCTGTTACGTTACCTATCAGGGGACGTTAATATGGCATGGATTTTTGGAACAGGAAGATGGAAAAAGATGCTTGGTCGGACCTCCTACTTCGAATTTGGGGCACTGCACGTGCAATCTAAGCTGCCACCAGATAGGAGAGTTGTATTAAGTTGTAATACTCATTCCTATCAGTTTAATACCTGTTACGTTACCTATCAGGGGACGTGTATATGGCATGGATTTTTGGAACAGGGAGATGGGAAAAGATGCCTGGTCGGACCTCCTACTTCAAATTTGGGGCACTGCATGTGCAATCTAAGGTGCCACCAGTAAGGAGAGTTGTATTAAGTTGTAATACTCATTCCTATCAGTTTAATATCTGTTAGGTTACCTATCAGGGGACGTCTATATGGCATGGATTTTTGGAACAGGGAGATGGAAAAAGATGCTTGGTCGGACCTCCTACTTCAAATTTGGGGCACTGCATGTGCAATCTAAGGTGCCACCAGATAGGAGAGTTGTATTAAGTTGTAATACTCATTCCTATCAGTTTAATACCTGTTACGTTACCTATCAGGGGACATGTATATGGCATGGATTTTTGGAACAGGGAGATGGAAAAAGATGCTTGGTTGGACCTCCTACTTCGAATTTGGGGCACTGCACGTGCAATTTAAGGTGCCACCAGATAGGAGAGTTGTATTAAGTTGTAATACTCATTCCTATCATTTTACTACCTGTTACGTTACCTATCAGGGGACGTTAATATGGCATGGATTTTTGGAACAGGAAGATGGAAAAAGATGCTTGGTCGGACCTCCTACTTCGAATTTGGGGCACTGCACGTGCAATCTAAGCTGCCACCAGATAGGAGAGTTGTATTAAGTTGTAATACTCATTCTTATCAGTTTAATACATGTTACGTTACCTATCAGGGGACGTGTATATGGCATGGAATTTTGAAACAGGGAGATGGAAAAAGATGCTTGGTCGGACCTCCTACTTCGAATTTGGGGCACTGCACGTGCAATCTAAGGTGCCACCAGATAGGAGAGTTGTATTAAGTTGTAATACTCATTCCTATCAGTTTAATACCTGTTACGTTACCTATCAGGGGACGTGTATATGGCATGGATTTTTGGAACAGGGAGATGGGAAAAGATGCCTGGTCGGACCTCCTACTTCAAATTTGGGGCACTGCATGTGCAATCTAAGGTGCCACCAGTAAGGAGAGTTGTATTAAGTTGTAATACTCATTCCTATCAGTTTAATATCTGTTAGGTTACCTATCAGGGGACGTCTATATGGCATGGATTTTTGGAACAGGGAGATGGAAAAAGATGCTTGGTCGGACCTCCTACTTCGAATTATGGGCACTGCACGTGCAATCTAATGTGCCACCAGATAAGAGAGTTGTATAAAGTTGTAATACTCATTCCTATCAGTTTAATACCTGTTACGTTACCCATAAGGGGACGTGTATATGGCATGGATTTTTGGAACAGGGAGATGGAAAAAGATGCTTGGTTGGACCTCCTACTTCAAATTTGGGGCACTGCATGTGCAATCTAAGGTGCCACCAGATAGGAGAGTTGTATTAAGTTGTAATACTCATTCCTATAAGTTTAATACCTGTTACGTTACCTATAAGGGGACGTGTATATGGCATGGATTTTTGGAACAGGGAGATGGAAAAAGATGCTTGGTTGGACCTCCTACTTTGAATTTGGGGCACTGCACGTGCAATCTAAGGTGCAAACAGATAGGAGAATTGTATTAAGTTGTAATACTCATTCCTATCAGTTTAATACCTGTTACGTTACCTATCAGGGGACGTGTATATGGCATGGATTTTTGGAACAGGGAGATGGAAAAAGATGCTTGGTTGGACCTCCTACTTCGAATTTGGGGCACTGCACGTGCAATTTAAGGTGCCACCAGATAGGAGAGTTGTATTAAGTTGTAATACTCATTCCTATCATTTTACTACCTGTTACGTTACCTATCAGGGGACGTTAATATGGCATGGATTTTTGGAACAGGAAGATGGAAAAAGATGCTTGGTCGGACCTCCTACTTCGAATTTGGGGCACTGCACGTGCAATCTAAGCTGCCACCAGATAGGAGAGTTGTATTAAGTTGTAATACTCATTCTTATCAGTTTAATACATGTTACGTTACCTATCAGGGGACGTGTATATGGCATGGAATTTTGGAACAGGGAGATGGAAAAAGATGCTTGGTCGGACCTCCTACTTCGAATTTGGGGCACTGCACGTGCAATCTAAGGTGCCACCAGATAGGAGAGTTGTATTAAGTTATAATACTCATTCCTATCAGTTTAATACCTGTTACGTTACCTATCAGGGGACATGTATATGGCATGGATGTTTGGAACAGGGAGATGGAAAAAGATGCTTGGTAGGACCTCCTACTTCAAATTTGGGGCACTGCACATGCAATCTAAGGTGCCACCAGATAAGAGAGTTGTATTAAGTTGTAATACTTATTCCTATCAGTTTAATACCTGTTACGTTACCTATCAGGGGACGTGTATATGGCATGGATTTTTGGAACAAGGAGATGGAAAAAGATGCTTGGTCGGACCTCCTGCTTCGAATTTGGGGCACTGCACATGCAATCTAAGGTACCACCAGATAAGAGAGTTGTATTAAGTTGTAATACTCATTCCTATCAGTTCAATATTTGTTACGTTACCTATCAGGGGACGTGTATATGGCATGGATTTTTGGAACAGGGAGATGGGGAAAAAAAGCTTGGTCGGACCTCCTACTTCGAATTTGGGGCACTGCACGTGCAATCTAAGGTGCTACCAGATAGGAGAGTTGTATTAAGTTGTAATAATCATTCCTATCAGTTTAATACCTGTTACGTTACCTATCAGGGGACATGTATATGGCATGGATGTTTGGAACAGGGAGATGGAAAAAGATGCTTGGTAGGACCTCCTACTTCAAATTTGGGGCACTGCACATGCAATCTAAGGTGCCACCAGATAAGAGAGTTGTATTAAGTTGTAATACTTATTCCTATCAGTTTAATACCTGTTACGTTACCTATCAGGGGACGTGTATATGGCATGGATTTTTGGAACAAGGAGATGGAAAAAGATGCTTGGTCGGACCTCCTACTTCGAATTTGGGGCACTGCACATGCAATCTAAGGTACCACCAGATAAGAGAGTTGTATTAAGTTGTAATACTCATTCCTATCAGTTCAATATTTGTTACGTTACCTATCAGGGGACGTGTATATGGCATGGATTTTTGGAACAGGGAGATGGGGAAAAAAAGCTTGGTCGGACCTCCTACTTCGAATTTGGGGCACTGCACGTGCAATCTAAGGTGCTACCAGATAGGAGAGTTGTATTAAGTTGTAATAATCATTCCTATCAGTTTAATACCTGTTACGTTACCTATCAGGGGACGTGTATATGGCATGGATTTTTGGAACAGGGAGATGGAAAAAGATGCTTGGTTGGACCTCCTACTTCGAATTTGGGGCACTGCACATGCAATCTAAGGTGCCACCAGATAGGAGAGTTGTATTAAGTTGTAATACTCATTCCTATCAGTTTAATACCTGTTACGTTACCTATCAGGGGACGTGTATATGGCATGCATTTTTGGAACAGGGAGATGGAAGAAGATGCTTGGTCGGACCTCCTACTTCGAATTTGGGGCACTGCACGTGCAATCTAAGGTGCCACCAGATAGGAGAGTTGTATTAAGTTGTAATACTCATTCCTATCAGTTTTATACCTGTTAAGTTACCTATCAGGGGACGTGTATATGGCATGGATTTTTGGAACAGGGAGATGGAAAAAGATGCTTGGTTGGACATCCTACTTCGAATTTGGGGCACTGCACGTGCAATCTAAGGTGCCACCAGATAGGAGAGTTGTATTTAGTTGTAATACTCATTCCTATCAGTTTAATACCTGTTACGTTACCTATCAGGGGACGTGTATATGGCATGGATTTTTGGAACAGGGAGATGGGAAAAGATGCCTGGTCGGACCTCCTACTTCAAATTTGGGGCACTGCACGTGCAATCTAAGGTGCCACCAGATAGGAGAGTTGTATTAAGTTGTAATACTCATTCCTATCAGTTTAATACCTGTTACGTTACCCATAAGGGGACGTGTATATGGCATGGATTTTTGGAACAGGGAGATGGAAAAAGATGCTTGGTTGAACCTCCTACTTCGAATTTGGGGCACTGCATGTGCAATCTAAGGTGCCACCAGATAGGAGTGTTGTATTAAGTTGTAATACTCATTCCTATAAGTTTAATATCTGTTACGTTACCTATCAGGGGACGTGTGTATGGCATGGATTTTTGGAACAGGGAGATGGAAAAAGATGCTTGGTTGGACCTCCTACTTTGATTTTGGGGCATTGCACGTGCAATCTAAGGTGCAAACAGATAGTAGAATTTTATTAAGTTGTAATACTCATTCCTATCAGTTTAATACCTGTTACGTTACCTATCAGTGGACGTTTATATGGCTTGGATTTTTGGAACAGGGAGATGGGAAAAGATGCCTGGTCAGACCTCCTACTTCAAATTTGGGGCACTGCACGTGCAATCTAAGCTGCCACCAGATAAGAGAGTTGTATTAAGTTGTAATACTCATTCTTATCAGTTTAATACATGTTACGTTACCTATCAGGGGACGTGTATATGGCATGGAATTTTGAAACAGGGAAATGGAAAAAGATGCTTGGTCGGACCTCCTACTTCGAATTTGGGGCACTGCATGTTAAATCTAAGGTGCCACCAGTAAGGAGAGTTGTATTAAGTTGTAATACTCATTCCTATCATTTTACTACCTGTTACGTTACCTATCAGGGGACGTGTATATGGCATGGATTTTTGGAACAGGGAGATGGGAAAAGATGCCTGGTCGGACCTCCTACTTCAAATTTGGGGCACTGCATGTGCAATCTAAGGTGCCACCAGTAAGGAGAGTTGTATTAAGTTGTAATACTCATTCCTATCAGTTTAATATCTGTTAGGTTACCTATCAGGGGACGTCTATATGGCATGGATTTTTGGAACAGGGAGATGGAAAAAGATGCTTGGTCGGACCTCCTACTTCGAATTTGGGGCACTGCACGTGCAATCTAATGTGCCACCAGATAAGAGAGTTGTATAAAGTTGTAATACTCATTCCTATCAGTTTAATACCTGTTACGTTACCCATAAGGGGACGTGTATATGGCATGGATTTTTGGAACAGGGAGATGGAAAAAGATGCTTGGTTGGACCTCCTACTTCAAATTTGGGGCACTGCATGTGCAATCTAAGGTGCCACCAGATAGGAGAGTTGTATTAAGTTGTAATACTCATTCCTATAAGTTTAATACCTGTTACGTTACCTATAATGGGACGTGTATATGGCATGGATTTTTGGAACAGGGAGATGGAAAAAGATGCTTGGTTGGACCTCCTACTTTGAATTTGGGGCACTGCACGTGCAATCTAAGGTGCAAACAGATAGGAGAATTGTATTAAGTTGTAATACTCATTCCTATCAGTTTAATACCTGTTACGTTACCTATCAGGGGACGTGTATATGGCATGGATTTTTGGAACAGGGAGATGGAAAAAGATGCTTGGTTGGACCTCCTACTTCGAATTTGGGGCACTGCACGTGCAATTTAAGGTGCCACCAGATAGGAGAGTTGTATTAAGTTGTAATACTCATTCCTATCATTTTACTACCTGTTACGTTACCTATCAGGGGACGTTAATATGGCATGGATTTTTGGAACAGGAAGATGGAAAAAGATGCTTGGTCGGACCTCCTACTTCGAATTTGGGGCACTGCACGTGCAATCTAAGCTGCCACCAGATAGGAGAGTTGTATTAAGTTGTAATACTCATTCTTATCAGTTTAATACATGTTACGTTACCTATCAGGGGACGTGTATATGGCATGGAATTTTGGAACAGGGAGATGGAAAAAGATGCTTGGTCGGACCTCCTACTTCGAATTTGGGGCACTGCATGTGCAATCTAAGGTGCCACCAGATAGGAGAGTTGTATTAAGTTGTAATACTCATTCCTATCAGTTTAATACCTGTTACGTTACCTATCAGGGGACGTGTATATGGCATGGATTTTTGGAACAAGGAGATGGAAAAAGATGCTTGGTCGGACCTCCTACTTCGAATTTGGGGCACTGCACGTGCAATCTAAGGTACCACCAGATAAGAGAGTTGTATTAAGTTGTAATACTCATTCCTATCAGTTTAATACTTGTTACGTTACCTATCAGGGGACGTGTATATGGCATGGATTTTTGGAACAGGGAGATGGGGAAAAAAAGCTTGGTCGGACCTCCTACTTCGAATTTGGGGCACTGCACGTGCAATCTAAGGTGCTACCAGATAGGAGAGTTGTATTTAGTTGTAATAATCATTCCTATCAGTTTAATACCTGTTACGTTACCCATAAGGGGACGTGTATATGGCATGGATTTTTGGAACAGGGAGATGGAAAAAGATGCTTGGTTGGACCTCCTACTTCGAATTTGGGGCACTGCATGTGCAATCTAAGGTGCCACCAGATAGGAGAGTTGTATTAAGTTGTAATACTCATTCCTATAAGTTTAATATCTGTTACGTTACCTATCAGGGGACGTGTGTATGGCATGGATTTTTGGAACAGGGAGATGGAAAAAGATGCTTGGTCGGACCTCCTACTTTGATTTTGGGGCACTGCACGTGCAATCTAAGGTGCAAACAGATAGGAGAATTGTATTAAGTTGTAATACTCATTCCTATCAGTTTAATACCTGTTACGTTACCTATCAGGGGACGTGTATATGGCATGGATTTTTGGAACAGGGAGATGGAAAAAGATGCTTGGTTGGACCTCCTACTTCGAATTTGGGCCACTGCACGTGCAATCTAAGGTGCCACCAGATAGGAGAGTTGTATTAAGTTGTAATACTCATTCTTATCAGTTTAATACATGTTACGTTACCTATCAGGGGACGTGTATATGGCATGGAATTTTGGAACAGGGAGATGGAAAAAGATGCTTAGTCGGACCTCCAACTTCTAAATTGGGGCACTGCACGTGCAATCTAAGGTGCCACCAGATAGGAGAGTTGTATTAAGTTTTAATACTCATTCCTATCAGTTTAATACCTGTTACGTTACCTATCAGGGGACGTGTATATGGCATGGATTTTTGGAACAGGGAGATGGAAAAAGATGCTTGGTAGGACCTCCTACTTCGAATTTGGGGCACTGCACGTGCAATCTAAGCTGCCACCAGATAGGAGAGTTGTATTAAGTTGTAATACTCATTCTTATCAGTTTAATACATGTTACGTTACCTATCAGGGGACGTGTATATGGCATGGAATTTTGGAACAGGGAGATGGAAAAAGATGCTTGGTCGGACCTCCTACTTCGAATTTGGGGCACTGCATGTGCAATCTAAGGTGCCACCAGATAGGAGAGTTGTATTAAGTTGTAATACTCATTCCTATCAGTTTAATACCTGTTACGTTACCTATCAGGGGACGTGTATATGGCATGGATTTTTGGAACAAGGAGATGGAAAAAGATGCTTGGTCGGACCTCCTACTTCGAATTTGGGGCACTGCACGTGCAATCTAAGGTACCACCAGATAAGAGAGTTGTATTAAGTTGTAATACTCATTCCTATCAGTTCAATATTTGTTACGTTACCTATCAGGGGACGTGTATATGGCATGGATTTTTGGAACAGGGAGATGGGGAAAAAAAGCTTGGTCGGACCTCCTACTTCGAATTTGGGGCACTGCACGTGCAATCTAAGGTGCTACCAGATAGGAGAGTTGTATTTAGTTGTAATAATCATTCCTATCAGTTTAATACCTGTTACGTTACCCATAAGGGGACGTGTATATGGCATGGATTTTTGGAACAGGGAGATGGAAAAAGATGCTTGGTTGGACCTCCTACTTCGAATTTGGGGCACTGCATGTGCAATCTAAGGTGCCACCAGATAGGAGAGTTGTATTAAGTTGTAATACTCATTCCTATAAGTTTAATATCTGTTACGTTACCTATCAGGGGACGTGTGTATGGCATGGATTTTTGGAACAGGGAGATGGAAAAAGATGCTTGGTCGGACCTCCTACTTTGATTTTGGGGCACTGCACGTGCAATCTAAGGTGCAAACAGATAGGAGAATTGTATTAAGTTGTAATACTCATTCCTATCAGTTTAATACCTGTTACGATACCTATCAGGGGACGTGTATATGGCATGGATTTTTGGAACAGGGAGATGGAAAAAGATGCTTGTTTGGACCTCCTACTTCGAATTTGGGGCACTGCACGTGCAATCTAAGGTGCCACCAGATAGGAGAGTTGTATTAAGTTGTAATACTCATTCTTATCAGTTTAATACATGTCACGTTACCTATCAGGGGACGTGTATATGGCATGGAATTTTGGAACAGGGAGATGGAAAAAGATGCTTAGTCGGACCTCCAACTTCTAAATTGGGGCACTGCACGTGCAATCTAAGGTGCCACCAGATAGGAGAGTTGTATTAAGTTTTAATACTCATTCCTATCAGTTTAATACCTGTTACGTTACCTATCAGGGGACGTGTATATGGCATGGATTTTTGGAACAGGGAGATGGAAAAAGATGCTTGGTAGGACCTCCTACTTCAAATTTGGGGCACTGCACGTGCAATCTAAGGTGCCACCAGATAAGAGAGTTGTATCAAGTTGTAATACTCATTCTTATCAGTTTAATACCTTTTACGTTACCTATCAGGGGACGTGTATATGGCATGGATTTTTGGAACAAGGAGATGGAAAAAGATGCTTGGTCGGACCTCCTACTTCGAATTTGGGGCACTGCACGTGCAATCTAAGGTACCACCAGATAAGAGAGTTGTATTAAGTTGTAATACTCATTCCTATCAGTTTAATACTTGTTACATTACCTATCAGGGGACGTGTATATGGCATGTATTTTTGGAACAGGGAGATGGAAAAAAAAAAGCTTGGTCGGACCTCCTACTTCGAATTTGGGGCACTGCACGTGCAATCTAAGGTGCCACCAGATAGGAGAGTTGTATTAAGTTGTAATAATCATTTCTATTAGTTTAATACTTGTTACGTTACCTATCAGGGGACGTGTATATGGCATGGATTTTTGGAACAGGGAGATGGAAAAAGATGCTTGGTTGGACCTCCTACTTCGAATTTGGGGCACTGCACATGCAATCTAAGGTGCCACCAGATAGGAGAGTTGTATTAAGTTGTAATACTCATTCCTATAAGTTTAATACCTGTAACGTTACCTATCAGGGGACATGTATATGGCATGGATTTTTGGATCAGGGAGATGGAAGAAGATGCTTAGTCGGACCTCCTACTTCGAATTTGGGGCACTGCACGTGCAATCTAAGGTGCCACCAGATAGGAGAGTGGTATTAAGTTGTAATACTCATTCCTATCAGTTTTATACCTGTTACGTTACCTATCAGGGGACGTGTATATGGCATGGATTTTTGGAACAGTGAGATGGAAAAAGATGCTTGGTTGGACATCCTACTTCGAATTTGGGGCACTGCACGTGCAATCTAAGGTGCCACCAGATAGGAGAGTTGTATTTAGTTGTAATACTCATTCCTATCAGTTTAATACCTGTTACGTTACCTATCAGGGGACGTGTATATGGCATGGATTTTTGGAACAGGGAGATGGGAAAAGATGCCTGGTCGGACCTCCTACTTCAAATTTGGGGCACTGCACGTGCAATCTAAGGTGCCACCAGATAAGAGAGTTGTATTAAGTTGTAATAATCATTCCTATCAGTTTAATACTTGTTACGTTACCTATCAGGGGACGTGTATATGGCATGGATTTTTGGAACAGGGAGATGGAAAATGATGCTTGGTTGGACCTCCTACTTCGAATTTGGGGCACTGCACGTGCAATCTAAGGTGCCACCAGATAAGAGAGCTGTATTAAGTTGTAATACTCATTCCTATCAGTTTAATACCTGTTACGTTACCTATCAGAGTATGTGTATATGGCATGGATTTTTGGAACAGGGAGATGGAAAAAGATGCTTGGTAGGACCTCCTACTTCGAATTTGGGGCACTGCACATGCAATCTAAAGGTGCCACCAGATAGGAGAGTTGTATTATGTTGTAATACTCATTCCTATCAGTTTAATACCTGTTACGTTACCTATCAGGGGACGTGTATATGGCATGGATTTTTGGAACAGGGAGATGGGAAAAGATGCCTGGTCGGACCTCCTACTTCAAATTTGGGGCACTGCACGTGCAATCTAAGGTTCCACCAGATAGCAGAGTTGTATTAAGTTGTAATACTCATTCCTGTCATTTTACTACCTGTTACGTTACCTATCAGGAGACGTGTATATGGCATGGATTTTTGGAACAGGAAGATGGAAAAAGATGCTTGGTCGGACCTCCTACTTCGAATTTGGGGCACTGCACGTGCAATCTAAGGTGCCACCAGATAGGAGAGTTGTATTAAGTTGTAATACTCATTCTTATCAGTTTAATACATGTTACGTTACCTATCAGGGGACGTGTATATGGCATGGAATTTTGGAACAGGGAGATGGAAAAAGATGCTTGGTTGGACCTCCTACTTCGAATTTGGGGCACTGCACGTGCAATCTAAGGTGCCACCAGATAGGAGAGTTGTATTAAGTTGTAATACTCATTCCTCTCAGTTTACTACCTGTTACGTTACCTATCAGGGGACGTTAATATGGCATGGATTTTTGGAACAGGAAGATGGAAAAAGATGCTTGGTCGGACCTCCTACTTCGAATTTGGGGCACTGCACATGCAATCTAAGGTGCCACCAGATAGGAGAGTTGTATTAAGTTGTAATACTCATTCTTATCAGTTTAATACATGTTACGTTACCTATCAGGGGACGTGTATATGGCATGGAATTTTGGAACAGGGAGATGGAAAAAGATGCTTAGTCGGACCTCCAACTTCTAAATTGGGGCACTGCACGTGCAATCTAAGGTGCCACCAGATAGGAGAGTTGTATTAAGTTTTAATACTCATTCCTATCAGTTTAATACCTGTTACTTTACCTATCAGGGGACGTGTATATGGCATGGATTTTTGGAACAGGGAGATGGAAAAAGATGCTTGGTCGGACCTCCTACTTCGAATTTGGGGCACTGCACGTGCAATCTAAGGTGCCACCAGATAGGAGAGTTGTATTAAGTTGTAATACTCATTCCTATCAGTTTAATACCTGTTACGTTACCTATCAGGGGACATGTATATGGCATGGATGTTTGGAACAGGGAGATGGAAAAAGATGCTTGGTAGGACCTCCTACTTCAAATTTGGGGCACTGCACATGCAATCTAAGGTGCCACCAGATAAGAGAGTTGTATTAAGTTGTAATACTTATTCCTATCAGTTTAATACCTGTTACGTTACCTATCAGGGGACGTGTATATGGCATGGATTTTTGAAACAAGGAGATGGAAAAAGATGCTTGGTCGGACCTCCTACTTCGAATTTGGGGCACTGCACGTGCAATCTAAGGTACCACCAGATAAGAGAGTTGTATTAAGTTGTAATACTCATTCCTATCAGTTCAATATTTGTTACGTTACCTATCAGGGGACGTGTATATGGCATGGATTTTTGGAACAGGGAGATGGGGAAAAAAAAGCTTGGTCGGACCTCCTACTTCGAATTTGGGGCACTGCACGTGCAATCTAAGGTGCTACCAGATAGGAGAGTTGTATTAAGTTGTAATAATCATTCCTATCAGTTTAATACCTGTTAAGTTACCTATCAGGGGACGTGTATATGGCATGGATTTTTGGAACAGGGAGATGGAAAAAGATGCTTGGTTGGACCTCCTACTTCGAATTTGGGGCACTGCACATGCAATCTAAGGTGCCACCAGATAGGAGAGTTGTATTAAGTTGTAATACTCATTCTTATCAGTTTAATACATGTTACGTTACCTATCAGGGGACGTGTATATGGCATGGAATTTTGGAACAGGGAGATGGAAAAAGATGCTTGGTTGGACCTCCTACTTCGAATTTGGGGCACTGCATGTGCAATCTAAGGTGCCACCAGATAGGAGAGTTGTATTAAGTTGTAATACTCATTCCTATAAGTTTAATATCTGTTACGTTACCTATCAGGGGACGTGTGTATGGCATGGATTTTTGGAACAGGGAGATGGAAAAAGATGCTTGGTCGGACCTCCTACTTTGATTTTGGGGCACTGCACGTGCAATCTAAGGTGCAAACAGATAGGAGAATTGTATTAAGTTGTAATACTCATTCCTATCAGTTTAATACCTGTTACATTACCTATCAGTGGACGTTTATATGGCTTGGATTTTTGGAACAGGGAGATGGGAAAAGATGCCTGGTCGGACCTCCTACTTCAAATTTGGGGCACTGCACGTGCAATCTAAGGTGCCACCAGATAGGAGAGTGGTATTAAGTTGTAATACTTATTCCTATCAGTTTAATACCTGTTACGTTACCTATCAGGGGACGTGTATATGGCATGGATTTTTGGAACAGGAAGATGGAAAAAGATGCTTGGTTGGTCCTCCTACTTCGAATTTGGGGCACTGCACGTGCAATCTAAGGTGCCACCAGATAAGAGAGTTGTATCAAGTTGTAATACTCATTCCTATCAGTTTAATACCTGTTACGTTACCTATCAGGGGACGTGTATATGGCATGGATTTTTGGAACAAGGAGATGGAAAAAGATGCTTGGTCGGACCTCCTACTTCGAATTTGGGGCACTGCACGTGCAATCTAAGGTATCACCAGATAAGAGAGTTGTATTAAGTTGTAATACTCATTCCTATCAGTTTAATACTTGTTACATTACCTATCAGGGGACGTGTATATGGCATGTGTTTTTGGAACAGGGAGATGGGAAAAAAAAAGCTTGGTCGGACCTCCTACTTTGAATTTGGGGCACTGCACGTGCAATCTAAGGTGCCACCAGATAGGAGAGTTGTATTAAGTTGTAATAATCATTTCTATCAGTTTAATACTTGTTACGTTACCTATCAGGGGACGTGTATATGGCATGGATTTTTGGAACAGGGAGATGGAAAAAGATGCTTGGTTGGACCTCCTACTTCGAATTTGGGGCACTGCACATGCAATCTAAGGTGCCACCAGATAGGAGAGTTGTATTAAGTTGTAATACTCATTCCTATCAGTTTAATACCTGTTACGTTACCTATCAGGGGACATGTATATGGCATGGATTTTTGGATCAGGGAGATGGAAGAAGATGCTTGGTCGGACCTCCTACTTCGAATTTGGGGCACTGCACGTGCAATCTAAGGTGCCACCAGATAGGAGAGTTGTATTAAGTTGTAATACTCATTCCTATCAGTTTTATACCTGTTACGTTACCTATCAGGGGACGTGTATATGGCATGGATTTTTGGAACAGGGAGATGGAAAAAGATGCTTGGTTGGACATCCTACTTCGAATTTGGGGCACTGCACGTGCAATCTAAGGTGCCACCAGATATGAGAGTTGTATTTAGTTGTAATACTCATTCCTATCAGTTTAATACCTGTTACGTTACCTATCAGGGGACGTGTATATGGCATGGATTTTTGGAACAGGGAGATGGAAAAAGATGCCTGGTCGGACCTCCTACTTCAAATTTGGGGCACTGCACGTGCAATCTAAGGTGCCACCAGATAAGAGAGTTGTATTAAGTTGTAATAATCATTCCTATCAGTTTAATACTTGTTACGTTACCTATCAGGGGACGTGTATATGGCATGGATTTTTGGAACAGGGAGATGGAAAATGATTCTTGGTTGGACCTCCTACTTCGAATTTGGGGCACTGCACGTGCAATCTAAGGTGCCACCAGATAAGAGAGTTGTATTAAGTTGTAATACTCATTCCTATCAGTTTAATACCTGTTACGTTACCTATCAGGGTATGTGTATATGGCATGGATTTTTGGAACAGGGAGATGGAAAAAGATGCTTGGTAGGACCTCCTACTTCGAATTTGGGGCACTGCACATGCAATCTAAAGGTGCCACCAGATAAGAGAGTTGTATTATGTTGTAATACTCATTCCTATCAGTTTAATACCTGTTACGTTACCTATCAGGGGACGTGTATATGGCATGGATTTTTGGAACAGGGAGATGGGAAAAGATGCCTGGTCGGACCTCCTACTTCAAATTTGGGGCACTGCACGTGCAATCTAAGGTTCCACCAGATAGCAGAGTTGTATTAAGTTGTAATACTCATTCCTGTCATTTTACTACCTGTTACGTTACCTATCAGGAGACGTGTATATGGCATGGATTTTTGGAACAGGGAGATGGAAAAAGATGCTTGGTCGGACCTCCTACTTCGAATTTGGGGCACTGCACGTGCAATCTAAGGTGCCACCAGATAGGAGAGTTGTATTAAGTTGTAATACTCATTCCTGTCATTTTACTACCTGTTACGTTACCTATCAGGAGACGTGTATATGGCATGGATTTTTGGAACAGGGAGATGGAAAAAGATGCTTGGTCGGACCTCCTACTTCGAATTTGGGGCACTGCACGTGCAATCTAAGGTGCCACCAGATAGGAGAGTTGTATTAAGTTGTAATACTCATTCTTATCAGTTTAATACATGTTACGTTACCTATCAGGGGACGTGTATATGGCATGGAATTTTGGAACAGGGAGATGGAAAAAGATGCTTGGTTGGACCTCCTACTTCGAATTTGGGGCACTGCACGTGCAATCTAAGGTGCCACAAGATAGGAGAGTTGTATTAAGTTGTAATACTCATTCCTCTCAGTTTACTACCTGTTACGTTACCTATCAGGGGACGTTAATATGGCATGGATTTTTGGAACAGGAAGATGGAAAAAGATGCTTGGTCGGACCTCCTACTTCGAATTTGGGGCACTGCACATGCAATCTAAGGTGCCACCAGATAGGAGAGTTGTATTAAGTTGTAATACTCATTCTTATCAGTTTAATACATGTTACGTTACCTATCAGGGGACGTGTATATGGCATGGAATTTTGGAACAGGGAGATGGAAAAAGATGCTTAGTCGGACCTCCAACTTCTAAATTGGGGCACTGCACATGCAATCTAAGGTGCCACCAGATAGGAGAGTTGTATTAAGTTTTAATACTCATTCCTATCAGTTTAATACCTGTTACTTTACCTATCAGGGGACGTGTATATGGCATGGATTTTTGGAACAGGGAGATGGAAAAAGATGCTTGGTCGGACCTCCTACTTCGAATTTGGGGAACTGCACATGCAATCTAAGGTGCCACCAGATAGGAGAGTTGTATTAAGTTGTAATACTCATTCCTATCATTTTACTACCTGTTACGTTACCTATCAGGAGACGTGTATATGGCATGGATTTTTGGAACAGTGAGATGGAAAAAGATGCTTGGTTGGACCTCCTACCTCGAATTTGGGGCACTGCATGTGCAATCTAATGTGCCACCACATAAGAGAGTTGTATTAAGTTGTAATACTCATTCCTATCAGTTTAATACCTGTTACGTTACCTATCAGGGGACGTGTATATAGCATGGATTTTTGAGACAGGGAGATGGAAAAAGATGCTTGGTTGGACCTCCTACTTCGAATTTGGGGCACTGCATGTGCAATCTAAGGTGTCACCAGATAGGAGAGTTGAATTAAGTTTTAATACTCATTCCTATCAGTTTAATACCTGTTACGTTACCTATCAGGGGACGTGTATATAGCATGGATTTTTAGAACAGGGAGATGGAAAAACATGCTTGGTTGGACCTCCTACTTCGAATTTAGGGCACTGCACGTGCAAACTAAGGTGCCACCAGATAGGAGAGTTGTATTAAGTTGTAATACTCATTCTTATCAGTTTAATACATGTTACGTTACCTATCAGGGGACGTGTATATGGCATGGAATTTCGGAACAGGGAGATGGAAAAAGATGCTTAGTCGGACCTCCAACTTCTAAATTAGGACATTGCACGTGCAATATAAGGTGCCACCAGATAGGAGAGTTGTTTCAAGTTGTAATACTCATTCCTATCAGTTTAATACCTGTTACGTTACCTATCAGGGGACGTGTATATGGCATGGATTTTTGGAACAGGGAGATGGAAAAAGATGCTTGGTAGGACCTCCTACTTCAAATTTGGGGCACTGCACGTGCAATCTAAGGTGCCACCAGATAAGAGAGTTGTTTCAAGTTGTAATACTCATTCCTATCAGTTTAATACCTGTTACGTTACCTATCAGGGGACGTGTATATGGCATGGATTTTTGGAACAAGGAGATGGAAAAAGATGCTTGGTCGGACCTCCTACTTCGAATTTGGGGCACTGCACGTGCAATCTAAGGTACCACCAGATAAGAGAGTTGTATTAAGTTGTAATACTCATTCCTATCAGTTTAATACTTGTTACGTTACCTATCAGGGGACGTGTATATGGCATGTATTTTTGGAACAGGGAGATGGGAAAAAAAAGCTTGGTCGGACCTCCTACTTTGAATTTGGGGCACTGCACGTGCAATCTAAGGTGCCACCAGATAGAAGAGTTGTATTAAGTTGTAATAATCATTCCTATCAGTTTTATACCTGTTACGTTACCTATCAGGGGACATGTATATGGCATGGATTTTTGGAACAGGGAGATGGAAGAAGATGCTTGGTTGGACCTCCTACTTCGAATTTGGGGCACTGCACGTGCAATCTAAGGTGCCACCAGATAGGAGAGTTGTATTAAGTTGTAATACTCATTCCTATCAGTTTTATACCTGTTACGTTACCTATCAGGGGACGTGTATATGGCATGGATTTTTGGAACAGGGAGATGGAAAAAGATGCTTGGTTGGACATCCTACTTCGAATTTGGGGCACTGCACGTGCTATCTAAGGTGCCACCAGATAGGAGAGTTGTATTTAGTTGTAATACTCATTCCTATCAGTTTAATACCTTTTACGTTACCTATCAGGGGACGTGTATATGGCATGGATTTTTGGAACAGGGAGATGGGAAAAGATGCCTGGTCGGACCTCCTACTTCAAATTTGGGGCACTGCACGTGCAATCTAAGGTGCCACCAGATAGGAGAGTTGTATTAAGTTGTAATACTCATTCCTATCAGTTTAATACCTGTTACGTTACCTATCAGGGGACGTGTATATGGCATGGATTTTTGGAACAGGGAGATGGAAAATGATGCTTGGTTGGACCTCCTACTTCGAATTTGGGGCACTGCATGTGCAATCTAAAGGTGCCACCAGATAGGAGAGTTGTATTATGTTGTAATACTCATTCCTATCAGTTTAATACCTAATACGTTACCTATCAGGGGACGTGTATATGGCATGGATTTTTGGAACAGAGAGATGGGAAAAGATGCCTGGTCGGACCTCCTACTTCAAATTTGGGGCACTGCACGTGCAATCTAAGGTGCCACCAGATAGCAGAGTTGTATTAAGTTGTAATACTCATTCCTATCAGTTTAATACCTGTTACGTTACCTATCAGGGGACGTGTATATGGCATGGATTTTTGGAACAGGGAGATGGAAAAAGATGCTTGGTTGGACCTCCTACTTCGAATTTAGGCCACTGCACGTGCAATCTAAGGTGCCACCAGATAGGAGAGTTGTATTAAGTTGTAATACTCATTCCTATCAGTTTAATACCTGTTACGTTACCTATCAGGGGACGTGTATATGGCATGGATTTTTGGAACAGGGAGATGGAAAAAGATGCTTGGTTGGACCTCCTACTTTGAATTTGGGGCACTGCACGTGCAATCTAAGGTGCCACCAGATAAGAGAGTTGTATTAAGTTGTAATACTCATTCCTATCAGTTTAATACCTGTTACGTTACCTATCAGGGGATGTGTATATGGCATGGATTTTTGGAACAGGGAGATGGAAAAAGATGCTTGGTTGGACCTCCTATTTCGAATTTGGGGCACTGCATGTGGAATCTAAGGTGCCACCAGAGAGGAGAGTTGTATTAAGTTGTAATACTCAATCCTATCAGTTTAATGCCTGTTTTATGTTACCTATCAGGGGACGTGTATATGGCATGGATTTTTGGAACAGGGAGATGGAAAATGATGCTTGGTTGGACCTCCTACTTCGAATTTGGGGCACTGCACGTACAATCTAAGGTGCCACCAGATAGGAGAGTTGTTTTAATTTGTAATACACATTCCTATCATTTTAATACCTGTTAAGTTACCTATCAGGGGACGTGTATATGGCATGGATTTTTGGAACAGGGAGATGGAAAAAGATGCTTGGTTGGACCTCCTACTTCGAATTTGGGGCACTGCATGTGCAATCTAAGGTGCCACCAGATAGGAGAGTTGTATTAAGTTGTAATACTCATTCCTATCAGTTTAATATCTGTTACGTTACCTATCAGGGGACGTGTATATGGCATGGATTTTTGGAACAGGGAGATGGAAAATGATGCTTGGTTGGACCTGCTACTTCGAATTTGAGGCACTGCACGTGCAATCTAAGGTGCCACCAGATAGGAGAATTGTGTTAAGTTGTAATACTCATTCCTATCAGTTTAATACCTGTTATGTTACCTATCAGGGGACGTGTATATGGCATGGATTTTGGGAACAGGGAGATGGAAAAAGATGCTTGGTCTGACCTCCTACTTTCAATTTGGGGCACTGCACGTTCAATCTAAGGTGCCACCAGATAGGAGAGTTGTATTAAGTTGTAATACTCATTCCTATCAGTTTAATACCTGTTACTTTACCTATCAGGGGACGTGTATATGGCATGGATTTTTGGAACAGGGAGATGGAAAAAGATGCTTGGTCGGACCTCCTACTTCGAATTTGGGGAACTGCACATGCAATCTAAGGTGCCACCAGATAGGAGAGTTGTATTAAGTTGTAATACTCATTCTTATCAGTTTAATACATGTTACGTTACCTATCAGGGGACGTGTATATGGCATGGATTTTTGGAACAGGGAGATGGGAAAAGATGCCTGGTCGGACCTCCTACTTCGAATTTGGGGCACTGCATGTGCAATCTAAGGTGCCACCAGATAGGAGAGTTGTATTAAGTTGTAATACTCATTCCTATCAGTTTATTACATGTTAGGTTACCTATCAGGGTACGTCTATATGGCATGGATTTTTGGAACAGGGAGATGGAAAAAGATGCTTGGTCGGACCTCCTACCTCGAATTTGGGGCACTGCATGTGCAATCTAAGGTGTCACCAGATAGGAGAGTTGTATTAAGTTGTAATACTCATTCCTATCAGTTTAATACCTGTTATGTTACCTATCAGGGGACGTGTATATAGCATGGATTTTTAGAACAGGGAGATGGAAAAACATGCTTGGTTGGACCTCCTACTTCGAATTTGGGGCACTGCATGTGCAATCTAAGGTGCCACCTGATAGGAGAGTTGTATTAAGTTGTAATACTCATTCCTATCAGTTTAATACCTGTTACGTTACCTATCAGGGGACGGGTATATGGCATGGATTTTTGGAACAGGGAGATGGAAAATGATGCTTGGTCGGACCTCCTACTTCGACTTTGGGGCACTGCACGTGCAATCTAAGGTGCCACCAGATAGGAGAGTTGTATTAAGTTGTAATACTCATTCCTATCAGTTTAATACCTGTTACGTTACCTATCAGGGGACGTGTATATGGCATGGATTTTTGGAACAGGGAGATGGAAAATGATGCTTGGTTGGACCTCCTACTTCGAATTTGGGGCACTGCACGTGCAATCTAAGGTTCCACCAGATAGGAGAGTTGTATTAAGTTGTAATACTCATTCCTATCAGTTTAATACCTGTTACGTTACCTATCAGGGGACGTGTATATGGCATGGATTTTTGGAACAGGAAGATGGAAAAAGATGCTCGGTCGGACCTCATACTTCGAATTTGGGGCACTGCACGTGCAATCTAAGGTGCCACCAGATAGGACAGTTGTATTAAGTTGTAATACTCATTCCTATGAGTTTTATACCTGTTAGGTTACCTATCAGGGGACGTGTATATGGCATGGATTTTTGGAACAGGGAGATGGAAAAAGATGCTTGGTTGGACCTCCTACTTCGATTTTGGGGCACTGCATGTGCAATCTAAGTTGTCACCAGATAAGAGAGTTGTATTAAGGAGTTATACTCATTCCTATCAGTTTAATACCTGTTACGTTACCTATGGGGACATGTATATGGCATGGATGTTTGGAACAGGGAGATGGAAAATGATGCTTCGTTGGACCTCCTACTTTGAATTTGGGGCACTGCACGTGCAATCTAAGCTGCCACCAGATAGGAGAGTTGTATTAAGTTGTAATACTCATTCCTATCAGTTTAATACCTGTTACGTTACCTATCAGGGGACGTGTATATGGCATGGATTTTTGGAACAGGGAGATGGAAAAAGATGCTTGGTTGGACCTCCTACTTCGAATTTGGGGCACTGCATGTGGAATTTAAGGTGCCACCAGAGAGGAGAGTTGTATTAAGTTGTAATACTCATTCCTATCAGTTTAATACCTGTTTTATGTTACCTATCAGGGGACGTGTATATGGCATGGATTTTTGGAACAGGGAGATGGAAAATTATGCTTGGTTGGACCTCCTACTTCGAATTTGGGGCACTGCACGTACAATCTAAGGTGCCACCAGATAGGAGAGTTGCTTTAAGTTGTAATACACATTCCTATTTTAATACCTGTTAAGTTACCTATCAGGGGACGTGTATATGGCATGGATTTTTGGAACAGGGAGATGGAAAATGATGCTTGGTTGGACCTCCTACTTCGAATTTGGGGCACTGCATGTGCAATCTAAGGTGCCACCAGATAGGAGAGTTGTATTAAGGTGTAATACTCATTCCTATCATTTTAATTCCTGTTACGTTACCTATCAGGGCACGTGTATATGGCATGGATTTTTGGAACAGGGAGATGGAAAAAGATGCTTGGTCGGACATCCTACTTCGAATTTGGGGCACTGCACGTGCAATCTAAGGTGCCACCAGATAGGAGAGTTGTATTAAGTTGTAATACTCATTCCTATCAGTTTAATACCTATTAAGTTACCTATCAGGGGACGTGTATATGGCATGGAATTTTGGAACAGGGAGATGGAAAAAGATGCTTGGTCTGACCTCCTACTTCGAATTTTGGGCACTGCACGTTCAATCTAAGGTGCCACCAGATCGGAGAGTTGTATTAAGTTGTAATACTCATTCCTATCAGTTTAATACCTGTTACGTTACCTATCAGGGTTCGTGTATATGGCATGGATTTTTGGAACAGGGAGATGGAAAAAGATGCTTGGTCGGACCTCCTACTTCGAATTTGGGGCACTGCACGTGCAATCTAAGGTGCCACCAGATAGGAGAGTTGTATTAAGTTGTAATACTCATTCCTATCATTTTACTACCTGTTACGTTACCTATCAGAGGACGTGTATATGGCATGGATTTTTGGATCAGGGAGAAGGAAAAAGATGCTTGTTTAGACCTCCTACTTCGAATTTGGGGCACTGCATGTGCAATCTAAGGTGCCACCAGATAGGAGAGTTGTATTAAGTTGTAATACTCATTCCTATCAGTTTAATACCTGTTAGGTTACCTATCAGGGGACGTCTATATGGCATGGATTTTTGGAACAGGGAGATGGAAAAAGATGCTTGGTTGGACCTCCTACTTCGAATTTGGGGCACTGCATGTGCAATCTAATGTGCCACCAGATAAGAGAGTTGTATTAAGTTGTAATACTCATTCCTATCAGTTTAATACCTGTTACGTTACCTATCAGGGGACGTGTATATGGCATGGATTTTTGGAACAGGGAGATGGAAAATGATGCTTGGCTGGACCTCCTACTTCGAATTTGGGGCACTGCATGTGTAATCTAAGGTGCCACCAGATAGGAGAGTTGTATTAAGTTGTAATACTCATTCCTATCAGTTTAATACCTGTTACGTTACCTATCAGGGGACGTGTATATGGCATGGATTTTTGGAACAGTGAGATGGAAAATTATGCTTGGTTGGACCTCCTACTTCGAATTTGGGGCACTGCACGTGTAATCTAAGGTGCCACCAGATAGGAGAGATGTATTAAGTTGTAATACTCATTCCTATCAGTTTAATACCTGTTACGTTACCTATCAGGGGACGTGTATATGGCATGGATTTTTGGAACAGGGAGATGGAAAAAGATGCTCGGTCGGAACTCCTACTTCTAATTTGGGGCACTGCAAGTGCAATATAATATGCCACCAGATAGGAGAGTTGTACTATGTTGTAATACTCATTCCTATCAGTGTAATACCTGTTACGTTAACTATTAGGGGACGTGTATATGGTATGGATTTTTGGAACAGGGAGATGGAAAAAGATCCTTGGTTGGACCTCCTACTTCGAATTTGGGGCACTGCACGTGCAATCTAAGGTGCCACCAGATAGGAGAGTTTTATTAAGGTGTAATACTCATTCCTATCAGTTTATTACCTGTTACGTTACCTATCAGGGGACGTGTATATGGCATGGATTTTTGGAACAGGGAGATGGAAAAAGATGCTTGGTCGGACCCCCTCCTTCGAATTTGGGGCACTGCACGTGCAATCTAAGGTGCCACCAGATAGGAGAGTTGCATTAAGTTGTAATACTCATTCCTATCAGTTTATTACCTGTTACGTTACCTATCAGGGGACGTGTATATGGCATGGATTTTTGGAACAGGGAGATGGAAAAAGATGCTTGGTCGGACCTCCTACTTCGAATTTGGGGCACTGCACGTGCAATCTAAGGTGCCACCAGATAGGAGAGTTGTATTAAGTTGTATAACTCATTCCTATCAGTTTAATACCTGTTATGTTACCTATCAGGGGACGTGTATATGGCATGGATTTTTGGAACAGGGAGATGGAAAAAGATGCTTGGTCTGACCTCCTACTTCGAATTTGGGGCACTGCACGTTCAATCTAAGGTGCCACCAGATAGGAGAGTTGTATTAAGTTGTAATACTCCTTCCTATCAGTTTAATACCTGTCACGTTACCTATCAGGGGACGTGTATATGGCATGGATTTTTGGAACAGGGAGATGGAAAAGGATGCTTGGTTGGACCTCCTACTTCGAATTTGGGGCACTACACGTGCAATTCAAGGTGCCACCAGATAGGAGAGTTTGCCAGGCAGAAAAGTGCCCTAAAACATTGCGTCTTGAACCCTAGTTGGTGGCGTATAAGTCACGCAAGTCATCCGGCATTCAGGGATAAAATAGGGCAGCGTGCGGATCATTATTAGCTCAAGTCAGCTCATCTATCAGGCCTTTTTTAATAGAATGTATCGCCCAGTGTCAGTCCCTTCGGGATCCATCCCTCATTCATCTTAATAAAGGTGAGGTAATCTAGACTTTTTTGACCTAGACAACTTCTCTTATCAGTGACAAAACCTCCTGCTGCACTGAATGTCCTTTCTGACAGGGCACTTGAAGCGGGGCAGGACAGAAGTTCTATGGCAAGTTGGGATAGCTCAGGCCACAGGGCAAGCGTGCACACCCAGTAGTCAGGGGGTTTATCACTCCTCATAGTGTCGATATCTGTAGTTATGGCGAGGTAGTCTGTTACCTGACGGTTGAGTCGTTTTCTGAGGGTGGATCCCGAAGGGCTGTGGCAATGCATAGGACTTAAAAAGCTCTGCATGTCCTCCATCAACAACACATCTGTAAAGCGTCCTCTCCTTGCTGGCGTGGTCGTGGGAGGAGGAGGATTATGTTCACCTCTTCCGCTGATAGACTGCATTTGTGCTGTGACATCACCCTTAAACGCTATGTAAAGCATACTTTTTAATTTATTTTGGTAGTGCTGCATCCTTTCCGACTTGTGGTAATTGAGTAACATTTCAGGCACTTTCTGCTTATACTGGGGGTCTAGTAGCGTGGACACTCAATACAGGTCGTTCTCCTTCATCCTTTTTATACGAGGGTCCCTCAACAGGCACGACAGCATGAAAGAACCCATATGCACAATGTTGGATGCCGAGCTAGTCATTTCCCGTTCCTCGTCCTCAGTGATCTCACTGAAGGTATGTTCTTCCCCACAGCCACGTACAACACCACTGGTACCAGATAGGTGACAACGAGCACCCTGTGATGCCTGTTGTGGTTGGTCTTCCTCCTCCTCCTCAAAGCCACATTCCTCCTCTGACTCCTCTTCCTCACAATCCTCTTCCAGCGTTGCCGCAGGTCCAGCAAGCGATGCTGATAAGGCTGTTTCTGGTGGTGATGGTGACCACAACTCTTCCTCTTCAAGCTCATCTACGGCCTGATCCAGCACTCTTCGAAGGGAACGCTCCAGAAAGAAAACAAATGGTATGATGTCGCTGATGGTGCCCTGGGTGCGACTGACCAGGTTTGTCACCTCCTCAAAAGGACGCATAAGCCTACAGGCATTGAGCATGCGTGTCCAGTAACGTGGCAAAAAAATCCCCAGCTCCGCAGAGGCTGTCCTAGCACCCCGGTCATACAAATAATCGTTAACGGCCTTTTCTTGTTGGAGCAGGCGGTCGAACATTAGGAGTGTTGAATTCCAACGTGTCTGGTTGTCTAAAATTAATCGAGTCGCTGGCATGTTGTTTCGCTACTGGATATCTGTAAAGTGTGCCATGGCCGTGTAGGAACGCCTGAAATGGGCACACACCTTCCTGGCCTGCTTCAGGACGTCCTGTAAGCCTGGGTGCTTATGCACAAAGCGTTGTACAATCAGATTACACACATGTGCCATGCACGGCACATGTGTCAACTTGCCCAAATTCAATGCCGCCAACAAATTTCTTCCGTTGTCACAAACCACTAAGCTGATCTCCAGTTGGTGCGGAGTCAGCCACTGATCCACCTGTGCGTTCAGGGCGGACAGGAGTGCTGGTCCGGTGTGACTCTCTGCTTTCAGGGAAGTCAACCCCAAGACGGCGTGACACTGCCGTATCCGGGATGTGGAATAGTACCTGTGGAGCTTGGTGGGTGCCGTTGATGTGGAGCAAGACATAGCAGCAGCATAAGAGGACTCAGCCGAGGAGGTTATGGAAGAGGATGGAGTAGGAGGAGTAGAGGAGGTGGCAGCAGGCCTGCCTGCAAGTCGTGGCGGTGTAACCAACTCCTCTGCAGAGCCACGTATTCCATGCTTGGCAGCCGTCACCAGGTTTACCCAATGCGCAGTGTAGGTGATATACCAGCACTGACCATGCTTTGCAGACCATGTATCCGTGGTCAGATGGACCCTTGCCCCAACACTGTGTGCCAGAGATGCCATTACTTCCTTTTGCACAGTCAAGTACAAATTGGGGATTGCCTTTTGTTCAAAGAAATTTCGTCCGGGTACCTTCCACTGCGGTGTCCCAATAGCTACAAATTTTTTGAACGCCTCAGACTCCACCAGCTTGTATGGTAAAAGCTGGTGGGCTAAGAGTTCAGACAAGCCAGCTGTCAGTTTCCAGGCAAGGGGGTGACTTTGTGACATTGGCTTCTTACGCTCAAACATGTCCTTGACAGACACCTGACTGTGGGCAGATGAGCAGGGACTGCTCAGGGCGAGACACGGAGTGCAGGATGATTAAGAGGGGGCAAGCAGGGCAGCAGTGGTTGACTTGGCTGAAGATGCTGGACCAGGAGGAGGATGGCAGCTTTGACTTTGTGTGCTGCTTGTACTGATGTGTTGATCCCATAGGCGTTTGTGATGTGACAACATGTGCCTTCGCAAAGAAGTTGTACCTAGGTGGGTGTTGGACTTCCCACGACTCAGTTTCTTTTTCGCACAGGTTGCAAATGGCATCACTGTTGTCACAGGCAGACACACGAAAAAATTGCCACACTGCTGAGCTCTGCAATGACGGCATTCTGGTGGTGGCAAAAGCATGCGTTGACTGGCGTGCTGTCTGACTGACCCCGGGTGGCGATGCATGCTGTCTGACTGTGCCACTAGCTACTTTCGACGACCTCCCGCTGCTTCCAAATCGTCTCCTTCTCCTCTCTGTCTCCCCATCTGAACTTTCCTCCTGTTCTTCTTCTCTTATAGCGGGCACCCACATGACATCCACGGATGCATCGTCATCATCAACCGCTTCACTTGTATCTGACAACTCAACAAAGGAAGCAGCACCGGGTACAACATCATCATCATCATCAGACCGTACGTCCATGTGTGTAATGCTGCCTGACTGGGACATATCTTTGTTATCAACATCCTCTGGCACTAATGTTTGTGCATCACTCATTTCTTCCAACGGATCTGTAAATAACTCTGCTGACGGATCAAGTGAAACGGCTGTAGTGCTAGTGTTGGTGGTGGCGGCAGGCGGGCGAGTGGTAACTGGAGAGGTGCCCGAAGCTAAGCTGGAGGAGGATGGTGCGTCTAGGTTCCGAGCGGAAGCTGTAGAAGATTGGGTGTCCTGTGTTAGCCAGCCAACCATGTCCTCAGAACTGTTCAAGTTCAGGGTACGTTGCCTCTAAAAACTGGGCATTATTCTAGGACCAAAGGGAATCACAGCACCACGACCACGACGGCCCCTGCGGGGTGGCATGCCTCTGCCTGTCATTTTTTTTTACGATTAGTGGTACTATGCGTGCAAGCTACTGTGACACCAGATATGTCACTGGGCACTGGAAAAAGTTGGCAGACTAGATGCAATAGGCCTCACACACACGCCTTTAGGCAGGCTACTGATATTCAATCGATTACAGTAAAAAAAGGGTTGTTTTATTTCACTGCACACTACGGTGGCACTAGATATGAGTGTCACTGTGCACTGGCAAAAGTTAGCAGACTAGATGCAATAGGCCTCACACACACGCCTTTAGGCAGGCTACTGATATTCAATCGATTACAGTAAAAAAAAGGGTTGTTTTATTTCACTGCACACTACAGTGGCACTAGATATGAGTGTCACTGGGCACTGGCAAAAGTTGGCAGACTAGATGCAATAGGCCTCACACACACGCCTGTAGGCAGGCTACTGATATTCAATCGATTACAGTAAAAAAAGGGTTGTTTTATTTCACTGCACAGCTACTGTGACACTAGATATGAGTGTCACTGCGCACTGGCAAAAGTTGGCAGACTAGATGCAATAGGCCTCACACACACGCCTGTAGGCAGGCTACTGATATTCAATCTTTTACAGTAAAAAATGGGTTGTTTTATTTCACTGCAAGCTACTGTGACACTAGATATGAGTGTCACTACGCACTGGCAAAAGTTGGCAGACTAGATGCAATAGGCCTCACACACACGCCTGTAGGCAGGCTACTGATATTCAATCGATTACAGTAAAAAAAGGGTTGTTTTATTTCACTGCACAGCTACGGTGCACTAGATATGAGTGTCACTGTGCACTGGCAAAAGTTGGCAGACTAGATGCAATAGGCCTCACACACACGCCTTTAGGCAGGCTACTGATATTCAATCGATTACAGTAAAAAAAGGGTTGTTTTATTTCACTGCACAGCTACTGTGCACTAGATATGAGTGTCACTGTGCACTGGCAAAAGTTGGCAGACTAGATGCAATAGGCCTCACACACACGCCTTTAGGCAGGCTACTGATATTCAATCGATTACAGTAAAAAAAGGGTTGTTTTATTTCACTGCACACTACTGTTGCACTAGATATGAGTGTCACTGTGCACTGGCAAAAGTTGGCAGACTAGATGCAATAGGCCTCACACACACGCCTTTAGGCAGGCTACTGATATTCAATCGATTACAGTAAAAAAAGGGTTGTTTTATTTCACTGCACAGCTACTGTGACACCAGATATGAGTGTCACTGCGCACTGGCAAAAGTTGGCAGACTAGATACAATAGGCCTCACACACACGCCTGTAGGCAGGCTACTGATATTCAATCGATTACAGTAAAAAAAGGGTTGTTTTATTTCACTGCACACTACGGTGGCATTAGATATGAGTGTCACTGGGCACTGGCAAAAGATGGCAGACTAGATGCAATAGGCCTCACACACACGCCTGTAGGCAGGCTACTGATATTCAATCGATTACAGTAAAAAAAGGGTTGTTTTATTTCACTGCACACTACAGTGGCACTAGATATGAGTGTCACTGGGCACTGGCAAAAGTTGGCAGACTAGATGCAATAGGCCTCACACACACGCCTTTAGGCAGGCTACTGATATTCAATCGATTACAGTAAAAAAAGGGTTGTTTTATTTTACTGCAAGCTACTGTGACACCAGATATGAGTGTCATTGCGCATTTGCAAAAGTTGGCAGACTAGATGCAATAGGCCTCACACACACGCCTTTAGGCAGGCTACTGATATTCAATCGATTACAGTAAAAAAAGGGTTGTTTTATTTCACTGCAAGCTACTGTGACACCAGATATGAGTGTCACTGCGCATTGGCAAAAGTAGGCAGACTAGATGCAATAGGCCTCACACACACGCCTGTAGGCAGGCTACTGATATTCAATCGATTACAGTAAAAAAAAGGGTTGTTTTATTTCACTGCAAGCTACTGTGACACCAGATATGAGTGTCACTGCGCACTGGCAAAAGTTGGCAGACTAGATGCAATAGGCCTCACACACACGCTAGCAGGCTGGCATATGCAATTAGATTACACAGAAAAAAGTAATAAGATAAAATAAAAAGGGCTTTTGGGGTGGCTGTCCTTGCAGCAGATATCAAAGGAGTTCAAAACAGGGAGAATCTATAAATTTTTAAGACCCTTAAAAAGAAACAATACAGACGACATAAGCTCATCAGAATATGAGCAATCGGAAGGAGAAGATCAAGAAAGAAGTGGATTAAATAGTCAACAGACATATCAACCAAGGGCAGAAAATCCACTAGGCCCTCAAACCAGATCTGCAAAGCACTAACCAAACGACTATGGAACCGCATTTTTTAGCCAAGGAGCATATCCGAAAAAACTGGCAAGGAACAAAACAACAAAACAAAAGAAACAACAGGTAACCCGAAAGTGGGATTCAAATACATCTTGCCATGTATTGAAAGAAGGACATAGTAAATCCAAACAAGTACAAAACACCAATACAAATGGCAATTCACAAATTAACATTGTTAACCTTTCGGACTTTATTTTAAAGAAAGCCCATGAATTACTACTAACAAAGGGTTTGTCCTTTGTTCCAACAAGCAACTCTAATTTATTTGACAACATAAAAGACGTCAATCTGTTTGTCAGGAAACTAGCATTGAAGAAATGGCACCTTAACAAGGAAGTCCGTGAACTCAACCAATTAGGGGTGGATCAAGAACAGGCAGAAGCCTTTAAAGCCTTAATGGCATTACTGGATGAGCAAGAAATGTCTGCACCCAAGAACAAAAAATACAAAGGAAGGATAAAAAACAAAAGTAAATTCACTCCGGACTTAACAATATTTGCCAATATACAATTCTTTCTAGACATGGTGGAAAAGGACCTTATAAAGCATGCCACCAATATAGAGGCACACAAGGCTGATGGTCACCAAAACCTAAATATGCTGGAAAGAAAAGCATTAAAACAACTTGCTGATGCCAATATAATAATTAAACCAGCAGACAAAGGAGGCAATATTGTATTACTGAATGGCCCGGACTATTTGGAAATGTGTAATAAGATATTAAGAGACAAGACAACGTACACAATGCTGAAAGAGAATCCAACATGGAAATTTCGGAAGGAATTACAAGCAATACTATTTAATGCAAAAGATAGAAAACTGATCGATCAGTCTACATATGATTTTCTATTACCCAAGCATATTACAATAGCAACTTTCTACGCTTTACCGAAAATCCATAAGGAAATCTCTCCTGTACCAGGCCGTCCAATTGTCTCTGGAAATAACTGCCTCACGGAAAGAATAAGTAAATTTGTTGACGAACATCTGAAAGAAACAGTTAAAACTCTGCCATCATATCTTCAAGATACGTTGGACGTTCTAAAACAGCTAAATGATATCATAGTACCTGAACAAACAATTTTAATTACAATTGACGTCGAACAGCTTTACTCGTCTATTCCTCATAACATGGGTATTAAAGCAGTCAAATACTTCTTAAGTATGCACAGTAGCGAAGATACCGAAATTAATGAATTCATTACTACACTACTTGAGTTCACACTCACCAAGAATTATTTCCTGTTTGATAATCGGTGGTGCCATCAAAGCAAGGGAACAGCGATGGGGACCTCCTGTGTGCCCAGTTATGCCAATTTGTATTTAGGCTACTGGGAGGCAACAGAAATCTTCAATGACGAAATGCAGAAGTTCACGGAAAATATATTACTGTGGCAACGCTTCATTGATGATATACTACTGTTTTGGACAGGTCCTAAGGAATAATTCCTTGAATTCATTAATATATTGAATCAGAATGACACAGGTCTAAGATTCACATACATGGTTAACAATAGTGAAGTTGAATTTTTGGATCTTACTATCTTGAAAGATAATACAGGCAAGATACATACATCAGTATTTCTAAAACCCACTGCATCAAATTCACTTCTCCACTGGTCTAGCCAACACCATCTAAGGTCAAAATCAGGAATACCGACTGGACAATATTTGCGACTAAAGCGAAATTGTGACAATGAATTGGATTTCAAGCAAAAAGCTAAAGATCTACGTATGAGATTCAAACAAAGAGGCTACCCTAATCGTGTGCTCAAGAGAGCCTACAGTAGAGCCTTGTTGAGTAAACGTGAAGATTTACTATACAAAATGGATAAAGGCGAATTCAAAGATCAGGATATGAAAATACGCTGCATAATGCAATATGGTCAAGACTGGCGTGCCATTAAACAAATCCTCAAAAAACATTGGTACATTCTACAAGAGGATGAGGCCCTAAAAGAATCATTAACATCTGAACCCTCCATAACATATAGGAGGAATAAAAACATAAAAGATACATTGGTAAGGAGTTATTACAAACCTCCTCGAAAACCATTGAATTGGTTAACTCCTACAATAGGATTATTTAAATGCGGCCATTGCAAAGCTTGCAACTACATCCAACCTAGCAAAGAATTCATTGACCATAAGACAGGAAAGAAATATCCAGTAAAAACTTTCCTAAATTTCGAAACCACACATGTAATTTATGTAATGACCTGCCCGTGTCATAAATATTACGTGGGAAAAACCTTTCGACAATTACGAAGACGGATTCTGGAACATGTGTACTCAATAACTAAATTCCTGGACACTCCTGTATCCAGACATATTAACAATTTCCATCAAAATCAGCCTGGGGTAATGAAGTTCCAAGTTTTGGAAAAACTATCGTTAGAACCCAGAGGAGGAAACATTGACCAAATTTTGCTCCAAAAAGAAAGTAAATGGATATTTACACTGAACAGCAAATACCCCATGGGCCTCAACGAAGGATATTCTTATTCTGCTTTTCTTTAGAGCACATATCTTTAATTTTTATCCCCTTAATATAATCCTCACAAATAATTCATCACTCACTAGTAGATTTGTACCTTACACTACGCATTCTCATCATACAACCTAGATAGTTTGTGTGATTTAGTTCACATTTCATATGTTATTTCCCAATTCATTTTAGCATTTCTGGTATGATAACACCATTGTGGCATACCAATTTCAACATTTTTTTATCAATGCTTATTCATTTAAGCCTTATATATTATTGCAGAATTTAGATCTATCCTATTTCTTATTATTCAGACATCAATTGGCATATCATGATTTTGTACCAAATAGGAAAATGATAATGTATGTTACACAGTAAGTTTAATTTTTCTTTTTAGGTACGGTATATACCCTTTATTATAGTATATATTATATTTTCACTTTTTGATCTTCAAAAATTATTGTAATCACTTAATTTTAAAGACACATTTGGAACATTTGAAATATATGCACAGTCTTTGCCCTTCTTTATTGAAGGCATAGTATATGCACAAGCATAATAGAATAAATAAGACTTATAATTGAAATCATTGATTTCTCTTTTATAATTATAATATGCATTAATATCCTAGCCTCAGTTTTCATATCTAAAACAACCTGTTTTATACATATATTTAGCTCTTAGTACTCGTAGTGAGTCCTCTCAGAACTCTTGTCATCAATTTGGGCCGTTTTTGAGCCTATTTTTCACAATTTGCAGGCAATTGTATTCCCTGTTAAAAACGATCTGAATAAAGTTGAATAGGATTTGTATGGATGCCGTGACATCACCACGTTGACGTTCCGGCGCCCATTCGGCCACTGTCTTTAATAATAAAGTTTAATTAACTTTGAAAAGCGTCATGACGTCATGGTGCTGCGCATCACTGCATTTTCAATGAAATCCAATTAAGGAAGCGTCTTACAGGCCTTAAATAGGCCTAAGACGCTGGTTTAAGTCAAAAGCCTTTGAAAAAGTCCCCGTGGAGGGACGAAACGGCCCGTTGGCATCATTTTTCACAACCTTCTGAACCTTAGAACACTGAAGGCTAAGTACAAACACTCTTTGGAGTGCAATTTTTCCTTTTTATAATTGTATTGGCTCAACTATCAATTTATTCATATATTCAATATTTTCATGATTCAGTGACAATAGAGAGTCTATGGAGAATTATATTGGAGAGCTTTACTACTGAACAGCAAGCATATTGCTATATGTGTTCTGTTTAGCTCCTACCCAATAGTGCCATTCTCTCCTTGATATAGACAATGTTATAGTCAATCTATAGAGCCATTCATTTGTGATTGTATATACTTTCAGTCCATTCAAGTACTTTCTAAGGTATCAGATTTTATTTTTATGTATACCAGTTTTTACATGTATATAGATACTCACACTTTTTACACATTGCTGCACTATCCTATGATTATCAGTATATCCTGTATTAACAGGAGTATCAGTATATTCTGATTTATGAGGATTTTGTAGCATAGTTTATGGTATGAATACAGAATACGAAAATATTTAACAATTCATACTCATCAGTATTGGAGTATCTATATGTAATGTCCATACATTTTAATCGGCGTAGTTTCCGGATCGAAAGTATCCAATAAAGTTTTTTTCTCTTTTTACATAATCTTTTTTGATACATTAAGGGGTGTAAAGCACCCAGGATACTAGCAATATAGATCATCATTTTTCTTTATTATGTGTAGTTAAAGCTAAATACACAGCCTGGCTATCTATTTCCCTATTAAATCAGCAGAAAAATAAAATAAAATAAAATAAAATAAATGATGTTCTAGCCCTAAAAAGGGCTTTTTGGGTTGCTGTGTTTGCAGCAGATATCCAAGGAGTCCTTCAGGTGTGTAGTTAAAGCTAATTACACAGCCTGGCTATCTATTTCCCTATTAAATTAGCAGCAGGTAGAATATATGTCCTCTCTCCATGAATGCAGCTACAGAATGATTCTAAAATGGAGGCTGTCATACAGATGGAAGGCTCTGGAAGGGAGTGTATGCTGCTGATTGGCTGGAATGTGTCTGCTGACTGTGATGTGCAGGGTCAAAGTTTCCTCAATGATAAAGAATAGGGGGCGGACCGAAAAGCGCATATGTTCGCCGTTTGTGGCGAACGCGAACATGAGAAAATCGCTGCGAATAGTTCTTCGGCGAACTGTTTGGGACATCACTAGTTTAGACCATTGAATTTAAGATGCCTTCCACATGCACATATTCTTATAATCCTTCAAGAGAAAGATAAATTGGATACTGGTGACAAAGTGGATTCAGTAATTATTGCTGAACTACCAGATCCAGAAATACACGGTAGACTATATGAGATTGTAACTCATCGTATGATTCATGGACTGTGTGGAGATATTAATCCACAGTCACTATGTATGGAAAATAAGAAATGAACTAAAGAATTTCCATAAAATTATAGAGACAAAAAGTATGCTAATTGTGATGGCTATCCATTATATAGAAGAAGAGAAGGCCAAAATGCCATTCTTCGTGGAAAAAAGGTAGATAACAGATATGTATAGGTAACATATTAATGTGGAAGCTTGCACTTCTATAAAATCCATTAAATATGTCTACAAATATATTTACAAAGGCTATGATGCAGCTACTGTACTGGTCAAAAGTGCTGAAAATCACAAACAAAGTCAGTTAGTACATGATGAACTTGCATGATCGCTCACATGCAGTATATCGATTGGCTGTACATGTGCCACAAAGACATTTAGTGTATTTCCATTTCCACAAAGTGAGCATCGCCAAACTACATTAACAGAGTGGTTTCAATTAAATTGTACTGACTTGGAGGCAAGGGAACTGTTATATATTGACATTCCCTACCATTATGTTTTAGTTGGAAAAGTCGTGGAAATAAAATAATCCCAAGAATTTACACTGTAAGTCCAAGAGACCTTGAACGTTTCTGCTTATGATTACTACTTCTAAATGTTTCTGGTGCACAAAGTTTTGAACAGTTAAGAACTGTTAATGACATAGTTTATGAATCATTTCATTTAGCTGCGAGACACAGAAACTTCCTAGCTGATGATACAGAATGGGAAAGATGTCTAGAAGAAGCAGCACTATGTCAAATGCCACGGCAGATGATGGAACAATTTGCATTCATTTGTATCTTCTCAAATGCTCCAAATGCATTAGCTTTGTGGGACAAATTTAAAACAAATATGGCTGAAGACTTTTTGCAACGATACAATGAGCCTATTGCACAAATAAAAGCATTAATTGAAATCCAAAAGGTTTTTTTAACTCATGGATTAAGTTGTGCAAGTTTCAATATGCCAGATCCAGGTCTCAAAGATGACATAAACATTGAAGCTTTAACACTCAGCTTCAAAGAGAAAGAACAGAAGAAAGACTTGCAACTTTAAATATATTACAATTGCAAGCATTTAATGCCATCAAAAATGCCCTAGATGATGACATGCTCAAAGAGCATTATTTCTATCTAGATAGACCTGGCGGATCAGGAAAAACTTATCAAGCACAAGCTCAAATAGCACTGCCATTTGCAACCACTGGAATTACCGCACGTTTGTTAGAAGGTGGAAGAACTGTGCATAGTGGATTTAAACTGCCAGTTCCTATTTTGCAAACATCAGGGTCAGATATTCGAATGACATCATTGCAAGCAAAAAAAATTAAGTAAATTAATTATAATAGATGAAGTTACAATGATGTCATGCTATGCCCTACAATGTATTGAACGTTTTCTATGTGAAGTCATGGATAATGATTTGCCATTTGGTCTAAAGGTAATGTTGTTAGGTGGAGATTTTAGACAAACATTACCTGTCGTTGTACATGGAAATTGAACCGACATCGTTGAAACATGTATAAAGTCAAGTACACTATGGAAACTATTTACCCATCTTCAATTACAACAAAATATGAGATCAGAAGGAGAAAATTAGTTCAATGATTGGCTCATTAAAATTGGAGAAGGAAAAACAGAGCGAATACAAAATTTACCTGATTATACCGTGCACATCCCAGCTCATATGATTGCAAACAGGATCTCATATCAGCTATATTCCAAAATACAATAAATAACGAGGACTATGCAGAGCTTACCAAGAAAGTAATACTAAAATGCAAAAATAAGGATGCCTAACTCCTCAATAATGAAACATTAAAAAACACTATTTCCATAAGAAACTCTATAAAATGGCAAAAACCATAGAGAACAGTGGCTACACCCCGCAGACGAACTTTGATGTCTGGCGTTCTCTTTTTATAACAATAACAACAAAATGTCATCCATCAAAAATCAACAATGAAAAAATAAGGTATTCTAATTTTATTGAAGTAGCCATTTAGCATGATTAGCCCCACAAAACACGTTGCTTACATTTTAGAACAATTATAGTTTAAATGTTACTTCATTATGTTACTGTTAATAATGTTACTATTTTTAGAAAAAAAGTGTGCAAAGTTGTTTCATTGCATATATTTCAAAGTGCATGTTAAGAGGAGGAGGTGCTTTTGTTGTACAATTTAAATGTATCATTCAAAGGAAAATATTAATCCAGGGAGTAATCCCATCACCAGTTAATGGGGTCAGGAAGGAATTATTTCCCCCCCCCCTTTGATACAATTGGCTACGTTTCAATGGGGGTTTTACTGTTTGCCTTCCTCTGGATTCAATACATATTTAGTTTACCAGTTGTTAATCTACAAGTTGCATGATACAAAACATTATTTCATCTTTACAATACTCATTAATACAATGTTGATCTGTTCTTACATTAAAATGTTACTACTCTTAAAAAAACATAATTTACCAGTTGGTCACCTACAAGTTGCATGTTAAAAAAATAAACATGTTTCATATAATAATTGTACTTCTTTACAGATAAGAAAAAGGTTACAAGTGTCAAATACGCATATTACCTGCAAAACAGAATTCAAAACATACACATTTAATTGGCATTATTTTTTGACGTGCAAGTTGCTAGTAATAATATTAATGTTGGTAGTATGTAGTTCATACATAAATACATTCCCATATAGTCTATTCATCATGATTAGACATAATAAATGTTAATACTATTTACCCCAGCTGAATAAAGGGGTGCTGTAGTAATCATTAGCATGTCATTTGAGTATAGGGACACCAGGAAGATGGAGTTTGATCCTTTGGGATGAGCTTTATATTTTTTTTTTGCTATTATACGTATAAGGGCACACCTTTTAAAACTTAAGATGCATTAATTATTTTTATGTTTTTTTTTTTTTATTTTTTATTTCAGAATTATATTATTATAATGAAACAAGTTTAATCTGATGGAAAGCTTGATGGCTACAAAAGGTCTCACCTATGGCTTGTGTAGATATTCGCAGGATTGATACTCTTGATTTCTCACATGTTTTGGGAGTAATTGGGGAAGGCTCCAAAAGATTGTCTTGGTATTAGATATGGGATGCTAAGGTGGGGTAGGGTCAAAGTCAAAACAAAATGCTAGTGTATAATCTTAAAAACTAGAAGGATAATGCTGAAGGATAATGCACCTATTTTAGCAAGTGATTGTGTCCCATTTTGTAAAATAACTATAGTACATTATATTTATTTTATTGCTACATAGCTTTTTTTGCTAAATAAAAAAGTAATTTGGTGAGGACAAGATGTCCTCTACACAACAATAACAAAATAAATGTAAATATTCTTAGAATGTGTTATACAATTCCATATATAAAGAAACTGTAGAAATATTTCATAATTATAAAATCAATGGTAAAACAGACATTCAGGCTAACAGGTGCATAGTCTAAATTACAACATAAAACAACAGTGATTATATAAAAAATAAAGCTGTAACATGGAAGGAAATGTTGAAATATTAATTGTTTTTGTCTCAATACCATTTTTATTTTCAGTTAACCTTATTACTAATTTCTCCTGCCTGTGAAATAGGGTAATAGTATAAAACTGCCTTATCATTTTTACTAAATCCTGGTCTTTTAACAAGAAATACTTCTCTTAGCTAAACAAGTTATGGTTATATGGAATCATTTTAAATTTGAAGTGTTTCCTAATAATTCTCAATAGAAATCCAGCAAATGCAACAACAACAAAATGTAAATACGTCACAGCTGTAGGTCTCATTTATGTTCAGATCCATCACATCATTTCTTTGAAATTAATACAAAGAATTTATACATTTCGAAATATAAATAAAATATATCAGATGTGAAACTATTAAAATGACAGAACTTAGTAACTCTTCTCCATTGGATAAAATGGAACAGGAGAGGCTCTAAAACAGTTCTACACCTTAGCACTTTTACTATCCTTTCAGCCCTATTAAATTCCCCCAACGTGAAAACCCGTAGCCCATAATGCGAGACTTAAATTGTTAATTAAATTGGCCTTGTACAGCTACCCGCAAACTATCTGCAGGTTTCAGGTGGAAAAACCCTACGGGACGTCAAAATCTGAACTCCGTTGCCGCAAAGCCTCTGATCTGTCAATCCCGTAAATGTTATGTTTGCAAATCGCTATTAAATTGCTACGAATTGACTAGCGTTCAAATCCGTAACCCGCAAATGGAACCAAAAAGCCTACAGGTACTAGAGAGGACCCGCAAGGGGGTTAGAGTCCTATCCATAGCACTGTAAATGCAAAATTATTTGCACAACATTCTCAAGCTCGCAAATCTGCAATATAAAATATTTTTTTTAATGTTTAACTTCTGTATTATATCGATCCCGGCAATCAATGTGTTAATTCATATTATAGAACTCGCATGGACTAGAACATCATATTTACTGATTTATTAATATTGCATTATTTCTCCAATGCTGGTCCGATTGTAACTCGTAATTGAAGCCCGTAAAACTTTGAAAGCTAACCTCAATTTTTCAGTGACGTAATGATGACGATCTCTTTTACTATTGGCTCCGTCTAAACCCTTAACTATGGGTTTGACTAATTGATCAAGTTCACGGCCTCACATGCATTGTGCGCAATAATAGTTTACTGGTTTGCGTCTCCGGCCCTTTGGTCGCTGCATGGTTGAATGTAATAGCTCTGTAACTCCAGTGAATTTCAAGCCTGCAGGCATTGCGGGTGTACCGTTGAAGCTAAGGGCTTGGAATTTAATATGGCCCTTAATTTGTTATGTTCAGTCTATCGGCTGCTGAGTTATGAGTTGTGTATCTGATTGGTAGAGATAATATTTTACAACATGTGGATATTCTTTTGTTTCTGACTTATTATGTATAACCCAGCATGACAATTTGTGCACAGTGTGCTTGATTAGTAAATGCAGAGGTATATCATTTTTGCAAACTCATAATAAAACACAGAGTAACATAGATATAATGTATTTTATCTCAAGAATGATTTAGATTTAAAAAAAATAACCAATACAAAGTATTGATAATTTTAATGCTCTTTAAAGTGAGTCAAACATGTTTTGTTTTGCTTTTTCTACAAAGCGTACATAACTTATCTCCTCATTATGCATCTTACACCAGTTTAGCTATATCCACTAAGCATTTTGTACAGCTGCCCTGTCTCAGTATAAATGTCTTGAGTAATATGAATATTATATTGTAAGTTATTTTTTTTATTGATTTAGACAAACATTTTATTTAAAGCATCTGGCTTTTGAGAGATGCAACTCACTGCAATACTTCTCTTATTCCTTTTGTTTTGTGGGACATTCACACCTACTCCAGCCTTCGCAGTTTATAATTCTTGGTACAAGTATCAGCTCTCCAGTCTGTCTAAATATTAATTGAAATAAAGAAAAATAATATTTAAGCTTACCAAAAACAGATGTAATACAGGGATGTCTCATCAAATGCAAAAGCTTTTAGTGCAAAACTGACAGTGAGTACTCCTCCGATTATAACATCTCCATCTTTATAATATTCATATTTATCTTCACGTTCGCTCATTTTGATATTACAAGATGCAGGCTCAGAAATGTGAATCACTGATGTCCAAGGAATAAACAGCAGGCCAAGCACACAAAATACAACCACATGTGATGTGCGAGTGAAAGGAGGAAAATACATTTTTTTCTAAAAGCCTAACAAGCAGACTTTTATATCAATGGGTTAAACCTTACTCTCCTTGTCTCTTATAGGAAAATACCAAATTCCACTCTGGTTACCTACACAGTGAGACTCTGATCTCTAGTTGTTTTTATATAAATAGGTGCTAGCATACTTACAGATATATAGACAGATGCGATCTTTCTATCTTTACCTTTTAAATCTCTTTTCTATTTTCACATCCTCATACTTATTATTTTCTATATACTTTGATGAAACAAATAATTACACAGTCTTTTTCTATCTCTTTTATTAAAACTTGCTTGGTTTATATTTATCACTAAAAAGAAGAAAAAATTCAAATAGCTAAGTATTGTATAGATCTGTCTAAATAAATAACTAGTTGATTGTTTCATAACTTATTTAATAATTCCTAAAGATTTTTCATCCAATATGTCAACTTTTATTATAAGGCAACTTGGGCTTATTTTCAAGATGCATAAATGTAAAGGGTGAACCCCTAATATTCTTTGTCATACTCAATTTGCAACAACATGGTTTTAGATCTTGTAGCCAATATCTGAAGGGCTTATACCGGCAGCCATGTGATTTATCCATGAGCAGCTGTTCTGACCAGTACCTGGTATGTCTACCATCAGGGGAGATATGACACAACCACTCAAGAAGGGACCAAACCATGACAGTCCTTATCATACAATATGTGGAATATGTGCCTGTAGAGTCACTTAGCCACTGAGTGAGGCAACATGTAGTCTGGGCTAAGGGGAAAGTACTTTATTTGTGGCGGGCGCTTCAAGGAGAACCAGTAACCACATAATCCACACATAATCATTATAGCTGTTACACTGAAAATGTTCAAGGGCCCCATTCCAATGGGAAATGTGATTGCAATAAATAACTCCCTCATAAATGTGGGTGATTTTTGTATGCAAAGTTGGGAGCAATTCCAATCCAGCTCACCGAAAACCCTCCCTCAAGTGAGACAACATGCATCAAGGTAGGTTACGTTAGGTAACATGCTCTTTCTCAACCTAATGTGTGCACGCAGACTGCTCGTAGGAGACTCTGAGTATGAAGCTCAGTAGTCTCTGTATCAGTGCTGAATAACACTACATTAGCCCTAACATTTTCCCTATGCTAAATCAATCCTTTATAAATACTTCCCATGGCAGGGAAGTGGCTAATTAATAAAATATATATGTCGGTGGTTTATGACCCCTCTGCCTATGACCCCGTACCCACTATGAGCTCAGGGATCCCCGGGATAATATCACTAAAGCTGTGCTAAATAGGGAAATACCCAGTATTACCTCCTCCCACACTTTGAATGGAACTTTGGGGATTTTGAGATGCTGAGCCATCAATCATCATTCTGGTGAGTCCACCCTTGTCTGTACTTTAAGTAAAAATTGTAGGATTGTAAGGCAAGGCTCCACCTAAGTAGTTGCTTGTTGTCCCCTGCTATGTTGCTTGGTCACATGCATGAGACCACTGCATCATATGGGGCATGATTAACTGGTAAGGATGGTTAGCCAGTGAGCTGTAGCTGGGGACACATTTACAATAGTATCCAGCAGTGCCTAGAAATGCCATAACCTGCTTCTTGGTTTTGGAAGTGGAACATCTATTTATCATCTGAATTTTAGATTGTTCCACTACCAATGCAATGGCCCAAATATTGCACCTCTGTCTGGGAAAACTGGAACTTGTCAGGGCTAATGGTCAGACCCACCTGCTGAATTTGATCTATGATAATTGGCTAGATGGTCAAAATGATCAGAGCAGGAGTAGCTATAAATCACTATATCATCCAGGTAAGTATAAGCCAAATCAAGAAATCTATGCAATAATATGTCAACTAGCCTCTAGAAGATGGAAAGGGCATTTTTCATCCCAAAGGGCATTACTGTAAACTTCTAGAGCACACATATAATGGCAAAAAGCTGGTTTATTTTTAGCAGATTCAGTGAGAGGAATCCACCGGTATGCCCAAGGGTGATAAGGTATGTAGCTCGCTCTAGCTGGTCTACTAATTCATCATGGGGTAGTCCACACAAAACTAGATTGTAACTTCCTTCCTGGGAACTAGCATAACGGTGGGAGCTGATGGATAGCAGGCAAACTCTATGACTCCCAAATACAGCATCTCACTTTTCAGAAACCGGCCTTCATCAACCTAGGTTCTCTATAAGTATTGTTTTAGGGTCCACTGTTTAGACTTCATGGGAGATAAGCGAAATCGCACCTGGTCATTTGGAGAAAGGATTAAGGTGCTTGGTTTGCATACAGTGGAGCTGCAGCTGTTGCTCCTATGTCAGATCAGCTATAGTAGCAAGTGACAGAAGTTCTGTGTCTGAGGCTAGGAGATCGAGGAGTACAGCCACCTCTGGATCATCTACACTCATCTGGTATATGACCATAAAAGGGACCTTGCTATTCTGGTATGGCTTTAGCATGTTTACATGAACAACCTTCTGTCAGTTGTTCTCTTCATCAAGCCCCCACCCATAGCATCAATTAGTTTACACAAAGTGTTCCGAGGCTCTTCCCAAGAGAGCTGGAGCTTAAGCTGAAGATTTGGAGCAAGCATTGAGGTAAAACTTTGTCTACCTGTATTTCCATTAAGCAGCTGCTCCTTGACTAGTTTGGTTAAAGCTCCCAGGTTATAACAAAACTGCATAACATAGGGCACCTCAGGGATTTCTTTCCTCTGTTAATGCCCCTACCAGAAATCACAAAGTAGATCCAAAGGGACTACTATTCAGAGACCAAACTGAAGTTCAAATGTGGAAAACCCAGTTTACTCCAGCTGTACCTCTTGATAGGCAAAGAAACGGTTACATAGTTACATAGTAATTGAGGTTGAAAAAATACTTTCAATCCTTCAAGTTCAACCTTCTAGGATCTCCTCTGATCTACAATATGTGGATTAATTGTTAAGTGACTCAGAGGGGGCCAAACAGAAAAAAAATTGAAACTCAGCCAACCATCTCAAAAGGGAAAAAAATATATAATTCTTTCCTGACCCCAGATACTGGCAATCGGATTGTTCCCTGGGTAAATATTTTCTTGCTCTAATTAACCACGATAACCCTGAATGCCTTTTTAATTTAAAAATATATCCAGTCTACTTTTAAAGTTATCTATTTAATCTGCTGTCACCACCTCCGTTGGTAGAAAATTCCCTTACTGTGAAGAACCATTTGCTTTCTTTAAAGTGGAATCTTTTTACTTCTAACCTCAAGGGATGTCCTCTTGTCAGTTGAAAACCCTTTTGGCAAAAAAAAGCTCACTTGACAAAGCTTTATACTGATCCTGGATGTATTTATATAGGGTAATCATATCTCCTCTTATATGCCTTTTTTCTAGAGAAAATACGTTACATTTGGTAAATTTTTATCCATAACTTAGCCTCTCCATTCCTCTTATTAGTTTTTGTAGCCCTTCTCTGTACCTTTTCCAGCTCTAATATGTGGTGCCCAATGTTTAATCATTGGTTTATGTCTCTAGTCGAGATGTCGTGAACAGTTCGCCCGCTGACTATTCGCAGTGATTTTGGCATGTTCGCGCTTGCATCGGACGGCGAACACATGCGCTTTTGGGTTCGCCCCCTATTCTTTATCATTGAGGAAACTTTGACCCTGCACCTCACAGTCAGCAGACACATTCTAGCCAATCAGCAGCATACACTGCCTTTCAGGGCCTTCCATCTGAAGGACAGCATACATTTTAGAATCATTCTGAAGCTGCATTTGTTGTGAGAGGACAGATAGTGTAGCTGCTGGAGATTTAATAGGGAAATAGATAGCCAGGCTGTGTATTTAGCTTCCACTACAGACCTGAAGGACTCTTCTGATATCTGCTGCAAGGACAGCAACCCAAAAAGCCCTTTTTAGGGCTAGAACATCATTTATTTTATTTTATATTTTTTTTCTGTGTAATCTAATTGCATATGCCTGCCTGCCAGTGTGTGTGTGTGACAGTCTAACACCTAACAGCTTATATTGTGCTCAGTGAAATAAAACAACACTTTTTTTACTGTAAAAGATTGAATAGCAATTGCCTGCCTACAGGCGTGTGTGTGAAGCCTATTGCATCTACTCTGCCAACTTTTGCCAGTGCACAGTGTCACGACCCACTCTCTGGCTGGGGTCTGATGACCGGATTTGGGTTACTCTGGACCTTGGAGCCGTTTTGATTACAGGAACATCATGTCTCAGCCCTTGGTTTAGACTGAGCAATATTGACAGTAAGTCTGACGAATCTTACTGCAAGCATATGTCCCCGGGTAAATAATACATCTACACACCACGTCTTGATTAAAATTATGAATTACGTTTTATTTTGGAACAACATACATAAAACATTTCACACACACACAGTGGAGGGAGTGGCTACTCTTAGTCAAACCCTCATTCCCCTCTGGCCATTCTCACAGAAGTAATTTGTGGGAACTTATTAGTCTCCTCCCCCAGGGCCTCCCCCAGGCGTGGCTACTAGTTCATTTTGGTCTGGGTCTCAGACTGGAAACATCCTGTATTAGCTCTTGGACTATGCTTCTGGGCTTGTGGTTGGGAAACCCCATACTATACCATTGTCCTGCGGTGCCTGGCAGTCTGGCAAATCTCTTTGTTTAGGTTATCTCCTTTGTTTACACTATGGACCATATGGCCAACTCCTGACTGAGAGTTTATACAATGGGGGACGGTTGACTAATTAAAACATAGCTATCACTCCATAATACAATATACAATATAATACTAACATATTATAACCCATAACACAATATACAGCGGGTCTCCTAAACCCAGAACTCTTACTCTCCATATGGCACCAATTGTGGATGATATACCAGCCCCAAGATGGCGGCTATTGGTATATAACAGTCCAGTCCCAATATAGGCCACTGCTGCCAGTCTCAAGATGGCCCCAGCATAGTTCACGCCAAATCCAATATTGCCCCTGGCTGATTCATGACAACATTTCCCCCAAGCGTGGCAGGAAACATCCCTGATTTTTCCAGCTACGCTGATAGTCATGAATGTGCTGGTTTGGCCCTCTGTATGCTATGCCAGTTCTTGTCTGTCCCAAGGTGCAGAGTAAAAACCTCCCCCAGACCTTGGCCTTGCTCCCACTGTATAGAGCAAATTGCTCTTCCCATGCACCCCCACCCAAATAGTCCAGGGCCCTCCCCTAATAGTCTGGGATCCCAGAGTACAACAGGTGGGCCACAGTTTCTGTCCCATAGCAACTCTGTTCCCCCCAGCCAGTCCCCACAGCTGGGCTGGCATCTCTAAAACAGTCTCTGGGCCTATGGGATTGCAAAGGGACAGCTCCTCTTGGCTTTCTTCCTCTGGTCCAGCTGTTTCCGTTGCAGCTTGGGGAGCTATGCTGCTCCCACCCAAGCTGTGCTTACACTCCTCTGACTTGGCTGGGGGGCTATGCTGCTCCCATCCAGCTGAAGTGCCGGACTCCTCCATTGCCCGGGGTTGAGCAACTTTATCCCAGTCCTTTCTGTTGAACTGGGTCTTTGGAGTGGTGTCTGTTCCAGTGGGCCCCTGGACAATGGTTATCCAGGGTATCTCCCCACTTGGTACACCCTCTTTCATGGTGCCACTCTGCACCCATAATGCTTTTGCCAAGGCTGGCATGCTTGCTGCCCCGGCCTGGCTCTTTGTGCCCCTGGCACACTCTTGCTGTGTGAGGTCAGGTTCCCTGTAGCCAGAAACCAATTCCTTTCCCTCCCCACAGTCTCTTAAACAACCCTCCTGGGCTCTGTGCTTCACTAGCACTTCTGGGGACAACTCCCCTGGACTGTCAGGGTACAGACAGTGGTTATCTGATGCAGTCTGGGGAATCTCATCATTCCCTTCCAGCCTGGCCTCTAAGGCTCCCTTCCCACCATCCATCACATAATAATCCAGAGCCTCTGGCTCCATTAGCAGTTCTGGCCAACACACTTTGCCTAGAACTTCTGAGGGCAGACTTAACTTATCTGGCCCTAGCTTGTGAGCAGTTCCCACTTCCTCTGGGATTAAATCTCTTGGGGGATCAGGGGGCAGACATGGATTATCTGACCCCAGCCAGGGAACATTCCACTGGGTCTCTGGCTCTTGGGGCTGGTGACTAGGCCCTGACACAGTTGCTGCATGTTCTAGGGGCAAACATTCTCCATCCCCAGGAGTTGGCAAAGGAACAGTGTTTACCCCTTCCCACTCCTCACTTTGTTTACCGTCTATAAAAGCCTCTCCCCAGTTCCAGTGAACATACTCCCTCTGGTACATACCGTCTGAGTTGCAAAAATACTTCTTGGGTATCGCATCCCACAATTGCACATACTCAGCCTCCAGTTGCAGCTCTTGCTGAATCAGGGGTTCCAGCAAAGGAGCCTCCGGGAACCATGCTTCCAGTCCCAGACCCCGGCAGCGTTCAACAAACAAGTTATTATGCCTCCTTGCAGTTCCCATGCCACATTCCGGATCACCATTCAGAATCTCACCGACCCCATATTCTAGATCCAAACGAAAATAGAGATCCTCTCTCCGGCCACCCAAGGACTCTATCCTGGCAAGGTACTGTTCCTCCAAGTCCATCTCTTTCTCTACCAGTTCCTCCAACCAGCTTGCCAGCTCATGGCCATGCCATAATTGCATGAATGTCATCCATTGATTTAGCAGGAGTAGTCTGTAGTCCTCTGCTTCCATCTGCTCCATTTTCTGGTCCTTCTCAGAGTAACCCACCACTGTGCCAGCAATTGTCACGACCCACTCTCTGGCTGGGGTCTGCTGACCGGATTTGGGTTACTCTGGACCTTGGAGCCGTTTTGATTACAGGAACATCATGTCTCAGCCCTTGGTTTAGACTGAGCAATATTGACAGTAAGTCTGACGAATCTTACTGCCAGCATATGTCCCCGGGTAAATAATACATCTACACACCACGTCTTGATGACAATTATGAACCACGTTTTATTTTGGAACAACATACTTAAAACATTTCACACACACACACAGTGGGGGGAGTGGCTACTCTTAGTCAAACCCTCATTCCCCTCTGGCCATTCTCACAGAAGTAATTTGTGGGAACTTATTAGTCTCCTCCCCCAGGGCCTCCCCCAGGCGTGGCTACTAGTTCATTTTGGTCTGGGTCTCAGACTGGAAACATCCTGTATTAGCTCTTGGACTATGCTTCTGGGCTTGTGGTTGGGAAACCCCATACTATACCATTGTCCTGCGGTGCCTGGCAGTCTGGCAAATCTCTTTGTTTAGGTTATCTCCTTTGTTTACACTATGGACCATATGGCCAACTCCTGACTGAGAGTTTATACAATGGGGGAGGGTTGACTAATTAAAACATAGCTATCACTCCATAATACAATATACAATATAATACTAACATATTATAACCCATAACACAATATACAGCGGGTCTCCTAAACCCAGAACTCTTACTCTCCATATGGCACCAACTGTGGATGATATACCAGCCCCAAGATGGCGGCTATTGGTATATAACAGTCTAGTCCCAATATAGGCCACTGCTGCCAGTCTCAAGATGGCCCCAGCATAGTTCACGCCAAATCCAATATTGCCCCTGGCTGATTCATGACACACAGTGACACTCAAATCTAGTGGCACCTTAGATTGCATGCACAGTGCCCCAAATTTGAAGTAGGAGGTCCGACCAAGCATCTTTTTCCATCTCCCTGTTTCAAAAATCAATGCCATATACACGTCCCCTAATAGTGGACGTAACAGGGATTAAACCGATAGGAATAGTACTACTTAACAGTACACACCTTATAATAACGCAGACAGAGGCAACGCAGAGAGAGGAGTCTGAAGAAGAGGAGTCAGAAGAGGAAGGTGGCTTTGAGGAGGTGGAAGACCAAACACAGTAGGTGTCCCAGGGGGCTTGTTGTCACCTTTCGGGGACCCTTGGTGGCTGGGTGGAGGAAGATACCTTCAATGACATCAGTGAGGGCAAGGAACGGGACATGGCTAGCTTGGTATCCAACCTAGTTCAAATGGGGAGTTTGCGGTTGTGCAAAGGGACTGTTTGCGGTTGTTTGCGGTGCTTTAAAAGGGGAGATTGGTCTGTTACTGTGAAGCGGGTGTGACCCTTACACTACCTGATCGATACAACATCATACCTGATGTTTTAAAGCATGTTATTCCAAACAATTTAGGAATGTTAGGTGATTTAGTTTTGTCCTGGATCCCCCTCCAGCATGCCACAGTCCAGGTGTTAGTCCCCTTGAAACAACTTTCCCATCACTATTGTGGCCAGAAAGAGTCCCTGTGGGTTTTGAAATTCGCCTGCCCATTGAAGTCTATGGCGGTTCACCGGGTTTGCCAGTTCGCGAACATTTGATTGAAGTTTGCGTCCGATGTTCGCGAACCGAAAATTTGATGTTCACGACATCACTAGTCTCTAGATTTCTTGGTATAGGGGAGGTTAGTTTGCTTTATAACTTTTGTAAGTTGATCTAGTAATGTCGACCCCCAAATACCGAATTTGTGACTTTAGCCATGAAAACCCAAACCTCTGACGAAGGCACTTGCGTTCCTGCAAGGGTATAGCCACCCCCAAGGCCTCTGATTTATCTACATTTAATTTCAAACCTGACACTTTGCCAAAGTCTTCCAAGGTAGCCAGAAGGGCTGGTATAGAGGTAGACGGGCTTGTTAGTGAGCATAGAATATCATCCGCAAAATAACAACACTTCAGGTGATGGTTTCCCACCATCACCCCCGCTATATCTGAGTTTGATCTTATCACTTGAGCCACTGTCTAAATTGCTAGGGCAAATAACAGGGGGGACATGGGGCAACCCTGTCTAGTCCACTTTTCAATATTAATAGATGGTATGGTGCTCCCCGGAAGCCTCACCCAGGCCTTGGGTGCCTGGTAGTACAAGTGCAGGAGGGTCAGGAACTGGTCTGGGAAACCAAACTTCCTGAGCACAGCCCGTAAATACGTCCACTCCACTGAATCGAAAGCCTTCTCTATGTCTAACGGCAGGAAGCAGACTGGTATTTGGGATTGTTTGGATCAATGCAATATATTTAAAATCCTACGGACATTGCCCCCCACCTGTCTGTATGGAATAAGCCCCACCTGGTCTTTATGTGATTAAATATATCTCTTAAATGAGGAGCCATGAGCTCTGCAAATTTTTTGTAGTATAGGTATTATAGAGAATCCATCTGGCCCAGGAGCCTTTCCACCCTTTATTTATCCAATGGTCTCTAGGATCTCCTCTATGGTGATGGGGGCGTTTATGAGATCTATGTCCTTGGGTAAGAGTTTAGGGAAGTCGCAGTTGCTTAGGAAGGAGGTAATTTAGCTATTTCGGGCTGGTTGGGGGAACGAATATAGATGCTGAAAAAAGTCCACAAAGGTTTTTTGGATTAAGGTCGGGCTCGTCGTAATGTCCCCCGTGGGTTGCCTGATCTTATACATTTTTGATTGGTTTGACCTATTTTTCAGTTTCCTTGCCATCATGGAATCTGGTTTATTTGCTTTTGAGTAGTAGAGGTGGTTGGTCCATCTCAGGGTCTTCTCAGTTCTATCTGAAAGGAGTAAGTCAAGCTCCAGTTTAATGGAATCAATTTGTGGGCGAATTTTGATTTTCTTTTTCCTACTCTACAAGTTGAATTTTTAATTTGGTAATCTGAAGCTTCTGTTTTTTTTTTTATAAATTGTGGCTAGTTTTATACAGGCTCCTCTCAACCTGGGTCCGAGTCTGGTCCGAGTCTGGCTGTAAGTTTATTGCAAAGTACAGTTCTATCTCTTTGACGACTTGCTCCTTAAAGTGCGGGGTTGACAAAAGCGTATCATTAAGTCGCCATGTATAAGGTGTTTTAAAAGCCGCCCCAAGGTCAAAGCACAGCTAACAAATGAGTGTTCGTCTTAGTTTATAGTCCTGTTAATGCATTGTCTAGTATCACTGTATCTATCCTTGAATATGATTTGTGGACTGCCGAGTAGAATGTATATTCTCTCTCTAAGCTATGGGAGTTTCGCCAAGCATGGACCAGGTGGAGTTCATCCAGGAGGGAGACAATGCGCTGTTGCTTTTTAGTGAGTTTGTGGGAAGCTTCCTGACCGGACTAGTCCAGGGGTGAACGAGTCAGATTTAGGTCACCCCCCCTAAGATTATTTTACCAATGTCCTGCTTTTTTATGTAGCTTAGTAGTTTCTGTATAGTTCTCTGGGATAAGGTCGGAGGGCCATAAATTGAAATTAATTAGATTTTTTCCCCAAATACGGTCCCTGTCAAGATCACATAATGACCTTCTGGATCTAGTTTTCTATGTTCCAGGATAAAGGGGAGGTCTTTGTGTAGCAATATTGCCGTTCCTGCTCATATGGTGGTATGGCTGGTAGCGTAAAAGGTAGTGTAAAGCTTAGATAGGCATTAGGGTATCTTGTTATGTACAAAGTGGGTCTCCTGTAGGAAGATGGCCATGGGACAAAATGGTCTGTATGTGAGAAAGGCCTTCCTATGTTGAACTGTGAGTCAAACCCTCTAACATTATGGGTAATAATAGTGATCACATTGTCAGTCATTAGTGGTTGTCCTGTTAATGTGCTTAATGTCAATGGAGTCTGGCTTACCACCACCTGGAGGCAGGACCCCAAGCACATGCATGAACTAATGAGCAGCCCATTTGAGACACCTGGGAAACCAATCAGGAGAGCATGAACCACATCTATTGTAAGAGAGGGTAACATTAGAAGAGGAAAACAAACAATCAACAATTACAAACAGATTATCCTGCTGTTTTGACAGTTGCATGCCTGTCTTCTTCTGTAAGCCCCAGGGTTAAGTAGGATAGAAGTCGGCACAGCCCAACCTGTAGAGTACTTGGAGACACTAATTAACCAAAATGGGGGGGGGGGGGGGAGGTGAATTACATTTCCTTGTTACGTACTTCGAGCACATACCCGTGGGAGACAGGTAGGTACCACCTTCAAACAAACAATAGACTAGTGCTTCAAGCATCTCTCGACCATTGGGGGGGGGGGCGGGGTTCTGTACATTAAGTGCCGCTTAGGGATCCGTCTGTCTAAAGGCTTTACCGCCAAGGCTTATTGGATCCTGTTACGGAGTCTTTCGCCTTGCCTTGGTCTTAAGGGGGGAGTTAATTGAACCATCATATGGAACTGTTAATCTAACCATATTTATAAAAAGCATCCGGTGATGTGGTTGTATGACCTTTCTTAATGAGCACCCCCTAATCTTTGTAGTAATGTCCAGCTATGAATTGCACTCAAGTCTACTTAGTCCAGTATAGATCCAGAAGTCTTTGCAGACGCCATTGGCTTTTGCTCAGGTCTCTGGGGTCTGTGGCATTTGGGCAGTGCAACTTCCGTCCACTCTGCTTGTGATCTGCGGGGGGGGGAGGTGCAGGCCTCTACTGTACCGGCAGCTCCCCCTCCTGTAGCAGGCCCAGGTTCTGCAGGGCTTCCCGACATTCCTCCCATGAGCAAACTATAGTGCCTTGCAAAAGGATTGTTTGAGTATTTGCATCTTTTAATTTACACAACTTTGAAGATGTTTTTGTTATTTTTATTGTGAAGAAAACAACAAATAGGACAAAATAACAGAAAAAGTCAATGTGCATAACTATTCAGCCCCCTAAAGTCAATACTTTGTAGAGCCACCTTTTGCGGCAATCACAGCTCCAAGTTGCTTTGGATAAGTCTCTATGATCTTGCCACATCTTACGACTGGGATTTTTGCCCATTCCTCTTTGCAAAACTGCTCCAGCTCCTTCAAGTTGGATGGTTTGCGCTTGTGAACAGCAATCTTTAAGTTTGACCACCGATTTTCTATAAGATTGAGGTCTGGCCCTTGACTAGGCCATTCCAACACATTTACATGTTTCCGCTTAAACCACTCAAGTGTTGCTTTAGCAGTGTGTTTGAGGTCATTGTCCTGCTGGAAGGTGAACCTCCGTCCTAGCCTCAATTCACGTACAGAGTGGTACAGGTTTTGCTCAAGAATATCCCTGTATTTAGAACCATCCATCTTTCCCTCAACTCTGACCAGTTTCCCAGTCCCGGCTGCTGAGAAACATCCCCACAGCATGATGCTGCTGCCACCACCGTGTTTCACTGTAGGGATGGTGTTCTTTGGGTGATGTGATGTGTTGGGTTTGCTCAGATATAGCGTTTTCTTTGGTGGCCGAAAAGTTCAATTTTCTCATCAGATCAGAGCACCTTCCACCCACATGCCTTTTCGCAAACTCAAAACGTGCCATTTTGTTTTTAGCTGAAAGTAATGGCTTTCTTCTGGCCACTCCGCCATACAGCCCAGTTCTATGGAGCGTACGGCTTATTGTCGTCCTATGTACAGATACTCCAGTCTCTGCTGTGGAACTCTGCAGTTCCTCCAGGGTTACCTTAGGTCTCTATGCTGCCTTTCTGATTAATGCCCTCCTTACCAGGTCCGTGAGTTTTGGTGGACGCCAACTCTTGGCAGGTTTGCTGTTGTGCCACGTTCTTTCCATTTGGTTATGATATATTTGATGGTGCTCCTGGGGATCATCAAAGATTTGGATATCTTTTTATAACCTAACCCTGACTTGTACTTCTTAACAACATTGTCCCTTACTTGTTTGGAGAGTTTGTTGGGCTTCATGGCAGTGTTTGGTTAGTGGTGCCTATTGCTTAAGCGTTGCAGCCTCTGGGGCCTTTGAAAATTGTGTGTATATGTAATGACAGATCATGTGACACTTAGATTGCACACAGGTAGACATCATTTTACTAATTATGTGACTTCTGATTGTAATTGGATGCACCAGAGCTTTTTATGGGTTTCATAACAAGGGGGTGATTACATACGCACATGCCAATTTTCTGTTTTCTATTTCTAAAAAAAAATGTTATGTATATATTTTTCTCATTTCACTTCACCAACTTAGACTATTGTGTTATGATCCATCACATAACATTCAGATTAACAAAACATGGAACTTAAAGCTGTAATGTAACAAAATACATAAAAAGTCAAGGGGGTGAATACTTTTGCAAGGCATTGTACATGGGCCCTGGAAGCATGAGTGAAGGACAAGCAAAAGGGGAAGCGCAATCTATACTTTATTTGGTATCTGGTCAGTATGAGAGGGGCTGGCCTCATCAACTTTCTTTTTTGGATTGTTAATGGAGCAAGGTCCGCGTACACCTACAGAGTGGCCCCGTTGGGCCCCACAACTGCAGGCACTTTCCTCACCGCCTTTACCAACAGGTCTCTTGTCCTGATTATGATGTCTCTAGGCTGGCCAGACACATGGCCCTGTGTGCCGCTCAATCTCCCAAGACTAAGGTTGCAGGGTTGGTAGGAGCACTGCCACTACTCCTGAGACATATGGAGTCAAGTCTTGTACAGCTGATGGAAATCCCTGCAGCCTGATGTTATGCCTCCTTGACCTGTTTTCTAGGTCTAAACTTTGCTTCAAGACGCATAAGCTGCGTGGTATTCTCCGAAGTCTCCACCCTGTCATCAGATTGACCAGCAATGATCTGGTCTGTGACCTGTTAAAGGGCATGGGGTCTTTGACAGAAATCTTTGATTTTTTTGCCTGTTCAGAGTCAGAGTTTGAGTCTTGGGGTAGATCTTGACCCAGGGTTGAGTTGGGGGTTTGCTTTGGGAAGTGGTCATTAATTCATTTTGATGTGTATTCATCTTTGGTTTTCCCATGACTCCTGATGTTGGCCAAGCAGGCCCACAGGAAAGAGCAAGTCTTGGCAGTGGCTTCTGGGTGCTAAAAAGAGGGTCCAGTTTCTCAGTCAGACCATACAAAAGGTAAAGATATGTTGAGGAGCTTTATAGAGTTGTAGTTACTTTTTCCTACACAGCCATTTCCACCAGGATACACTCCAGTATTTGTGGATTAGGCCTTTCCCAAGGGAGTAAGCCCTGAAGCCGGGTGTATGTAGAAAGTGGTATTGATGGTGTTATTTTGTAGTATCCAAAGGCGCTATGCAGCGGCTACTGTCCTGTGCTGTATGCTTCTGGGTCATCTCTTTACTGTTATTTACACTATTTACACTTCCAGTCCAGACCCTATCATCCATGCAGTGATCAGTACTGTCTTTACTGCTCTGTCTTGCCTCCTCTTCCTGTGTGATCTGGCCCACTTTGCTTATTTATATATAGTGCTTTTTTTTTATTGGCACAATGTTGTGGTCTGTATGTAAAAGCCAAAGGATTGATCGCTCGACCTCAGTCAATAGTGTAGTATGTCTGAAAGTGGGGGGAGACTGCTCACACAAGCCTGCTGCAATTGCTCCTCTTCTCAGGTTGACCTGACTTATATGTTTAAGGCTTTGCTGCAGATATATGGGGCTTTGACCTGTCTAGTTGGAAAGATCCAGTCTCCCAGCTTCTGACTGGCCTATTGTGTGATGAAATATGTCCCCTGTAAAGGCCTTTTGTCAGTGCTTGGTGTTTTAACAGTTCTCAGAGATAAGCACAAAGAGTCCCAAAATGGCTGCCGGTCATTTGGCTGGAAGCTTCACTAGCAAGGAGCAGAGGGTGACCCCCCTGAATAGTGCCAGCTTTCTCCGTAGGGCTGATCTCTTGTGCCCCTCCACTCAACTCCCACTTTCTCTCTCTCCCCTTTGCATGCGTCTGATCTGATGCGGCCTGCTGTTTTTGACAGGTCCCCAATGCAGCTCCTGCCACATGAGGGAAGATGGCTGCTGTCACCCTTAGATTCCGCTGTCCCAGCCTGCCCTCCCTGGGACCAGACTCACCCCAAGGCTGCTGTTGCCTCTCCTACTCCGCTCCTCTGGTTGAGCTCCCGCTCTTGCACCCTTCTTAAATATAGTTACTCTATCACCTCTGCTTTTCGCCAGTCAACACCCTGTGTTGAGTGAATCTTGAATAATTAAATATAATGGTTTTGGTATTACAGAACCCAGTCCCCCCAGTAGCCTTGGATGTATTCCATCAGGACCCAGGGCTTTATTAACATTTATTTTTTCCAACCTCTTCTGGATTTTTTCCTGTGTTAACCAATTATTTGGTGAAGGTAGTGTAGCCCCATTATGTTGTGGTGTCTCCACCACAGTTACCTCCTTTGTGTATACTGAAGACAAGAACCTATTGTGACAAGGATTGCCACCTGGAACTGAGATTTCCTTAAAGGAGTATGCAAAACACGTACAGTATGGTGCAGTAGACTGATATTTGATTGTGGCAGTGAAAATAAAATAACAACATTAGCAGCAACTTAGCTAGAGAAAATAAAAATATGCATAAACTTACTGACTTTCCGGAGTCCTGACTAAGCCTGAGCCGCTATTCGGGTTCAGGTAAACAAAGAAAAGAACTCCAAAAGAGAGGCAGCAATATCTTCACCGATGTTCACCAAACAGTCTCTTGAATATAGCAGGTACTATCGCCACAGATGCTCACCATCTGGTGGTCGGGACATACATATAGAAGTAAATGGCTGCTGACCTTGAGGTAAGCTGGCTGTCAGCCTCTCCAGTAGCTTCAGGCTGTAGCAGTTTCCAAAGGCACGTGGTAACCAGGGTTTCAAGCTGAACCAGCAGTGCTGGTGTATGCAGTCACCAGCTTTTACCTGGACTGCAGTCCTCCTCAGTTCAAACACTTCCTGTGTCTCCTCTCACTCTCTCAAACACAGGCTTTCTCCCTCTCTGTACTTTTGCTGCAGTCCCACAGACCGGAAAATAGTTGCAGTCCCACAGACTGAGTATAGTAGCAGTCACACAGACTGAGTATAATAGCAGTCACACGACTCATCCACCATGGCAGCTTGCCCTGCTGCTGTGTCCCATATTGCAAGCCTAGCCAGGGCTGAGCAGCCCCTCTCATCTCTCCTTTCCAGGCTTTAAAGTGCTGCTTCACCTGGGCTAATTATGTCTCCTCCAGGAGACTACCTCCGTCACTCCTGTCAAGAACTTTTCAGGCTCTGTACCTGGCACCATCCTCTAGAGGTACCCGGTTAGACTATTTAGCTCATCTGCCTTATCCTGGTCACTAATTATCAGATGGCCTGTTTCAAATTGTAATATTCCTATAGCTTCCTTCCTGGTCTTCTTACAAATTAATATATAAAACATTTTTTTTAGGGTTAGTCTTACTCTCTTTTGCAACTCATTTTTCATTTTCTATTTTAGCCAGTCTAATAGCCCTTTTGCAAGCCTTGTTGATTTCCTTGTACTTACGCAAGTCAGTCTCTGTCCCCTCTTGTTTGTATAATATAAATGCCTGTTTTTTACTCTGTATCTTCATCTTTAAGTCATTAATAAGCCACATTGGATGTGATTTACTCCTTTTACTTTTATTCCAACATGGTATATGATGAAAAGTATGTTTATTTCATAAGGATTTAAATATTGTCCATTTATTTTCAGTATTTTAACCCACCAGTTATTTGTCCCAGTCTATACTTTGTATTGCTGCCCTTAGAAAGTTAAAATCTGCCCTTTTAAAATTAAGAGTTTTTGTTGGCCCTTACAGTGTTTTTTTTTTATTAAATTTCAAATGAGACTGTGTTGTGATCACTGATTCCCAAAGGTTGACCTATTTCAACATTTGAAACCACATCAGTATTATTTGTGATAACTAAATCCAAGATAGACATGTTTTTAGTAGATTCTTGAATAACCTGGGCCAGATAATGATCCCTGAGTGTACTCAAGAACCGGCTACCCTTCACTGAACTGCTGGTCTCATTTATCCAGTTTATTTGAGGGTAGCTAAAATCTCCCATTAATAAAACTTGCCCATGCTTAGCTGCATTTTCAATCTGTAACAATAATTGCATTTCTTTGCTTTCAATTATATTTGGGGGTTTATAGCCTACTCCTACTAATATTCTTTTGGAATTTTCTGCTCCGCTATTTAACTCTACCCACAAATAATCAACATTTCTGCTTGTTCCAGAATAAATATCTCCTCTGACTATAGGCTTAAATTCAGGCTTAACATACAGACACATCTCTCCTCCTCTTTTACCGTTTTCCCTGTCTTTCCTAAATAGGTTATAGCCATTCAGATTAACAGTCCAGTCATGAGATTCATCCTACCATGTTTTGGTAATGCCTATTAAATCCCATTTTTCATTAATTGCCAAGAATTTTAACTCTCCCATTTTTCATGGCAAGCTTCTGGCATTAGCAAGCATACACCTTATGTTAATAGATTGTAGTTTTAAAGTGCCTGCCTCTGTACTTGTGTTACTAAGTAATACCTTCCTCATGACTTTACTAACCCTCCCCCATCTCCTCCCCTGTGAGTAGTCAATTCATCCCTTATTCCCTCTACAATTTTTACCCCATTACAATCATCTAGTGCCCCCCTTACCAGCTTAAAAACCACTCCAGCCTTTCTACCATCCTATTCCCTAGCACAAAAGCTCAATCATCATTAAGGTGCAATCCATCCCTTCTATAGAGATTGTACCCAAGTGAAAAGTCAGTCCAGTGCTCTAAAAACCCAAACCCCTCCTTCGTGCACCCCATTTTTAGCCACACATTAACCTCTCTAAGCTTCTTCTGTCTCCCTGGACAAGCACATGACACAGGTAGTATCTCAAAAGATACTACCTCGGAGGTCCTTGCTTTAAGCTGATTCCCTAGTTCTCTAAAAATATTCTTTAGGGCACTCCATCTAATTTTGTCATTGGTACCAATATGGATTGCTGGTTCATTTCTCCCAATAATTTATCTACCCGATCCACAACATGATGAACTCGAGCACCCGGGAGACAGCAAACTGTTTGCTTGCTGAGATCTGGGTGACAAATCACCCTGTCTGCCTTCCTAATAATAGAGTCCCCTACCACCAAAAGCTGCTCTGCCTTTGCTGCCGTCCCACTCCTCCAGTAGAACTGTTCTCCCGCCTATTAGAGGAAACAGCTCTATCTGGCATTGCCATTCTAGAATGGACATCCCCAACAGTTTCCTTCAATCTGGTAAATCTGTCGGTGTTTGTCAAATCAGAACTGACCTGCCTCCTCCTACTGTTCCCCCTGCTTCCCCTTTGAACTGTAACCCAGCTACCTCCCTGGACATTCTCACTAGCCCCATCTCCACCCTCCATGCTAGGCTCAGCTAAACTGTGCTGAATGAGCACCAACTCCCTTTCCAGTGGAGCAATATCAGTAAGTGCTGCAATTCTCTTCTCCGGTTCTCCAATTTGAGCTTCCCGAGGCAACATGCTTACACATGTCACAGTGGTATGGACCGTGAATCATCTGTTCCAGCAGTGCATACATACAACAGGATGTGCACTCCATAAGGTTGTCACTGGACTAACTCATAATTATTGTCTACAAAAATTCAGTGGAAAAAATAAAGAATAATAAAATGTATATTTGTGTAAAGCTTTATTTAAAAAAAAACAAAAAAAAACAACTTTTTTTTCTTCCCTTTTTTGTTCTATAAGTTTGCTCACTTTTCTTTGAACTCCCTCCTTTTATTTAAACTCCTACACTTATACTAGAATTGCACTTGACATTAGAAGTGTTCGCAAGCTCACAAGTTCTCCCCTTCCCATTTTCATATTAACTTCTGCCTACTCACCTGTACAAAAATAGTGCACACAGCAAATAATCACAATTGCAAGACATAAATTCCAGTTGCAAACAGCTCCAGACAAGTCACAAACTTATATGCAAGTTTAACACAGATGTGTAAGTAACTTCTCCTTGCCCTGCTTCTTGTCTATAAAAGTTTTAATCATTGCCTTTAGAGTCCATTACATTGTTCACAAAGCCCATTGGTTTGGGGATGATAGGGATTCAAATATAAATTAAGTGCCTCACTGGAAAACCCATCTCATGTGGATATCATAATCAAGGTATCAGTCACTTTCTCTGCAGTAATATACCCTACCCGGATAGGGTAGTCGCTCACCTTAACGAGGGGTCTCTTACCCAACCTACTTGGTTTGGCCAATGGTTACATAATATCTGTGACCTGATGTTGGGAGTATTGATCACTGGTAAAGGCTACAGGGGTGGCATCGATATGCCACCACACCTGCCTAGATGCTGGCATGTGTCGCAGGTATGATAAAGTTACATATAGTGATAGAGTTACATAGTTATTGAGGTTGAAATACTTTTAGTCCATCAAGTTCAACCTTTTTTTTATCTCTTTAGATCCTTGTAAAAATTGCTTCCTGAGCCCAGATATTGGCAGTTGGCTTTCTTCCTGGATCAATACTTCTCCTTTTCTTCCCAGGTCAATACTTCTCCTTTTCTAGTTATTCAGGATAACCCTAAATGTCCTTTTTAATAAAAAGTATATCTAACCCCTTTTTAAAATTATTTATCAAATCTGCTGTCAAAACCTCATTTGGTAAAGACTTCCATAGTTTAACCACCCTTGCAATGGAAGAAGATCCAATAAATCAGTACTTCACAAAATCAAGACAAACTGTTCACTGGAAGGTATGAATCATCATGAGGCTGATCATGAGAAGACAGAACTATGATGCTGTGAAAGATTGAAGGCACATGAAGAAGAGGAGACAGAGGCAGAGATGGATAGATAAAGTAATTGAAGCAATGAACATGAGCTTGATGTAGCTCATAGGGGCAGTGGCTGACAGATATGCCTGGCGAGCTGTGGTCCATAGGGTCATGGAGAGTCAAACATGACTAAACAACTAAACAACAACAACAACAACTGTGAAGAACCGTTTTCTTTCTTTAAGGTGGAATCTTTTTTCTTCTAATTTCAAGGGATGTCCTCTTATCAATTGAAAACCTCTTTGCACAAAAGCTTAATTTGACTAAGCCTTTTATTGACCCTGGATTTATTTATGTAAGGTAATCATATCACCTCTTAGACAACTTTCATCTAGAGAGAATAAGCCTAATTGAGTAAGTCTGTATTCATAGCTTAGTCCATCCATCTCCAATAGCAGTTTTATTGCCTATTTTTCTGAAAAGTCCTTTTTATGAAGTGGTACCCAAAATTGTACTCCATATTCCAAATAAGGGCAAACTAGGGATTTGTATAGTGGCAGAATTATATTTGCTTCCCTTGCTTTTATACCCTTCTTAATACATGCTAATATTTTACTTGCCTTTGCAGACGCTGCCTGGTTCTGAGCATTGTTACATAGGTGGTTGTCCACAAGCACTCTTGAATCCTTTTCTTTCCCCAATACTCCTAGATTTGCATGATTAAGATTATAAATCGCATACATATTTTTCCTTCTCATTGCATAACTTTACATTTATTTGTATTAAATCTCATCTTCCATTTAGTTCCCCACTGCACAACAGCAAAAATGGAGACAATAATTCCAGCCCTACTTCTAAGCCATTACTAAATATGTCAAAGAGGAGTTTACCTGATTCTGAACTCTGCAATTCCTTAGATTCAATTATGTTTGGGGAGCTATAGCCTATTTCTACCAGGATTTGTTCCTCCACTATTTAACTCAACCCACAAGGATTCAGCATTATCACTAGTTCCACCATAAATATCTTCTCTGAGTATGGTCTTAAAACCAGGCTTAACATACAGACAAATTCCTCCTACCATTGCCAGTGCCTTTCCTAAATAGGTTATAATTATCCAAATTAACCATCCAAAATTAGCTACCTCCCTGGACATCCTCACAGGCCCAACGCTACGCCCAATGCCAGGCCCAGCTAAATTGTGCTCATTGAGAACCAGCTCCTATTCCAGTGAGAGCAATATCACTAAGTGCTGCAATATTCCTCTCCAGTTCTCAAATCTGAGCTTCAAGAGAGGCAATATGTTCACAGATGTCACAGTGGTTTGGATCCTGGATTAGCTGCACCAGAAGTTCATACATGTGACAGGATATACACTGAGTGAGATTGCCACTGGACTGACTCATGATTGCTAGATACAAAACTACAGTAAGAAAAAAATCCCTATTTTCTACTACAATTTGACCCCTTTTCTTTGAACTCCCTCCTTTTATTTAAACTTCTACAATTACACTATAAATGCCCTTTCATGATTTGGCCTGTGTCATGATTTGGCCTGTGCTGCAGGTATCTAGGTGCCTGACAAGGGAATATATCACAATCAATCTACATAAGGGTGCTTATTAACATTCCATTAGACACAGATTTGGGGGAATAACTGTTATTTTGGGCTAAAATAAATATTTTGGTGTTTGTACTATCTAAATGATGACCAGTAGATGGCTTCCAGCCAACTGTTATACCCAGTTATCTCCCAGGGCTGGGCTAGGATCCTGGCTGGATTCCCAGTTGAGTTAAGCAGTAGACTTCAATGGGATTCCAAGGGTTGATTTAAATCATCATGTATTCTTAAAAGGCTGTCAAAACAGCAATTGAAACACTTGTTTCAATAGACAAGGGTCAAGTGGTTTCAAGTGATAACCCTTTGATCCTTTGTCTTGAGGTTAACCACAAATTAGGAAGTATTTGCCTTAGTCATTGTGTGTGATCCCGCATTCAATCTAATAGGAAGCCAGAATTTAAAAAAATATAATAAAACTGGGTACACCCCTGAGCCACCTCCACTCCAACTCATTAAAAATATTGATATATGCGGGGAGGTTGGCTAGGGAGCTGATAGATTCAACTATATAGATCGCTAAACCCATCATGCCTTACCACTATTCTCTCACCTTTCAGGATTTAAGCTAGGATTGGAATATATGTGGGCATTGATCCTCTCAAGGTCACTCATGAAGTGAAGATGGGGAGGCAAAAGGAGGACCCACTGGTCTGGATGAGCTGTTCAAGTAAGCAATCCATGGGCTAGGTGCTGGCCATAACTCTAATCTGAGTGATTGCCCTCATGGGTCTACTCTACCTGGGTTTCCTAGTACTGGTTACCAGTATTGGGGTGCTGATCCTGAAACCAAGGCTTACATAGAGCTGGAAGATTTGATCTGTCACCACCAGCTAGGCAGCCTCTTACACCAGTCAGACCCCTTGACTATTCCACAGCCATCACATGCATACCTCATATTCTACACTAGTTCAGAATATTTGTCTGCTAGAACTAAAGCTGTTAATGCTCTGAGCAGGAAATACATTTTTGTAACTTATTTTTAGTTGTTCAAATGTGAAAAGAAAAACATAACACCTCACATTGGAGTGTTGGGGAGACTTCCTCATCCTTCCCCACCCTTAAGACACCCTCCTTCCCCAGCTGTAAAGTAATAATGAGAGCTTGAAGGAAGTGTGAGTGTTTAGGAGGAAACCATGTGGTCTGCTTTCTCTTGTTAAATTAAAATGAGTGATCATATCACAATTTTGTTGCAGGTATGCCCCCCTTTGTTATATGATCACTCCTTATACGTTAACAAAAGAAAGCAGAACACATGGTACTGTACTGTAGTAGCTGCTCCTCTTTCTTCCCCAAAGGAGCCTAGACCAGTCTTCCCCAAGGGAATGACTTTCCTGGGCCAGCACAATGTGGACATGACACCCCTGGAGATTGTTGTTTCCAGCCCAGGGCTACCCATGTGATAACCATGGTTTCCCCTGTTTGAACTCTCTCTTCCATTGTATATAAGTGCCTGTGTGTTGCAATAAATTGTGTGTGAAAGTATGAAAGTATTTCAGAAGGTTTAAAAAGAGTTTTGAATTATTTTTATTCAGTGCAGTTACAAATAAATCCTCTACATTCCAGAACTACATTCCTGCTCTCCACAGAACCTGAAGCAAGCCTCCTTCCAGGGAAGCACCTACTAACGAAACATAGAAACACCTAAGCTTGTATTTTGTTGTGTACTGCATTTTGTTTGAGCAGTGTGAATGTATTGTTTCAAAGGTTGACTAATTAAAAACACATCTTATAAACAAACAAACAAAAAGCACTTTATACCCAACATCATTAAGGAGTTCACTGGTATACATTTTGGACATTTTATTAAGCAGTTCTCAAAGGGATCATGAGAAACAGAATGTATGGACATATCTAAAGCTAATGGATAAGACAATAGTCTGTAAATGTAACCTGGGAAAAACCAAACAAATTGCTTCAGAGTGAATTATGTTTATTTTGGACATAATATTTTTTTACTTGATGGTATTTCTCATCTGTTCTTAATATTAATAAACATATATATTGTTGTGTAATTTGCTATGAACTAATTGCTTCAAATATTATTATATTATCATTATTATTTTTAAAAAAAATATATTATATTATAGAACATATTTTAGAATATATTTGTATTAAAATCAAGATCTCCATTTAAAGATTGTTGAAATATTAATCGGTTATTAATCTGTAAATACTCTGGTGTTTTTTCCTGAGAATATCTTGGAACTGGCAAAGAGATAGTGACAGGTTTGATAAAAATCTCCCAAGAAACCAAGATTAAAATTTCTATCTGTCCCTGCTCTTTCCCCAGTCATATATATTTAATGCAAAAATATAGGGATATTGAAGTTTTCTGTATTTTATTCGGTATATAACATCTTGTTTATCTATTTACTTTTATGTACTTTGTTTTATTAGGAAGTGCTTAAAAACTTTGGCCCTCATTCAACTGCGATTTGGCCAATTGAATAGTCCTCTAAATAAGCAGATAACATATATTTTTTAAATAAGTTTTTAGTTAGTGAAAACCTTGTTTGTGGATAGATGTTTACTAACTAAAAACTTATTTAAAAAAATATGTGATGTGCTTATTTAGACCTCTATTCAATTGGCCAAATTGCAATTGAATGAGGGCCTTTGTCTTTACTTCCTAAAATCAAACAAATAGCCCCTTAATAGGTCTGCCCACTGCAGGGTATGCATACACAGACTCTGTAGTATTGGCTGTGCAGTGAAGTTCTAACCTATCAGGGACCGTGTCTCTGCAGTAAATTGCAGAATGTTGCTGAGAGATGATCACTGATTGGTTAGTATGAGATACTGTAAAGCCAATACTACACAGTCTGTGTCTTCGTATGTTGCAGAGGGCAGACGTAAGCAGGTAACATGTTTGATTTCAGGCTGTGAAAACATTGCTTATAGGAACAAACCAAAGCACATAAAAGTAAATGGATACATAGTTATTATATTATATACCTAGTAATATCTTTCATATCCCTTTAATAATCTGTCTTTAGCAAACTCCTGAGACAGATTTATCAAGCAGCTTAGTCTGTTTGGAATTGAACTACAGGTGTGTGTTTTACTTTTACACAGCTCAATACATTAGGGACATGTGTAGAGCAGATTCTGTTATAGAAGCATTTGGCTGTGGCACCTTTCTTTCTTATGCTCTGTAATTAACGCAGTAGGAAATAAAGCAAACTATTGACCTTGGTGGTGCCAAGAGAGTAACATAATGAAACAAAGCTTGAAGTTGGCTCAGTGTTGTTATTATGTGCTATCACAAAACTTACAGGCTATTTTCAGAATAAAGTCTTTAACTCTAACTCCTTACGATGCATTAAATAGCCACTGCAATAACTGTAAAATAGTAAAGATTAATATAAAATTTAATTTTAAATTTTGGGAGAAAACAGACATTGAAATTAACTGGATTTTCTCACAATTTTAGGATACAGTTCTTTGCATCTTTTACAAAATGTCTAACTTTCTGATGTACTGTACATGAATAAGCTAGTTGCAGTGAAGTGATTGTAATCTCTTCCACCAAGTTTGCAAAAGAAATGAGGAAACCTAAAGACAATGGAAGAATACTTATTTTCATTGTAAGTTTACTCACAAAAGAACAACTTTCTTAATTTTCATAACGTAAAAAGATGTTATACATAAAATTGTAGAAAGCTGCAGCAATACAGTGTCCCTTTATCTAATATCCCCAGTGGGGACACATATTACAGTACAAGTCTGAAGAGAATTAACTTGATTAAAACAGCAACTGAAACAGCAACCAGTGGTACAAGCCAGCCTGGGGAGAGTAAATATCATGGAGCCATATTCAATTAAGGTTTTGGGAGATCCGGTAGCCCTCAAGTGAGGTCGCAATCTAATTTGCTATTCAATTGAGGTCTTTTTTGCAGGCTCTGAATGGCTTCCGAGTTACAGCCTTGAAAAAATGGCGATTGTTAAACCCTTAACTTAGCCTCCAGAAGCCTTTGATCTTTCACTTTCACCAGGCTAAATTCGAAAATCGCTATTCAATTGCTCACCAAGCCCGCAAATGTTTTCACACCCGTAAATGGAAATTGAAAGAGAAAATCCGAGTGCTAGAGAGGACCAGCAAGGGGGTTCAAACATCTATTTGTAGCACTGTAAATGCAAATAAAAAATCAATACTGCACTGTAAATAACGGGGAAAACGATGAAAGACATTAGAATTAATTGCACAACAGTATCAAGCTCGCAAATTGGCAGGAAATTAAAATTATTTTTATGTTTCATTTCAGGGTTAAATCAATTTCAGGTATCAATGCGTTAATACATTATCAGGCCACCCATATGGACTAGAACAGTATTGGCATTCATTTTCATTATTCTTTATTTTGGGGCTTTGCGAGTCTGATCGCATATCGGACCCTCGAACCTAATTGATTGACATGTAACCTCCATGTTTTACTGCCGTAATAATGACAGTCTTATTTTCTATTGGCTGATTCAAAAAGGAGGGTTAAGGGCTTGCTGAATTGATCATGTTGCTGCCCTGAACTGCTACGACCCAGTGCATGGTTTACAACTTCGGCTTTGAGACAACAACTTGAGGCCTTGAGCAATTGAATAGCATCGCAATTGGAGACAAACAAATTGAATATGGTCCCATGATAGGAAGTGATGGTGAAATAACCAACGCTGATGTGCTTTACCAATTAAATATGTTCTATGTAAACAAGTAAAATATAATTCCTAAAATATTGGCATGGATAGTATCTAGAGCTTAGGTGCTATTGAAAAATACACAGAAACATAAATTGCTAGTAATGGTATACAAAATGCACAGTAACTTAGCCTAATTCTAATCAAGAGTTGTAATTTGCAGTATAGCTTAAAATCGACTGCAGGAGCTTTTTTTCACTACGTTACAAGTTTATTCTAATCTTTTCACTCCCAATATTACGCATCCTGTCTTGTCTGGAAGAGATTCAAGTGTAGAAGTATGTGTGATCATTCGTAATATTATACACATTTCACATACATTATGGATGAGACATAGCTTTAATGAGTGAGAACAAACGTGAATAACTGCGGCCAGAAACTATATACAGTATATACTAGCGACTTGCCCGTCAAAAAATGACGGCAATGAGATGTGAATGTTTGTAAAGTTGTTTAGTTATTAATATAAGTATTTGACACTTGTAAGGTTTTAGTTAAGTGGAAATAAGTCCAATTGTGATATTAAACATGTTTATTTTTGTAACATTTTCTATTGTTCAAGAGTAACTGTTAAAGCATTTTCTAGTAAAAGTATTAACAGTTGAATGTAAGAACAGTTGAACTTTAGATTAATCAGTATTGTAAACTTGATGTAATAGTTTTTTTAACATGCAAGTTCTATCTCAAGAACTGTTAACTTAAATATACATTGAATCCAGAGTAAGGCAAACAGGAAAACCCCTCTTTGAAAGGCAGCCAATTGTATCAAAGCGGCAAACAAATTAATTCCTTCATGACCCCATTAACTGGCGATCGGATTACTCCCTGGATTACTGTTTAACATAAAATACAACATTTACATTGTGCCTCGAAATCTTCTTGTGCTCTTAACATGAACTTTCTTATCTGTCTAAGTAAGGAACTTCTAATTATTTTTTTCAAACTTGTAACATTATAAACAGTAACACAGTGAATTAACATTTGAACAGAATTTGTCAAAATAATGCAAGGCAAGTGTTTTGTGGGGCTAATCATGCATAAACAGTACTTCCATGAATTATGACTGAATTCTTTACTGATTGGTAGTTTTCAATGATTGATGTTTGTTTGTTAGTGTAGTGTTTGTTTTATATGTCACATAGAGTTACTATGTGGAAAAGTGATTCTCTAAAAAGAGAACGCCAGACCTTAAAGTTGTTCCGCAATGTGTAACCAGTGTTTTCTATGTGTACTACAACAGTACTTCCATGAATTATGACTGAATTCTTTACTGATTGGTAGTTTTCAATGGTTGATGTTTGTTTGTTGGTGTAGTAATTGTTTTAAATGTCACATAGAGTTTACTATGTGGAAAAGTGATTCTCTAAAAAGAGAACGCCAGACCTTAAAGTTGTTCCGCAATGTGTAACCACTGTTTTCTATGTGTACTACAATTTCATGTAGTTTAATAGGAAAATATTGTTGTTGTAAACCTAATTTCTGTGCCTTTATAACGACCTTTTGAAGGAAACGAAGAGTTGTGTGTAGTTTAAAAAAAAAATGTGGTTATATTGTGGTTTTTTAGGTTTTTGCGTTTGGTTTTAAATTGGTTTTGCATGGCTTTTGTTTGTTTGATGGAAAGTTACAGTACTTCATAGTAGACAATGTTTTTAGTAAAAATGCGTCCATCCTCTAATAAATCACCTTGACTTACATTGTTTTCAATGTAAACTTTAAATGCCTGTGGATGTTTGCACTGTGATAAGGCAATTTGTAAATAGCCATGTGCAAATACTGGTTGTTCTAAGAAAAACCCACAGATTTGAAAGTTTGTCCTTGTGATTTATTAATGGTCATGGCAAATGCCATAATGATGGGAAATTGTATTCATTGAAGTATAAAAGGGAGACTACTTTCACTTGGTGCTAAATCTATCCTTGGTATGAAAACTCTCTCTCCTTTATGGGCACCAGTTAAAATTGCAGCATCTATGAAATGGTCCTTTAATTGTTGAACAATTAATCTTGTCCCATTGCCTAGGCATTTTTTGGGGTTCATATTTTGCAGTAACATGACAATTTCACCTTTCTTTAGCTGCAAAATATGTAGTGTCCTTCCAGAAGGAGTTAATGAGTTTATGAATTCAGTTGAAAAGTTTGCTTGACTTTCTTTGTCATCAGCAAGTTCAGAATCAGCAATGTGATAATTTCTTTGGGGTGCATTAATTTTTTTAAAATATTTCATTATTGAGGATTAATGCATCCTTATTTTTACAGGTTAGGATGACTTGGTTGGCAAGTTCGGAATAGTCCTGGTTATTTATCGTATCTTTAAACATAGCCGATATAAGATCTTGGTGACAAATCATATGGGGTGGGATGTGCACAGTATCGTCAGGTAAATTTGGTATTTTTTCTGTTTTGCCTTCTCCAATTTTAATAAGACAATCATTGAAATCATTTTGGCCTTCTGATCTCATATTTTGTTGGAGTTGAAGATGGGTAAAATGTTTCCATACTGTACTTGCCTTTATCCATGTTTCGATAATGTCAGTTCAATTTCCATGTACAACGACAGGTAATGTTTGTCTAAAATCGCCACCTAACAACATTACCTTTCCACCAAATGGAAAAGTATTATCCATGACTTCACGAAGCAAACGGTCAATACATTGGAGGGCATAGCATGACATCATTGTCGCCTCATCTATTATAATTAATTAAATTTTTAAAAATTTTTTTGCTTGTAATGATGTCATGCGAATATCTGACACTGAGGTTTCTAAAATAGGCACTGGCAGTTTAAACCCAATATGTACAGTTCTTCTACCTTCTAACAAAAGTGCAGCAATTCAAGTTGCGAGTGCTATTTGACCTTGTGCTCATACAAAACTCATTAATAAATTATAGAGATATGTTTTTCTTGATCTGCCAGGTCCATCAAGATAGAGATAAAGCTCTTTGACCATGTCATCATCTAGTGCATTTTTGATGGCATTAAATGCTTGCAATTGTAATGTATTTAAAGTTGCAAGTCTTTCTTCGGCCCTTTGTACTTGTAGTTGAATGTCATAGTCTTCAAAGTTTGTGTCATCTATAAGACCTGGATCAGGCAAATTAAAACTTGCACAGTTTAATCCATGAGTTAAAAATACTTCTTGGATTTCCATTAATGCTTTTAAGTGTGCAATAGGTTCTTTGTATCGTTGCATAAAGTCTTCAGCCATATAACTTTTAAATGTGTCCCACAAAGCTAATGCATTTGGAGCATTTGAGAAGATACAAATGAATGCAAATTGTTCCCTCATTTGCCGTGGCATTTGACATAGTGCTGCTTCTTCTAGACATCTTTCCCATTCTGTCTCATCAGCTAGTAAGTTTCTATGTCTTGCAGCTAAATGAAAGGATTCATATACTTTGTGTCCCACAAAGCTAATGCATTTGGAGCATTTGAGAAGATACAAATTAATGCAAATTGTTCCCTCATCTGCCGTGGCATTTGACATAGTGCATATCCTCATGGATGTCTGCCCGTCAACTCAAACTCAACATGTCTAAGACAGAGCTCCTTATCTTTCCACCCTCTACTACAGCTTTCACTCCGCAAATATCTCTCACTGTTGACAATGCCATCATCACTCCCACCTCTCAGGCCCGCTGTCTTGGGGTCCTACTGAACCCTTCCCTCTCTTTCATTCCCCACATCCAATCACTCACAAAACTTTCACCTAAAAAACATATTCAAAATACGCCACTACCTCACACAAGACACAACTAAAATTCTTATTCACGCTCTCATCATATCTCGCCTCGATTACTGCAACACTCTTCTTGCTGGCCTTCCTATCACCCGTCTGTCTCCATTCCAATCCATTTTGAATGCATCCGCTAGACTCATCTACCATACTAAACGATCAGTGTCTGCAGCACCTCTCTGTCAAGCACTCCACTGGCTTCCCATAGCGTCTAGAATACAATTCAAAATCATGACCCTAACATATAAAGCCCTCCACAATAGTGCACCCTCCTACATCTCTGCTCTCATCACAAAATACACTCCCACCGCCCTCTTCGCTCTGCTAATATCCTTCTTCTCTTCTCCTCTCTCATCACCTCCTCTCACTCCCGTCTTCAAGACTTTTCACGTGCTGCCCCTATTCTTTGGAACTCTTTACCTCGCACCACCAGACTATCTTCCTGCCTCAGATCCTTCAAAATCTCTTTAAAAACACATCTATTCAAAAAAGCCTATCATCTTTAGCCTCTTCATTCACTATGCATCTCTCACTCTCCTGTACCTCACCCATACCCTTTAGAATGTTTTTAGAAAGTTTGCGAGTTTTAATCTTGTGAGGTGCTTTAGGGAAAGCAAAGTGTATATCAGATTGAAAGCTCAATAACAGGGTCTTCCATTATTTTCATTGTGGGGAATTGTTTATACTTGTACCTAACCCCTGTATTTTGCTGCGGAATATGTTGGCGCGTTATAAATAAAGGATAATAATAAATATGTCATTAACACTTCTTAAGTGTTCAAAACTTTGTTTTTCCAGGAACACTTAAAAGTAGTAGTCGAAAGCAGAAATGTTCAAGGTCTCTTGGACTGACCATGTAAATTCTTGGTATTATTTTATTTCCTCTGCTTTTTCTTGGTCTCCATAATCCATTCACAAAAACATAGTGATATGTGTTGCTTGTGAATCTGTAGAATTTAATTCAAACCATGCAGTTAGTGTAGTGTGACGATACTCACGATACTCACTTTGGGCCAAGGCATTACTTTCATTTCCAGCATGGAAATACACTAAATGTCTTTGTGGCAAATGTACTGCTAATCTATATACTGCTTGGGATCTATCATGCATTTCAAATTTTAAAAGCCGCCACATAGCTTCTGGCGCACTTACATAGCGAGCATCTGCATGAGATGCAAGTTCATCCTGTACTAACTCAGTGCTTTTTGTATTGTCTGCACTTTTTACGACTACAGTAGCTTCATCATAGCCTTTGTAAATATATTTGTAGACATATTTATTGAATTTGATAGAAGTGCAGGCTTCTACATTAATGTGTGCATTATACTTCATAAGTAAATGGATTGTATGGCACCACATATCTATTGTCAACCTTTTTTCTATGAATAATGGCACTATCTCCTTCTCTTCTTCTATAGAGTGGATAGCCATCACAATTGGCATAAGTTTTGTATCTATAATATTTTGGAAATTCTTTGGAACATTTATTATTTTCCATACATGGTGATTGTGGATTAAGCTCACCACAGGGTCCATGAATCATACTATGACACCAGTATCTAATTTATCTTTTTCTTGAAGGATTATGAGAAGATGTGCATGTGGAAGGCCTCTTTTTCAAAATTCAATTGTATATACATAAGCAAGACATTTGCCAAATAAGTGACTTATAGTGATGTCACGTATTAATTAATTTAATTTAATTTTGAAAACTCTGGCTACTAAATCTGGTCTATCGAAAGCACTTTGGGCAAGAAGTACATTTGGTGTAATTTCTGGCCATTGGGGATTACATGTAAATGTAATAAATAAATCAGGTTTTCCAAATTTGGTGAATATAGCCATGGCATCATTGTATCTTTCTCTCATATTTCGAGGAGATCCCTGGAAAGAAGATGGTAAAATGATGGATTTGCCAGCTGTCATGTCTCTACTTGTAGCCACCTCAGCGACATAGTCCACAATATTGTTCTACATGTAGTTTATCTTGTTGATATTTTATTAAGTTTAAATTATTGGCCTCAACTTGGAAATAGGAATCAATAATCCATTGTTGTGTTAGTTTTCCACCACATAAAATTGGATTAAATGTATTTCGAATGGCAATTTGAGCTACTTTAAATTCAAGCATGGAAACATTATTGCGCATTCTGGCTTTAACATTTGGGTAACTTGTAAGGGATAATTTTGGTTGCCAACCTGCTTCTCCGTGTGGGAAAAAAATGGGATATATCATTGGATCGAAATTTGGACTTAAGATACTGATATTAATGAATGGTTGCTCCTCATTTCTTGGATATATTCTAATGTCTCTTTGAAATGGTGGTTCTCCTTCATCATTTTAAAACACCATTGCAACCTCATTTGATGTTGGCAAGTTATAATGGCGTTTATCAGTATGTCTGTCTCTTTTAAGCACCATATTGACCTTTGGAATTGGTAATTGATGTCTTTCTGCATAAAGTTGTTGTTCATTTTCTACTTCTGCCAATGTTTTATAAGCTTCAGTGAAGGGGTTATTGGCCTTAATTTTATCAAGCTCTATAAAAACAGTGGGTAAGCATTTTTTATTTTCTTGCAGCTGCATATGTTGGTCAACAGCTTCCATTGTATCTAGGACATATAGTTGAGCAAATTTTCTTTTCTCTCCTTCCTCTGGATGTAAATGGGAAGTCCGATGGTAAGTTTGGCCTTGGACTTTAAAGCAGTAAGGACCATGTCCTGGTACATTATCAGCTAATGTTGCCCCCATAGATGCAAAGGATATGGCACTATCGTAGGATCTTATGTTTGTCTTGAAATTTTTATAATTTGGAAAAGTAGGTTCAATCATAATGTTTTGTAAATATATTGGGAATTGTTTTCTTTCTGGAAGTTTGACCTTGCCTTTTTGACAGCAACTAATGAATTGGCCATCTCTGGGTCTTTCCTGTTTAAAATGATAAGCCTCACAAAACTGACATTGAGTATTCATGTCACCACAATTATGAACCTCTACTGTAAAAGACTTGCGTAAAGGACAATTTGAAGAGAATATATCAGTTTCAGTTTCTAATTCATCATTTGAAAGGTTATGTGATGTTTGAGGAACAGGTTCTAAATGCTTTTGTATTTTAGTGGCCTTTTTGGGTGTAGCTTTTATTTTTTCAGCTCATAGTCTTTTGCTTGCACGTCTTTTCCGTTCTTTTCCTCGTCGAATTTCCTTCTGCTCCGGCGTCTGCTGGTTTGCCCATCTTTGTTGTCGTTCTCTAGCTTGACATCTTATCTTTTCCTGTTTGTTCTCGTTATCAGCCATCTTAATCTGTAAATGAAAATAATGTATCATTAGTTTACTTTCAGATGTTAAGTTGGTTTGTGAAATGTTTTTGTTGCACCAGTGTTGTGATTGTAAATTAACTTTGTTTGTATGTGATTGTAGTTCATTGTAGCTAAACTTGCTTTCTATTGTTAAATGAGTGTGTTTTATTTTTTGGCTCCTACTTTATGTGTTGTATTTTGTAATTTTTGGCTTAGATGCATATGGCACGCAAGGTAATTGCATTATTGCTTATTGGAGATGTAGTAGGTTTATTTTGTTAAATGAGCTTTTGAATTTAGTTTTGGTTGTTCATTGTTTTTTTTGTAGGGTTGGCTTAGAGGCATAGTAGAGGGGAAAAAATAGTAGTAATATATTGCTCTTTGTAATTTCTACTGCAGGGAATTTGTGGAATACTATTTTTCTATTTAACTTAAAGGCTTCTATGTTGCGGGTGTCAAAAGAAGGTTTATATTGTTGTTTGTTAGGTCTTAGTAGTATTTGTTGTATTATTGTCTTTTATGTGTGTGTTTAGTTTTTGAGCTTAACATTGTAAGTTGGGGCTGTGAATTGACAATTGTAAATTTTGTATTGTATGTGTTTTGCCTATTTATTGGACTATGCTGTTTTATGTTGTTTATTTATTTTTTTATAGATTAAAGTTTGTGTTTACTGTTAAATGTTGTTGTACATAAAAGGTAATTAGTAGGTAAATGAGAAATGTGTCAGTAATATTTTGTTAAAGCTGTTCATTTGTGGTGCTTATTGTTGTTGGTTTATTTTGTTTTTTCTCTTGACATGGATGCAGAGCAAACATGTTTATTTAGTTTTCTCTTTTTTTACTTGTTATACTGTACCTTGTTTGAAGTGTGATTTCAAGCAGAATATTTCTTGATCCGCTGTTGTCTTCACTTTTGACCACTACAGTAGCTGCATCATAGCCTTTGTAAATATATTTGTAGACATATTTAATGGATTTGATGGAAGTGCAGGCTTCTACATTAATATGTGCATTATACTTCATAAGTAAATGGATTGTATGGTACCACATATCTATTGTCAACCTTTTTTCCACGAATAATGGCACTATCTCCTTCTCTTCTTCTATATAGTGGATAGCCATCACAATTGGCATAAGTTTTGTCTCTATAATCTTTTGGAAATTCCTTGGAACATTTATTATTTTCCATACATGGTGATTGTGGATTAAGCTCACCACAGGGTCCATGAATCCTACGATGAGTTACAATCTCATATATTCTACCATATAGTTCTGGATCTGGTAGTTCAGCAACAATGACTGAATCCACTTTGTCACCAGTATCTAATTTATCTTTTTCTTGAAGGATTATAAGAAGATGTGCATGTGGAAGGCCTCTTTTTTTAAATTCAATTGTATATACATAAGCAAGACATTTGCCAAATAAGTGACTTATAGTGATGTCAGATATTAATTAATTAAATTTAATTTTGAAAACTCTGGCTACTAAATCTGGTCTATTGGAAGCACTTTGGGCAAGAAGTACATTTGGTGTAATTTCTGGCCATTGGCGATTACATGTAAATGTAATAAATAAATCGGGTTTTCCAAATTTGGTGACAATAGCCATGGCATCATTATATCTTTCTCTCATATTTCGAGGAGATCCCTGAAAGGAAGATGGTAAAATTATGGCTTTGCCAGCTGTCATGTCTCTACTTGTAGCCACCTCAGCAACATGGTCTTGACGCAGTGTCTGCTGTAAAAGAAAAAACGAAATGTTATTTGATTGGAATGTATTTCTCATAAATAGCATAGTTAATTATTTTTGTCTACTCTATCTGTTATGGTGATTTCTTCTGCTATGCTCTTTTTTGTGCACCACTTTAAAATACATTCATTTTATTTTTTATTTTTTTAATGTTATTGACATTTTGTATATGTTAGCAATGTTTGTTGGACTATCCTGTTTTGTGTCCACCCCTTTTGGGGTGCTGTATTTGGCTTGTAGATGACAGTTAAAGGTTGTTGTAGTTAAAGGTTGTTGTAGAGTAAACTGACTGTGAATAGTGATGTCGCGAACATAACATTTTCAGTTCGCGACCGGCGAACGCGAACCGCCGCAAATGTTCGCGAACCGGCGAACCCGGCGAACGGCCATAGACTTCAATGGGCAGGCGGATTTTAAAACCCACAGGCACTCTTTCTGGCCACAATAGTGATGGGAAAGTAGTTTCAAGGGGACTAACACCTGGACTGTGGCATGCCGGAGGGGGATCCATGGCAAAACTTCCACGGAAAATTACATAGTTGATGCAGAGTCTGGTTTTAAGCCATAAAGGGCATAAATTACCTAACATTCCTAAATTGTTTGGAATAACATGCTTTAAAACATCAGGTATGATGTTGTATCGATCAGGTAGTGTAAGGTTTAGGCCCGCTTCACAGTGACAGACCAATCTCCCCGTTTAATGCACCGCAAACAACCGCAAACAGTCCCTTTGCACAACCGCAAACTCCACATTTGCACAAGGTTGAATACCAAGCTAGCCATGTCCCGTTCCTTGTCCTCACTGATGTCATTGAAGGTCTCTTCCTCCACCCAGCCACCAAGGGTCCCCGAAAGGTGACAAAAAGCTCCATGGGACGCCTGCTGTGTTTGTTCTTCCACCTCCTCAAAGCCACCTTCCTCCTATGACTCCTCTTCTTCAGACTCCTCTCACTGCGTTGCCTCCCTCTGCATTATTATAAGGTGTGTTAAGTAGTACTACTCTTATCAGTTTAATACCTGTTACAGCACCTATCAGGGGGCGTGTATAAGGCCTGGATTTTTAGAACCGGGAGATGGAAAAAGATGCTTGGTTGGTCGTATCACTTCGAATTTGGGGCACGGCGTGTGCAATCAAAGGTGCCACCATATAGGAGTGGCGTGTTTGTAAGTACTACTCTTATCAGTTTAATACTTGTTACGTCACCTATCAGGGGGCGTGTATAAGGCCTGGATTTTTAGAACAGGGAAATGGAAAAAGATGCTTGGTTGGTCGTATCACTTCAATTTTGGGGCACGGTGCGTGCAATCAAAGGTGCCACCAGATAGGAGTGGCGTGTTTGCAAGTACTACTCTTATCAGTTTAATACCTGTTGCAGAACCTATCAGGGGGCGTGTATAAGGCCTGGATTTTTGGAACCGGGAGATGGAAAAAGATGCTTGGTTGGTCGTATCACTTCAAATTTGGGGCACGGCGCGTGCAATCAAAGGTGCCACCATATAGGAGTGGCTTGTTTGTAAGTACTACTCTTATCAGTTTAATACTTGTTACGTCACCTATCAGGGGGCGTGTATAAGGCCTGGAATTTTAGAACAGGGAGATGGAAAAAGATGCTTGGTTGGTCGTATCACTTCAATTTTGGGGCACGGCACGTGCAATCAAAGGTGCCACCAGATAGGAGTGGCATGTTTGTAAGTACTACTCTTATCAGTTTAATACCTGTTGCAGCACCTATCTTGGGGCGTGTATAAGGCCTGGATTTTTGGAACCGGGAGATGGAAAAAGATGCTTTGTTGGTCGTATCACTTCAATTTGGGGCACTTTGTGACATTAGCTTCTTACGCTCAAACATGTCCTTTACAGGCACCTGACTATGGGCAGATGAGCAGGAACTGCTCAAGGCGAGAGACGCAGTGGCGGATGGTTGAGAGGGGGAAAGGAGGACAGCAGTGGTTGATGTGGCTGATGATGCTGGACCAGTAGGAGGATGGCAGCTTTGAGTTTGTGTGCTGCTTGTACTCATGTGTTGATCCCATTGACGTTTGTGATGTGACATCATGTGCCTTCGCAAAGCAGTTGTACCTAGGTGGGTGTTGGACTTCTCAGTTTCTTTTGGCACAGGTTGCAAATGGCATCGCTGTTGTCAGAGGCAGACACACAAAAAAAATGCCACACTGCTGAGCTCTGCGGTGACGGCATTCTGGTGGTGGCAACAGCATGCGTTGATTGGCGTGTTGTCTGGCTGACCCTGGGTGCTGATGCATACTGTCTGACTGTGCCACTAGCTCGTTGCGATGACCTCCCTCTGCTTCCAACTCGTCTCCTCCTCCTCTCTGTCTCCCCATCTTTACTTTCCCCCTGTTCTTCTTCTCTTCTAGCGGGCACCCACGTGACATGCACGGACGCATCGTCATCATCATCACCCGACTTGTATATGACAACTGAACAAAGGAAGCAGCAGCGGGTACATCATCATCATCACATCGTACGTACATGTGTGTAATGCTGCCTGACTGAGACATATCCCTGTTATCTACATCCTCTGGCAATAATGGTTGCGCATCACTCATTTCTTCAAACTGATGTGTAAATAACTCTTCTGACTGATCAATTGAATCGGCTGTGGTACTAGTGTTGGTGGTGGCGGGCGTGCGAGTGGTAACTTGAGCGGTGCCCGAAGCTAAGCTGGAGGATGATGGTGCGTCAATGTTCCAAGCGGAAGCTGTAGAAGATTGGGTGTCCTGTGTTAGCCAGTCAACTACGTCCTCTGAACTTTTCAAGTTCAGGGTAACTGGCCTCTGAACACTGGGCATTATTGTAGAGCCAAAGGGAATCACAGCACCACTACCACGACAGCCCCTGCGGGGTGTCCTGCCTCTGCCTGTCATTTTTTTTTTTTTAAATGTAGACTGCTGGTACCCCAAATAGATTGGATTGGTTGAACTTGGCACAGTACTTGTAAGCCTGACACACACACTGGCTAGCGGTCAGGCAAATGAACTTAGATTGGCGGTCAGGCAAAGGAACTTAGATTTGCGGTCAGGCAAATGAACTTAGATTTAAGAAAATAAAATTATTGTTTTTTTTTTTAAATGTGGACTGCTGGTACCCCAAATAGATTGGATTGGTTGAACTTGGCACAGTACTTGTAAGCCTGACACACACACTGGCTAGCGTTCATGCAAATGAACTTAGATTGGCGGTCAGGCAAATTAACTTAGATTTAAGAAAATAAAATTATTGTTTTTTTAAATGTAGACTGCTGGTACCCCAAATAGATTGGATTGGTTGAACTTGGCACAGTGTATTTTAAAATTATGAGAAAACATTTTCTGTAAACTAAATAAAAATCATATTAGGAGGTTGAAAGAAAAAGAAACCGGATGGGGGGATACCGAGCAGAGCACACCATCTACAGCCCACTGGGAGACAAACTCATCCATTCCCCCAGTAGACAAAGCCAGGTGGTACTCTGCCCGGATACGGGAGCGCACCAGCACCCGGAACATGGCCTCAGGTGACAAGGGAACCCCCCCTATCAAACACTGCTTCCTGGACTTATATATAGCCAACTTGGCTAATGCCAGGAGCAGGTTGACGAGGAGGTCCCTGGCCTTATTGCCCCGGGACACTGGGCGCCCAAAAATAAAAATGTGAGGGGAGAAATGCAGCCAGAACTGCAGGAGGAGGCCCCTCAAGAGTGACAAGAGGGGCTGCAGTCTGGCGCAACTAAAATAAACATGATACACGGACTCTCCCTTGCCACAGAATGGACAAGTGGAGGGAGAGTCCGTGAATTTAGCTAAGTACTCTCCCGTGCTCAGTGCACCATGGAGCACTCTCCAACTCAAGTCCCCGGTGGGTCGTGGAACTAAATCAGAATAAAGTTCCCTCCACCGGGGCCTCTTGCCCTCGTCAGCTGGTAGGACCCGCCTCCAGATGGTATCGGGACGGGTCACGAGGGCAAGGAAGTGCACTGTATGGAGCACGAGAGAATATAAGCTCTTCCTCGGCATGCCGCGAAAGCATGCCGAGGGTATGTCCCTCAACCTCGAGAGGTTGGGGACAGGAGGAGCCTGAGGGGAAACACGGGGCTTGTGTCCAATGCAAACAGCCGGAGAAGGGGTGTTGAAAGGTGCATGTGGCACTCCGGCCTGCAAAGCCCCGCGAAGGAAGGTGCGCGAGTCGGGGGAGATGGCATCTCTAATCTCCTGGAGCAAGCGCCCTGAGACTTTGGGCGTCACATATCCCAAACGGAGCGCAAGCTCCTGGGGTGACACCCAATCAGAACGCCCGTATTCCAGGAGATCCCCGACTCGGGTCATCCGTGCATGACTAAGGCGGCGGATGATACTGGGGGACTGTAACATTGGAGCCCCCACTGCTGCATTAAATAGCAGGGGCTCTGTGAATATTTCATCCCCCAAAGGCACGCCCTGCCTGGTCACGGAGACCATGCTCCAGGCCTTGAGGGTTTCCTGGTAGTATGCCGGCAACACAGAGAGGTCTCTCCCAAACCCCTCGGGCCTGATCAGAAATAATTGCCGGTCATACCCCAGGTTGCGCAACTGGCGATAAAAGCTGGATGCCAGTGCGCACCACTGCGGAGAGGGATCTGCATATAGGTATCTCTGCAGGTACTGAAGGCGGAAGGTGGACAACTGGGAGCACACACAAACTACTCCCTGTCCACCCTCCACCAAAGGCAGACTTGCCACCCCTGCAGAGACCCAATGCCTTCCCATCCAGAGGAAATCTAACAAATTCCTCTGGATATTGGTGACAAACTCGGGGGTCGGACTCAGACAAATCAGCCGGTGCCAGATCTGAGAAGCCACCAGCTGATTCACCACTAGAGTCCGCCCCCTAAGGGAAAGCATTTTTGCTAGACCCCTCCATCGTCCCAGACGAGAGAGGACACTGCCCTCTAACTCCCTCCAGTTGTCTGGGACGGAAGCGTCCGCAGCGGACAGGTAGACCCCCAGATATTTAATGACATCTGCCTCCCACGTGATGTCACGAAACGTGGGAGGCAAAGAGTCCACCTGTAAATTACCCTCTAAAAGGCCTGTGCATTTGGACCAGTTGATCTGAGCGGAGGAGGCAGCTGAATATACCTCCTGGCACTGTTTTGCCAGCTCAAGATCAACTGGATCCTGGGCCACGAGGAGCACATCGTCAGCATAAGCTGAAAGGACAATCCGCATGTCTGGATCTTTTAGCACCAGCCCTGTGAGCCTTTTCCTCAGTAGGCAGAGGAAAGGCTCAATGGCCAGTGCATATAACTGTCCAGACAAGGGACATCCTTGACGCACCCCTCGTCCAAATACCAAAGGTGCTGTTAGGGACCAATTGATTTTAAGTAAACACTCTGCAGAGGCGTACAGCGTTCTTATAAAGCCCACAAACTGTGGGCCAAAGCCGTACGCTTGCAGAGTGGCTATGAGGTAACCATGGTCCACCCTGTCAAACGCCTTCTCTTGATCTAAAGAGAGAAAGGCGAGTGACAGACCAGTCCTGCGAGAATAATGCAATAGATCCCGGACCAGAAAGATACTATCAAAGATAGTCCGGCCCGGGATCGCATAGGACTGGTCAGGGTGAACCAATTCTGCCAGCACAGACCCAAGTCTAAGCGAGATGGCTTTAGCTACAATCTTGTAGTCTGTGCTGAGCAGAGAGACCGGTCGCCAGTTCTTAATAAGCCGGAGATCCCCCTTTTTGGGCAGCAGGGCAAGTACTGCCCTGCGACAAGACAGGGGCATCTCCCCGGTCTCCAGGGCTTCCCCAAGGACCAGATGGAAATCAGGTCCCAGAGTCTCCCAGAAAAATTGGAAAAACTCTACAGTCAGTCCGTCCAGTCCTGGAGACTTTTCACAGGACATGGCACGGAGGGCTTCAGAGAGCTCTTGAAAAGATAGTGGTATATCAAGCCGCTCTCTTACACCCTCACTGACTGTGGGGAGCCCCTCCCATAGCACCCTGCAGGCGTCTGGAGAAATGGGATCCGGAGAGTAAAGATCTTTATAAAAGTTCCGGGCTCTATCCCGGATACTCTCCGGATCTGTAAGGGGGGCACCGTCTTCATCTAGAAGACAGGTGATGTGCCTACTGTTACCCCCCTTTTTCTCCAGTGAGTAGAAGAGGCGCGAGCCGCGGTCTAGATCTTTGAGAAAACCTAAGCGGCTGCGCACGTATGCCCCCTTGGCCTGGTGTCGTTCCAGGTCACAGAGGACACCCTTCCTCTCTACATACTCGCTCTGCAGGGATTGGTCCCTACAAGTGAACAGCCTCTGCTCCAGATGGAGTACCTCCCCCCGGAGTGACTCCAACTCAGCTTCGCGCTGCCCACTCGCACCCTTGGTATATTCCTGACACAGAAGTCGCAAATGAACCTTGCCCACGTCCCACCACAGTTTTAACGTGGCAAAGTCCCCCTTGCAACCCCTCCAGTCCGTCCAAAACTCCCGGATCAATGTCACGAGCCCCTGGTCCTTCAACAAAGCATTGTTGAAGTGCCAATAGGCGGCTCGTGGCGCTGTTGGCGTTAGCGCCACTGTCACAGACACACAGTTGTGGTCTGTGAACGGAGCCAGCCTAATGGCACAAGAACCGACTCGTGACATATAGTGACTAGATATATATAGTCTGTCGATCCGGGAGTGGGACACCAGACCGGCTCTCACCCTGACGTAGGTGAAACCGTCTGATGCCCCTGGGTTCTGCTCTCGCCAGATGTCCTCCAGGGAGAAGCGGGCGATGATCTCCCGCAGGGCTGACGCAGAAGGCGGGTACAGCTCTGGACTATTCCGGTCCAGAGCGTCGAGGGTGCAATTGAAATCACCCCCGAGTACCAAACACTCATCTGCGTCAACCGTCTCCAAAAACTGGGACAGTCTGGCGAGGAACCTCACTCTCTCGAGCCCTCCAGCAGGGGCATATATATTAACTAGGTTAATGATGCTACCCTGCTCTCGGACCCGGAGGTGGATTAGACGGCCTGGGATAACAGCTTTCACAAGCAGCAGCTCTGGCTGAAAAGACTCTGAGAACAGGGTCACCACTCCACATGACGCCGATGTGAAGTGGCTGAAGAAGACCCTGCCTCTCCACTCCAGTTGCCACGAGGCCTCAGCCTCTGGAGTGGTGTGAGTTTCCTGCAGGAAGCTCACAGAGTACCCTCCCTGATATAAATAGGAGAGTACCTGGAACCTGCGGAAACTGTCTTGACAGCCATTGGTATTTAGCGTGCTGATGTGCAAAGCCATTACTGCGTGTCAGGAATTGTGCGTTCCTCAGACCCTTGAGACTGCTGATAGGACACGCACATTTTATAGAATTTCCGGACGCGGAGATGCTCCGCAGTCCCAGAATTCTTGGCCCTAGTGCTGACCACTAGATATTGCTGGAGAGAGTGGAGAATAAACGACATATTCTTCCACCTCTCCAAGGCCAGCCGCACCTTCCTTTTCTTTTGTCCATGAAGGGTGCTCTCAAGGAATAGATCTATTTCCTTGACAGGGATAACCCACCCAGAATCTGATGTTCCTTCTAGTGGGTCACCCCTGGGCTCCTCTTGGCTGAGGGCTTTTACTCCATCCTCCCCGGCTGGAGTCAGTTTCCTCAGCTTTATTCTCAGGGACCCCCTCTTAGATGATACAGAAGGAGTCCCTTTAGCACCCTTCAAGGTAAATAATGGACCCTTGGATTGCTGCTGCACCCCTGTAGCTTCAGGAGTGCATTCAGGGGTAGCTGGCTGGACAGCAGTGGCTGGCATGGCTTCCTTAATGGAAGCCTTGGAGGCTTTATATGCCTCCTCTGCCAGTTCCACCGCTGCTTGCTCAGCTTGGATGGCACCGATGTTAGGGTCAGTGGACGGCTGAGGAGGGTAGACAGGCTCTCCCATGATGTTAACAGGAAAACCTGTTTTATCACCCTCCCCCATTTCCACTTCCCCTTGTGCCACATCCCCCCTGACAGACAAATCCATGGGGTCCTGAATGGGGGTCATGCCTATATTCCCCCCCTCCAGTAGTGACTCGGCCTGGGGCTCTAACAAAGCCCGAGGTACGTCACTAGAGAGTGACACTGGAGGAGGAGACTGACTGGTGCCCTTGAAGCTCAGCACCTCAGGGACACTGACTACCCATTCAGCAGGGGCTTTGTTGGGACCCCCCTCAAAGGCCAGAGGCAGAACCTGATCTTTCTTGTCTACCCCTGCCTCACTTGGGAGACCCTCTTGCCCCTGCTTTTCCTCCAGACCCTTTTCCACATTAACCCCTATAGGGTCTGGAGAGAGAGATGTGTGGTCTGGCACCGGCTGGCTGAGCTTAATAACCGGGCCAGACAATGTCACCGGATGAGGAGGAGATGTTTTGTTCCTCTTCTTGCTTTTAGAGGGAGGTGCTCCACTATAGAGCACTTCCCACTTATCAGCAACCTCCCTGTTGGTTTTATGCTTCCTCTTCCTGGGGACGTCACTCCTGGAAGAGGAGCTGCCACTAGTTGCCTCCCCTGCAGAGGGCTTATTATCCCTCTGCTGACACTGTGCCCCCACACTAACTGATGTAATTATGGTGGGGGCAGATTGGGACTTGGGAGATGCAGCTGTGACACTGGGAGGACCGGTGACATTCTTCCCCTTTTTCCCCATGTCTGCAGTCTTGCTGGAAACCACAGACACAGATGGCTTTTTTGGGGAAGAAGGGGGTTTGGAGGCCGTGGTGGTGGCTTGAGGAACGGCCTCCTTGCCTGAGCTCTGTGGGGGGGCTATGACCCTTGAGGTCCCCGCTGTTATGGGCTCAGCGGGGATGGGTGCTGTACTGACGGAGGTGCCATTTGCTGGGGCTGGGGCATGATGCTTTTCATTATGACAATTCCTACGTGTATGCCCCAACCCCTTGCAATGATAGCACTGCACCTCCATAGTGCTGTAAAAAATCCTGTAGAGCACCCCCTCAAATGGAACCCCAAAAGACCCCTCAATGTTTTCTGCGCCCTGAGGCAGGCACATTTGTACCTGCCTCTTGAAAGAGAGCACATGACGAAGTGCTCTCTCTCTGCACCCCAGGGGAATTTTAATAAATGGTGTTTTTACTTCCCCTAGGGTTAGCAGGTGGGGGCGCAGGAGGGAGTCTGGTAGGAAGGGGGGCACATTAGAGAGTGTTACTTTTGTGCCCAACCCTTCCAGGGGTTCTATTGGGACATATAATCCCCCCACTGTGATGCCTCTCTGTATAAGAATGTGTGCAGCAGCCAGAGTACGGGTAAAAAAAACTGCTTTCCCGTACATTTTGCTGGCTGCTACTATAACAGAGGGGCTGATGACATTAGCTGCAGCACGCAGATAGATATCAATACTGTAGACCCCAGACATCTGACATTTAACCCCATGCTTCCTGGTGATCTGCCCCTCAGCCCCAGCGGTGGTATTACTGGGGCCAGCAGAAACCACCTGTGACCAGGTATTAGCCACAGGGGTAGGTCTGCTGGCAGAACCACCAGGAGCTGGGGCTGCCTTATCTGCCTGGGGCCTATGCTGTGCAGTGCTGCAGCTAGGATTTTCAGGGGCCATTATTCCCCCTTTTGACCCCTGAGGCTTCTTAATGGTCTTATCCCTCATGTTTAGACCCTTTTTTTTTTTTTAGTTTATTTGTTTTATTTATTTTTATTTTTTGTTTTATGATTTTCTACTGTTTTCTTTTTTTTAAAAATATAAAAGTGTGAAAAAGAAACAAAAAGACAAAACTAAGGGAGACAAAAACTAAGGGAGAGAGAGAGATGATGTTTGGCAGTGGAAGGGTTAATGGCCTGTTGCAAGGTGTTACTAAATGCAACAACACAAAGAACACAGTGGCATTTTAACCCCTCTGTGTCTCTGTGTCAGATGTTAAAAAAGCCTTTTAAACAAAACTTCAAATTGTTTTCCCCCCCACTGCCTACAAAGATGTTACTTGTCTTCTCTCCCCCAAAACATAAAACCCAACACCAAACAAACAAAACTTCAACAAAACCTAATAAACTTTTTAAAAGAAAAAAAAGTCAAAGTAACAAAGCTCCAGGAGTAAAGGTGTAGTGCTAAGGGAGGGGTGTGGCAAAGTATCCAGGAGACAGCTCACTCTCCTGGGATAGAGACTTGAGCCTGACTCCCAGAAAACTAAAACTTAAATTAAACTAAGAAAAACACCACAAAAACTCCCAAAAAAAAGAACAACACCGTGCACAAAGTGCTTATAAACAGAAAGGTGTTAAAATAAAACTTGTATTTGAGGGACTAAGACCCTAAAAAGCCTTTTGTTTGGAGCTCAAGCATGCACACAACATGCTCTCTGGCACAGTACTTGAAAGCCTGACACACACACTGGCTAGCGGTCAGGCAAATTAACTTAGATTGGAGGTCAGGCAAATGAACTTAGATTTGCGGTCAGGCAAATGAACTTAGATTTAATAAAATAAAATAATTGTTTTTTTAAATGTGGACTGCTGGTACCCCAAATAGATTGGATTGGTTGAACTTGGCACAGTACTTGTAAGCCTGACACACACACTGGCTAGCGGTCAGGCAAATTAACTTAGATTGGAGGTCAGGCAAATGAACTTAGATTTGCGGTCAGGCAAATGAACTTAGATTTAATAAAATAAAATAATTGTTTTTTTAAATGTGGACTGCTGGTACCCCAAATAGATTGGATTGGTTGAACTTGGCACAGTACTTGTAAGCCTGACACACACACTGGCTAGCGGTCAGGCAAATGAACTTTGATTGGCGGTCAGGCAAATGAACTAAGATTTAACAAAATAAAAGTTTTTTTTTTTAAAGTAGACAACTAGTAAACAAGATTGTATTGGTTTCACTATGCACACACAGTATAAGCTGTGAGCCTGACACACACACTGGCCAGCGGTCAGGCAAATGAACTAAGATTTAACAAAATAAAAGTTTTGGTTGTTTTAAAGTAGACAACTAGTAAACAAGATTGTATTGGTTGCACTGTGCATACACAGTATAAGCTGTGAGCCTTACACACACACTGGCTAGCGGTCAGGCAAATGAACTAAGATTTAACAAAATAAATGTTTTGGTTGTTTTAAAGTAGACAACTAGTAAACAAGATTGTATTGGTTGCACTGTGCACACACAGTATAAGCTGTGAGCCAGGCAAATGAACTAAGATTTAACAAAATAAAAGTTTTTTTTTTTTTAAAGTAGACAACTAGTAAACAAGATTGTATTGGTTGCACTGTGCACACACAGTATACGCTGTGAGCCTGACACACACACTGGCTAGCGGTCAGGCAAATGAACTAAGATTTAACAAAATAAAAGTTTTTTTTTTTTTAAAGTAGACAACTAGTAAACAAGATTGTATTGGTTGCACTGTGCACACACAGTATACGCTGTGAGCCTGACACACACACTTGCTAGCAGGGGCTAGCAGGGAAACAGGCAAATGAAGTTAGATTACACACAAAAAAAAAAAAAATGATGTTATAGCCCTTAAAAGGGCTTTTTGGGGTTCTGTGTTTACAGCAGAGATCTGATGAGTCCTTCAGCACTGCACTGGACACTATATAAACTTTCCTAGCTATTGATTTCCCTATTCAATCAGCATCACCTACACTCTCCCTCCTCTCAGTAAGACTGCAAGTTAGTTATGATTCCAAAATGGCTGCTGTCCATGAGTTAGAAGGCTCTGGGAGTGTATGCTGCTGATTGGCTGGAATGTGTCTGCTGACTGTGACATGCAGGGTCAAACTTTGCTCAATGATAAAGTATAGGGGGCGGGTCAAATCTCGCATATGTTCGCTGTTCGCCACGAACGCGAACATGCTATGTTCGCCAGGAACGGTCCGCCGGCGAACTATTCGCAACATCTCTATTTTCTACTAATTATTTTGTTTTGTTTTACCCCTAGGTTAGTGATCTGAAGCAACATCTTAAAGGTAAGTGGTCTTAATTATTTTATTTTAGCTTAGAATTAGGGTCTGTGTACTTAGGACTGTAATTATTTTATTTTAGCTTAGAATTAGGGTCTGTGTATGTAGTTAGGACTGTAATTATTTTATTTTAGCTTAGAATTAGGGTCTGTGTATGTAGTTAGGACTGTAATTATTTTATTTTAGCTTAGAATTAGGGTCTCTGTATGTAGTGAGGACTGTAATTATTTTATTTTAGCTTAGAATAAAGGTCTGTGTATGTAGTTAGGATTTATTGTATGTTAGATAGATAGGGGGTATTTGATTTGTATTATATGTAATATATTATATGTAATGTATGTAATGTAATGTATTGTACGTAATGTAATGTATTGTATGTAATGTATTATATGTAATATATTATATGTAATGTATGTAATGTAATGTATTGTATGTAATGTATTATATGTAATATATTATATGTAATATATGTAATGTAATGTATGTAATGTATTATATGTAATATAATATATGTAATATATTATATGGAATATATGTAATGTAATATATGTAATGAAATGTAATGTATTGCATGTAATGTATTATATGTAATATATTATATGTAATGTATGTAATGTCATGTATTGTATGTAATGTATGTAATGTATTATATGTATGTATTGTATTGTGTATATCTGTCTTTCCTTTTCAGGTGTGTATTTTTTTTATTTTCTGTAGTGGGGGAGTTGTAATGCATTTTTTTTTTCTGTACTGTAGTTTTTTTTTTTCTGTACTGTAGGTTTTTTTTTCTGTACTGTAGATTTTTTTTTCTGTACTGAAGTTTTTTTTTTGCAAGGTAGGTTTTTTTATTTTTGTAATTAGAGTGGTGGGGAGGTTTATTAGGGGGTAGGTAGTGTAGGTAGGTAGTGAAAGTGTTAATAGATTAGTGTAGAGGGGGGTTAGTTTAGATTAAATGGTTTATTGGGGGTTATAGTGTAGTGTTTGTAGTTAGTGTCATGATGGTCCTTGAGGACCGTCATGGCACTTATATGGTTAATGTTGGGTTGTAACAGGCCCATAATGGTCATAATATACCCTTATGGGACTGATGGGGTTAAATAGAGGCTTATGGGGGTCTGTATTGACCACCATGAGTTATAGGGTTAATTAAGGCCTTATGGGGGTCTGTATTGACCACCATGAGCTCTAGGGTTAATTAAGGCCTTATGGGGGTCTTTATTGACCTTCATGAGTTATAGGGTTAATTATAGTTGCCTGGGGTTAATATTTTTAGTGCAAGTCCTTTCAGGACCTTTACGGTCCTTTAAGGACTCGCGAGGCGGGAAATTTAAATGCAGCAGGGTCACGATCGGTGCCGATCGGGGACCCCCGCTGCAGGGGGTTAATATGGGGGGGCTGCGGGGGTCCCTATGGACCCCTGCAGCAAGGGGTTTATATGGGGACACTTCGGGGGGCCCGATGTGGACCCCCAGCATAGAGGGGGGTTAATTGTAGGTGCCGGGATTGGGTAATAGTGTGCTGCGTCCCCTTTAAGGAGCCGCGGCGGGGAATTTAAAACTTTTAAATGCAGCGGGGGGCCTGATCTATGCAGATCGGGGACCCCCCCTTGCAAGGGGTTAATGTGGGGACACTTGGGGGGTTCCGATGGAGACCCCCAGCATAAAGGGGGGTTAATTTTAGGTGCCGCGGCCGGGGTTGCGTAATAGTGTGCCGCGGCCCCTTTAAGGAGTACCGGCGGGGAATTTAAAACTTTTAAATGCAGCGGGGGGCCTAATCTATGCAGATCGGGGACTCCCCCCCCCTGCAAGGGGTTAATGTGGGGACACCTGGAAAGTCCCGATGTAGACCCTAAGCATGAAGGGGGGTTAATTTTAGGTGCCGTGGCCGGGGTTGCGTAATAGTGTGCCGCGGGCCCTTTAAGGAGTCGTGGCAGGGAATTTAAAAGTATTAAATGCAGCGGGGGCCTGATCGGTGCTTATCGGGGACCCCCGCTGCAAGGGGTTAATGTGTGGGGGCTGCGGGGGTTCCTATAACATCCAATGCGGCTTAATGATTTCAAGATCAGGATATGGAGTAAAGAACAGGCATTTAAATTATACAAACAAGAGGGAACAGAGACTGCTTTACGTGAGCAAGGAGATCACTAAGGCTTCCAAAAGGGCTATTAGACTGGCTAAAATATAAAATGAAAAGTTAGTTACAAACGAGAGTAAGACTAACCCTTAATTATTTTTTAATTATATTAATATGAAGATCAGGTAGGAAGCTATAGAAACAGTACAATGTGAAACAGGCTGACTAATAAATAGTGACCAGAAAAAGGCAGATGAGCTGGGACACTGCAAAATAATGGGGCTACACTACATTTGCCGAATAATTGGAAGAAATCCAAAAGAGATTGTAAAAAATAAATGCTAATAAAGCCCCAGGTCCTATTGGAATACACCCACGGGTACTGAGGTAACTGAGCTCTGTAATAGCCAAGCCATTATATCTAATTTTTCAGGACTCACTCATCACAGGGCTGCTACCAGATCACTGGAGAAAAGCAGATGTGATACCTATATCTAAGAAGCTTTTTAGAAGGGTTAATAAGGTTATAAATATGAGTTAACACAGATTTATAGGTCATAGGTCATGGGATAGGTCATGTAAAAAAAAACTAATTACTTTCTATGAGAAAGTTAGTAGGAACGGGGATCAAGGCAACTCAGTGGATGTAGACTTTTTAGATTTTTCAAAAGCCACATGAAAGGCTGTTGTGCAAACTAAAGAAGGTTGTTGTAAATGGAACATACTCAGATTGGACTAATGTGGTAAGTGGGCCTCCTCAAGGTTCAGTATTAGGTCTGTCATGAATCAGCCAGTGGCCATATTGGATTTGGTGTGAACTATGCTGGGGCCATTTTGTGACTGGCAGCAGTGGCCATTTTGGGCTGGGTTATCTTCCACATGCTGTTGCCATGTGGAAGAACAAAAGGTTTGGGGCCCACTTGTTATGGATATATGGTTATTTTGTGGTCTAGGGGATAAAGTATTATAAGTTTACCCCTTAGCATATCCCCATCCCTTCCATGTTTAGGCTCATTGTAATGGGTGTCATGTGAGGGAGCTGGTGGGATGTGTTGGTTGTATATGTGTGAAACATTGTGTGTTGTATCTGTAAATATATTGTATTGGAATGTTGGAGCCATGTTGTGTGCAGTCATCCATATTGACTGCATATGTAACCTGAGTTGATCACCCATCTGCCTTCCAGCTATCACCTAAAGTAAACACTTAAAGTGATAGCAAGGCCAGAACAAAGGGGTCTATACAGACATTGAGGCACCACAACCCCAGGGGGTCTACAGGTATTCTCACTCAGAGAGTCAGGGCAAAGTCCAGAGGACAGGGAGATGTTTCTCCCTTGAGAGCCAGGCAGCAAATGACTCTGTTAGCCACACCTAGTGGGCGGCCCAGGGGAGGGGTCTGGAAGTTCCCAGAGCTTACCTCTAGTCCATTGGCTAGAGGTAATCAAGTTACTCTGGAGATTACCCCATTGGCCAAGAGGAAGATAAGGGTTGGACAAAGGGGTAGCCACTCCCTGTACTGGTTTTGTGAGTTGTTTAAATACTTGTGTAAAAATAAAGAAGTTGTTCATAATTTTCATCAAGACTTTGTGTGCAGGTGTATTATTGACCCAAGGGCATATGCTGGAATAGGAGATCGTTTCTGACTCCATGCCAGGTTTTTCCCAGGCACACTACCTTAAGCTGGGACTTATGCTCTTGCATCCGCTAAGAAGGTCCATTGGTCTGAGTCACCCAAATCTTAGGTCTAAAACCTACAGGAGATAAGAGGGCTAGGATCCTCTATACTCCATCATCATTGTAGGTTGTGACAGGTCATCTCCTTTTTAAAATATTTCTTAATGCCATAGAAGCAGGACTGGAAAGTGGTGTCTCCATTGTTGCTGATGGCACTAAGTTGTGCAAGGTAATTAAATCAGATAATAATGTACTTCCCTCCAAAGGGATTTGCATAGATTAGAGAAATGGGCGACTAAATGTCAGATGAGATTTAATATGAATAAATGTAAAGTTATGCACCTGGGAAGGAAATATGGCCATGCAATTTAGAATCTTAATGGAGAAAATCTAAGGGTATCAGAGTTAGAAAGGAATTTGTGAAAATCACCTACATTACAGTGCTCAATGCCAATTAGCATCTGCAAAGGCAAGTAAAATATTAGCATGTATTAAGAAGAGTATAGGAGCAAGGGAAGCAAATATAATTCTGTCACTATACAAATCCCTAGTACACCCTAATTTGGAATATGGAGTGCAATTTTGGACAACACTTCATAAAAATGACATTTTACAGCTGGAAAAAGTACAGAGAATGGCAACAAAACTAATAGGGGGAAATGGAGGGGCTAAGATATTCTCAACAGAATAAAGAGGGGATATGATTATTATAATAGAGAAAAATAATGATCTATATTACTAGTATCCTGGGTGCTTAACACCCCTTATTGTATCAAAAAAAGATTATATAGAGAAAAAAACTTTAATTGGATACTATGGATCCGGAAACTACGCGATTAAAATGTATAAAAAAGAAGACTGTATGGAGATACTCGAATGAATGATATGTATGAATTATGGAATATTTTCATATTGCCTAATCATACCATAGGCTATGATACACAATCCTCATAAATCAGAATATACTGATCCTCCTGTAAATACAGGATATACTGATAATCATAGGATTGTGAAACAGCTTTTATAAAAAGTGTGAGTATCTATATACATATAAAAACAAATATACATAGGTAGAGAATCTGATACCTTAGAAAATACTTAAATAAACTGAAAGCATGTGTAATCACAAATAAGTGACTCTATAAATTATCTACAGTGTCTATATCAAGGAGAGGGTATCACTATTGGATAAGAGCAAAACAAAACACATATAGCAGTATAATTTTATAACATGAATACAGCCATAATGGCAATATACTTGCTGTTCAGTAGTAAAGCTCTCCAATAAGCCTCTCCATAGGCTCTCTATTGCCACTGAATAGATAGAGTATGCAGATAGAGTAATAATTGAGCCAATATAGTGATAAAAAAGAAATACACTCCAAAGAGTGTTTGTACTTAGCTTTCAGTAGTCTAAGGTTCAGAAAGTTGGAAAAAATTATGCAAACGGGCCGTTTCGTCCCTCCACGGGGACTTTTTCTAAGGCTTTTAACTTAAACTAGCGTTTTGGGCCTATTTAAGGCCTGTAGAACGCTTCCTTAATTGTATTCCATTAAGAACGCAGTAATACTCAACGTCATGACGTCATGGCGTTTTTCAAAATTGAATAAACTTTATTCGTATAGAAAAAAGGCCGAATGGATGCCGGAACGTCAACGTGGTGACGTCACGGCGTCCATTCAAATCCCATTCATCTTTATTAAGATAGTTAGTGACAAAAAGTACACTTCTTTGTAAATTAAAGCCAAATAGGCTCAAAACGGCCAATACAAGTGTCAGGAACTTAAAGAGACCTCACCAATCGAACTGAGGGCTATATATATTATTTTGAAAGGGTATTTCAATGACTTTAGATATGAAAATAAGGATAAAATATTGAAGCTCATTATGAATATAAGAGAAACCAAAGGACTGGATTGTAAAACTTGCTATTTAGTATATTATGCTTGTACATAGATGCTAGGCCACCAAAAAAAAAGAGAGACAGCCCCTATATTCCAAATAATCTGTATATATCGTTAAAAAAAATTATTTCAATAACTTTGAAAGATCAAAGATAAATAATAAAAGATATATAATAACCAGAAGAATAGGCTTGCTGTATAACATACATTATTATTTTCCTATTTGGTATAGAGTCATGATATGCCAATTGGTATTTAAACATTGAGGGATAACATAGAACTAAATTCTACAGTGAAAAATATATTGCTTAAATGGATGGGGATATGATTACTTTATATAAATACTGTACATCCAGGGTCAATATAAGGCTTTGTCAAGTGAACATTTTGAGGAGAGGACATCCATTGAGGTTTTAAGGAAATAGATTCCACCTTAAAGAAAGAAAAGGGTTCTTCACAGTAAGGGTTCTTTACAGTAAGAACGGTGGAATTCTCTATCAAAGGATTTGATAGATAACTTTAAATGGGATTGGATATACTTTTGAATAAAAATGGCATTCAGGCTTATTCTGGATAACTAGAGAAAGAGTATTGATCTAGGGAGGAATTTGATTGCCAGTATCTGGGGTCAGGAAGGAATTTTATTTGTTCTCCTTATGAGACAATTGGCAATGTTTCAATGGGATTTTTTCTGTTTGCCTTCCTCTGGATTAAATAATAAATTAATCCACATATTAGAAAGATCAGAGGAGATCTAAAAAGGTTGAACTTGATGGGATAAAAGTATTGTTTTAATCTTAATAATTATTTAACCTTAATAATTATGTAACTATGTTACTAAGTAACCATTGAATTGATGTTATTTTTGCTCCATTCAGATTGAACTGGATGGAAGCTCCGGTTAGTGAGGGAACTAACTTCAGCAAAAGTGCTCTGTGGGAGCTAGGCCAATTATTTTCTTGATTTGTTTTGTTTGTGTAAGGCTATGACAGTACTATTATTATTATTAAGCTTTATGTGTAACGCTCCAACATATTCAGTATCGCTATACAGGGGTAAGTACAAGTCAAAAACAATATTAATGCAATAATGCAAAAGAATGGAGAGCCCTATCTTTGAGCTTAATATCAAACATACACAGTGCTTCCCCTAAAGCACCTAGCAAGATTGAAACTTCAGAAACATACAATCTAAATACCACACAATGTAAAATATTCACACTGTCTACATCCCCCCATATAATTACAAATAAGTACACTTTCACTAGGCCTTACCTCATCCTTATCCTATAGCCTCACACAAATCCTCACCCATATCCCTACCATATACAATACACATGCACCTGTCACATATTAAATATGCACCACATATTTATCATGATACACACCCTATCCCATTACCCATTACCATTGCTCCCTACACTATTAGAAGACACATGGAATAAACACTTAGCACAGACATTTTTGTCACAAAAATGTCACATACTTTTTTCAGTATTCATGTCAGAGGAGGAGAAGAATGATAAGTGATAAGAGAAGCCAAGAGAAGAGTATAGATAGTGAGAGGTGTGAAGAGGGAGAAAGGTCTGGAGAATAAGAGATTTGTAGCGAAGGGGAGAGGCAAGAATGTGGCAGAGAAGTGAAGAGGGGTAGAGCTGAGGAAAGGGAAAAAGCATTCACATGGAGCTCTCATGCTCTCATTATGCCTGTTGCTGGAGCCCTTCAGAACCAGAGCCTCCTTCACTTGTCTCCAGTCTCCAAGATCTGATGGAGCTTCAAAGCCTCAGTGCTGAAAACCAACTATGAGAGTCTAAAGGATGCACCTTGTGTCCCACTGTCTGTATTAACAAACTCTTTTTTCACAGAAGTTTACAGAGCCGCTTCTGATATCACCCTTATTGCAAGAACTCAGATGATGAAGACAAATTGCCCTATCTTTCTGCTTCCATTTAACAACAAATAAACTCACATGCCATCTGCAAGATCATGCCATATGAAAAACTCCACTTGGTCATGAACTTGCTCCTCTGGGGCCTTTTCATGATTTCAGGATGGATTTCTTTGACAAGAATGACCGAAAGGAATCACATAGATATATTTTGGTCATAATTTGTAGATTTTCTAGATGATTTGAGGCCTTTCCCTATAGGAAAGCTGGTACTGGTTCAATAGCAAAGTGCCTTGTCAGGGAAGTATTTCCCAGATTTAAGGTGTGTGCCAATCTCCAGTCAGATGATTGTGACCCATTTTTCTAATGATGTTATTAAAATTGTCATTGACATGTTGGGAATTAAACAAAAAGTATATTGTGTATATTATTCCCAATTAGCTGGTATTATTGGAAGGGCAAATGGGATACTAAAAACAAACTTGCTAAAATATTTTAGCAAACTAAAAATAGTTGGATATATTGTCTGATATTACATGATTTGACATTGTCTATATCAAGCGAGTCATATGTTGCTTCAGAACTAGTAATTCCCAACCTAATATTATTATCCTTAATACAGAGCCCAACCTCTTGTGCTCCCAACTAGTTTCATATTTACAAAATCCACCCGGGCACTCTAAAATAATCCTGACATAAATGGCACACACAAGTGTTTGTAAAAGAAGAGAAAAGAAGATTTATTAGACTAACAATCCCCATAAAATGCACACATACCTAATGCTAGACATAAATTATTATCTGTTATGGCGTGATGTGTAAAAGTGAGATGATAACAAGGTATGGGAAGCACTTCCTTCAGCAAAAATGATAAGTAAAATAATGCTGAAAATAATTAATATAGTTGTATATTGAAACAGTGTACCCTTTAATTATGTAGTGTCCATTAATGGCACAAAGACAATAAGATGATGCTTTCTAATAATTTATGTTGGAAACCGTCAATGGAAAAGTGACACATTGAACTCTTATTGTTCTTTTACAAACCTAAAATGCCCAAATATTGAATATGTTATCTATAATGACATCCTGCCCTGCTCTGATATATCTGAACTGCACAACAATCCCATTTCTGAGACCTCACTCCTGCCCTGCTCTGATCTATATGAACTGCACAACAATGCCATTTCTAAGGTATATTGAAGACACTTGAAGGGGCTACATTTACTTCAACCATCTGTACCATCTGCACTTTTATTAATATTATTTTGCATTTATGTGTTGTTATTTTGGGGGACATTGTTACCTTTTAGACCAATTTCATTCCATAGTTTTTTTTCTGTATAAACCTCCTCCTCCTTTGTTTATTCAAATCTACCCTCAACCCCTCCCTACCATACTCTAATAATACCCTGTTTCTCTTTGAATAACTCCCTGTTTACTAACAGTTTTCCTTCTCTCAGCAGACCTCTCTCCTGCCCTGCTGAGATCTATCTGAACTGCACAACAATCCCCTCCCTCCCTGCCTCTCACCCACCCACCCCTGTTTGCTCTTTATTTATTGAGTCACACACATTGCTTTCAGCTGATCAACTAGGAACACCTGGTAACTATTCCTAATTAAACTCTTACACAATGTTTCTTCCTGCCTTCTCCTTCCTCTTAACCTCCTGCCTTTTCCTCAGGTTCTTCATCTCAACTTTTCAACATTGTGTCTCCAACCATCTCACCTTCCATGTTCTCCTCTCCTCTTTTATGCTCCCATGAGCTACACTCCTACCTCCACTAACTATGTCCTCCCTCTTTTAAAGCTCATAAACACTTCTGCAATTCCCATTCTCGTCTCTACTCTCTCTCTCTCTCTCCTTTTGACTTCTGGAAATATATATCCTAACCCAGGGCCTGGTCTGACATTTTTCACTAGCAGATTACATTATCTGACCACTAGGGACAGATAATATATTACACACTAGAGCCATTCATCCCCCCCAAAATGTCAAATATGTCCTAAGTACACTTTCAATTTCTTCCTCACCCTTGCTATTCCCTATTTGTTCTTCCCCAGGTGTCGGCCCATTCCATTACCTTTAGATTGTAAGTAGTGAGTTTCCAATGCTTTAGGGTGCTTTGGAAAAAAGCCCTTTCCACAAAGATTCTAAGTTCAAAACAGGGCGCTCCAATTTACAGCAGTTTGTTCACATTGTATTCTTCCTTGTTCTTATCCCCTGTAATGGCATGATGTGTGAAATTGAGTAGATGATAAGATGTGAATACGACTTTCTTCAACAATAATTAAGTAATGTGCAAAATAATAGTGGTAATAAACCCACAGTTGAAAGAAAGATTCATGAATGTGATGGTGAAAAGTAATTGTAATAAAGTGCAGCAGGAATCCCTGATAACCTGCAACACAGTACATCAGGGAAGATATATAAGCCGCAGATGGAGCAAAGCCATATACCCTGGACTGACATAGAAAAGGTTAATCCAAAATCTTCAGACTAATTAAGCCAGCACCTGACCCTGCTCATGAGCAGTTAAAAAGGCTGCTCAGTGAAGTTTGCAGTCTCTGCCTAGCAGTCTGAGGAGGAGGGTGTCACTGAGAGACTTTCCTAAAGGAGAGAGCGGCCCGCTTCTGTTAAGGAGAAATCAAGCTGAGTAAGGAGCCATCCAAAAGCCCCCCCCCCCCCCCCCATTCCTGATAAACCGGATACAACTTGGGGGATAAAATGTTGGTGCCAAATACATATTATTTTCATCATACCCAGAAAAAGTATTACAAATGACCCAGAGAGAAGAGAGTATTAAGAGAGAGTAATCATCCCTCATCACAAGAGGGAGACAAGGGTCCCTGGGGGGAAGCATAAGGGAGAGAAGTGTGAGCCCTCTACTTCACCCGCTACTGACAGAGAGAGAGGAGGAAAGAGGTCCTCAAGAGATCCAAGAAAGAAGCAGAGAGCTTACACTATGGACTGTATAATTTTACCTGCAGGCCGAGAAGCGGGCTCAGGGTTAGTCAGGGTGTTCCAGGTTATAGTAAGCCCGTTTACGTAGAATTTTATTTCGTTGCTGAGGATAAGCACTATTTTTCTTTCTGTTTGTACTGACAAAAATAAAACAGCAGTAAAACAAAGCTTCTGACAAACCTGCTGTGTTTTTCCTCCATAAATAAGTTAAAGAGAAAGGAGAACCGGAGTCAACCCCCCCTGTTACATAATGTATGAAAATAGTAATGAATCATAAACTATGTCTATCAATGCAGCCAACTTAGTGAAAAATACATATTTATAAAAGCTCCTATGGTTGACAATTAATAAAAAATATATACTTCATTGTGTTGTAATTATTAAATGTTTCTGTCACAACTCTAAACCAGATTTGTTCAAAAAGCAATGAACTTTAACCACCTTGAAACATAGCGCATAAATAATCAGTGACAATATGGTGTGCCAATATATATTTATGAAAACTGATAAATACAGCTAACCATTAAAATATATGGATATATTTCAAATTATGAGTGAAAAATCTTGCAAAAAGTGAGTAGATAAATGCACTTAATATCAATAAGCATAAGATTAAACCTGTGACGACCCACTGCTTGGTTGGGCCCAGAAAGATCCTAGATCTATTTCCCTCAGTAGGTCGTGGGGTTCTTTGAGAATCCCTGTTAGCAGTAATGAATCCTTGGACAGCATACCACTAACACAGGTACCCTGGAAGCATGCAGCCTCATTAAATTCCACCCTCGTAAGTCCAACATGTAGCACGTAAGGGCTGCGTGCTTGAAATTTGGGCATTTTACGTTGCCATTAAATTAGAAAGGGCTGCAAGCTACTAGCCAGAGACGCTATTTCGTAAACCAGTTCTCGAACGTCGAGGTTGCGTGCTCGATCACAAACAATTAGGCAAGCATGTTACGGGTTCAGATGAAGCCAATGGAAAAAGAGATTGTTGGCGTCACTGAAAAAGGGGAGGGTACATTTCAAAGTCTTACGTGCTTCAATTACAGTTTGCGATCGGACCCACAGTCCAGATATAATGCAATATTAATAAAGCAGTAAATATGATATTCTATTACATGCGAGTTACAGTAAATGTCTTAACACTTTAATTGTAGGGATCAATATAATACAAAATATGAAAATTAAATGAAGTATTTTTCAGGGCCGATTTGCGGGCTTGAGAATGTTGTGCTATTGATTCTAAGACCTAACATCACTTTTCCTTATAATAAATGTCCAGTAAAGTGTTGTTGTTTGCATTACAAGAGCTACATATTGTACTTTACCCCCCTTGCGGGTGCTCTCGAGCACACTGTGGTCTTTGGGCTCCATTTGCGTGTTACGTGCTTGCTCGCGAGTTTGCAATTTAAAAGCTGAATTGAACAAGTAGCGGTTATGGGCTCGTCGAATCAAAGAATTTACGTGCGCAAAGTTCAATATTACTCAGCACATATCTTATTCTCTGCCGTTCTCCATGTTAACACTTAAGTCCGCTGTGAGCAACGTTACAGGGCTAATTTAATGGATGTAACGTAAATCTGGAGTTACAGGCTACAATTTACAACATAGCCGCAATTTAATGAGGCTGATGATCAGCAGTGACTAATAGCAGAACTGAAAGCAGTATCCTTATCAATGAGTTCAGTGCTTAGAATTATTATATTCCCTCAAAATTAACATCTGCTTATGTATGTTTAAACTGACAGCCTGGGAGATAGTACTTTTAATCAGGATAGCACCTGGCACAAGAAGTAATCCACACCTTTAGTTAGTGCATCAGACAGCCGCAGTTTATCTCTCTTACACAGATATAACCATTACCCACAAAATACCACCCCCCCCCCCCCAGTAACGTCCATCCCCTCTTGGGCAATCAAGGCCTGTTTGTGGCCTGCCAGCCACAAACACACATGGTTTCCAAGTTTCCATGAAGGGGTTTGAAAGTTCCCTTGTTGTGATTACACATTTTTTTAATCAATACTCTTTATCCATGTCTGTTCATTATGGTTCCCTCTTGACAACCCCTCAGAGGGCAATAAACTCCCCAGGGTCTGGTGTTTTATGTTTATGTTCACAGACGTGTTCTGCTTAGGATATGGGGATTGAGTGTTAGTAATTTGTGTTACACTTGAGAGTCTATGTAGCTCGGGGTCACAAAACAGTCACAATGGCACCCGGCTAAACAGCATGGCTGACTACATTCATATGAAAAATGGATTAACCACAATGAGGGCCTAGCAGGTCCCCACATTATTCTTACTGATAATAAGTCCTACTAGAGCCTCTAAGGCCCTGAAAACATAACTTAGAACCTATGAGACACATTTTACTGTGTTCATTACATCTATAGCATCTCCTTACATGAAAAATAGTGAATACGTTATAAACAAGAAACCATGACAGTAACTATATGCACACAATGTCCAGCTGTCCATCCAGTTGTGACAGCGGCTCCTCCTTTCTTATAAGTGTAGCCTAAAAGATGATCTTGACTGATGATTCTCTAGCTACACTGCTTTTACTTGTCCTCCTGTCTGGAAAGTCCATCTGCATTCTGCTTTCCTCATCTATGTTAATTGGCAAAATTATAAGTCTGTAAGGCCAGGCTCCACCTCAGTAAACGTCCAATATACCCAGCCACACTGGATAACCAACCGAGGTGATTATGGTCTGTAACCACAGTAAATTCCCTCCCATACAAGTAGTGTTGTAGCTTCTTAAGGGCCCATACCACAACCAAACACTTCTTCTCCATGGCTGCTTAGGCCACGTCCCCAGGGAACAGCTTCCTACTGAGATAGGCTAGGTTGTGCTCACATCTCTCTTAATACTTCTGACTCCAAAAATGTCCCTATTCCAAAGGTGGAGGCATCTGTCTGGACAACAGAAGTTCGTCTGTAGTCCGGGGTAGCCAAAACAGGGGAGGAGGTCAGAGCATCCTTCAGGGCCCAAAAGGCAACCTCACATGCAGGAGTCCAATCCAAAATCCAGGGCATCCGCTTTCTGGTAAGGTCGGTCAAGGGCTTGGCCATGGCACTGTAATAGGGAATACACTTTCTGTAATACACCGTGGTCCACAGGAAAGCTATTACCTGCTTCTTAGTCTGAGGTATGGGACAAGCAGCTATTCCCTCTACTTTAGCTGGCTCTGGCCTAATCTGTCCACTGCACACCAATGCCCTAAGTACTGTACCTCCAGCCGGGCCCACTGACACTTTTATAAGGGCAAGTGGTCAACCTAGCCCCCTTGATAGTCTCTATATTACAGCGGATGTGCTGAAGGTGACCCTCCCAAGTATCATTAAAAATAGCAATATCATCCAAATACGCCTGGGCAAACCATTGGTGTCCTTGCAACAGTCTTCATACCAAATGGCATCACCTTGAATTGGTAAAGCCGAAAAGGGGTGATGAATGCTGACTTCTCTCTGGCTGTCTGTGCAAGAGGAATTTGCCAATACCCCTTGAAGAGATCCAAAGTAGTTAAGTACTAAGCAGTACCTAGACGGTCCAGCAACTCGTCCATGAGTGGCTGGGTAAGCATCAGTCTTAGTCCTTTCATTCAGCTCACAACCTTATATCAGATTCTTTAATTACCACGTAGAGGTGAGGGTTTAATTTTTTGTTAATGGAATAGGGCCATCCGCAGGTGTCTTGGAGCTTATCCTGGCTGTGGAGGACTTACAATAATATTTACTGCCTTACCTCCAGTTCCCTATCCTTGGTTCCACTGTCATAGTATTTACTGGGCTTATCTTGGACTTTGTTCATGTGCTCCCTAACTAACCCAGTTAATGTGGACACTTTCTCCTTAAAAGCTAGGACATATGAGGCTACCGGTACCTGGTGCTGCCGATATTCCCCTTCCCCTGTTTCTCTAATCACATTCAAGGGTCCCCTTACTTGTCTACTGTACAGGAGATCAAAGGGAGAGAACCCTGTGGATTCTTGTGGTACAACCATCTGCTTCTTAGCCCCCTACCCTTCTTGCTCAGGGATGACCCTATATAGTAACCCCTTTTCCCACACATATTTGTCACCCTCTGGACCATTCTCTTGCTGATCAACGCTTTGCCTAGCTCCAGCCAAAGTCACATCCTCCCTCAATGCTACCTTTACTTCTGCTACAATGGCCCAACCGAGCCCTTGTTCCCAAGCAGGTAACAGACTTACCCCGGTTTCCATGTGCCCAGCCTTGGCCTCTTCTTCTGGGCCAGCCTTGGCCATGTTTGATTATTATTAAACGTTATATTTTATTCAAATATTTTTGCCTGGCAGTAAGTACTTATGATTTTTTGTACTAGAACTATTTTGTACTAGTACTAGATGTTTTGATGGGGATTGCTGATCTAATAAGTATGCTTTTCTCTTCTTCTTCAGATGTTTAAATACACACTACTACTAGCAGTTTTTCTAGATTATATGGTACTACCTGATATGGTTTAGAAAAAAAACAATTTCTGTCTACACTTATGTTTAGTCTGGTTATAATATAAATAAATATATATATATATATATATATATATATATATATATATATATATATATGTGTGTATATATATATATATAATGTATTTTTTTGTTAATACTCACAAAAGTGTGTCTAATTCATTGGTACACCAAAATGTAGCAAGTACACAGTTGTGGGGGTGTTTTTAATGTTGAACATTTTGTAATTGATGACAAGTGTTAAGACCCAAACGTAATAAACCTGCATAGATGTCTTAATTGCCTTTTAATTTTAGATCCCCTGATAACAGCAAATAATCTAGTTCTGTTTTTAACACCAAATTATGAAATGTGAGTTTAGGAATTAATAAAACGAAACCATTTTAAAAATGTTTAGAAAACATGAAATCATTTGGAATGATACTATTCTTTCTAGTGCTGAATATAAAATGGACATACTGATAATTGAGAATAAAGAGTATGTAATTATGTGTGTTATCCTTATATACAAAGAGCAATACATGTGAGGTTAAGAAAATAGAAACCCAAACCAAAAAAAGCAAAGTGACAAAAAAATAGTTTCTTTCTCTCTCTATATATGAGTGTACGCACTTTATACTAATATAACAGCAGATGAGGGTGTTATTGCACATACCAGGGATACCTGAAATCTGTCATTTACAAATGAGAAATTTATTTTATTTTACTTTTTCTGTTATTAGAAGAGAACATCTATGTATCACATCTGTTATGTCACAAATGATTCAGACTATATTTTGGGTGCTCGTCTTGGGGCTGGTTCCTTGTGTATCGGTGATTCACTCTTCTCTGCCTTCATCATGCAATCTCAGGATTAAGAGATGTATAGAGGAATATCAGTATAAACAAGATGGAGATATAATAATTGGAGGAGTGGTGACTGTGAATTATGATATAACACAGATGAAAGCAAAATATATCATTGATGAGGACATGCTGTGCTTGTGGTAAGTTTCTTTATATGGCTTTCATACAGCCAGATGTTTATAGGAAGACAGATGTTCTGACTAAGGGTACCAGTTAAAGGAACATGGAAGGTTTCTGGATTTCACTAGGAATTTAATACCTTCAATATGCAACAATTTAGTTTTATGTACTTTATTTTATTAAGATTTGCTTAAAAAAAGTTTAATAATGAAGAGGACTGAGAGGAGATATTTGTAGTTATTTCCTTCCTTATGCACTAACACCTTTTCTGTATTGTGCTTTATTGCCTTACTGGTTACAAGTCTTGCATATATTAATATCAGTACAACATGATAGACCTAAGAACTAGATAACTATAAGCAGGCATATGAAACCTGTCTGTTTTTTCCCCAGAAATTATATTATGTCAATCCTCGTTTAAAATAGGTTTCAATTGCCTAGATTCACTAACCTTTGCAGGAAACATTTAGTGCTATGTTAAGGCTACAATCTTCCCCATAATAAATAAGGCATTGTAGCCAGTGATCTACTTTGCAGTCTCCATGAAGTTAATGAATGTATATTATCATAGTGCAACAGTAGCATTATTCTTGTATAAGTATCAAAGGGGAGATGTGATGGAGGAAGCTTCCAGGGCAGTAGCAGCTCAGACCATTTTTGAATGTTAATTTCTGCTCCTTGGAAATGTTTGGACTGCTATTAGGAACGTTTTCAAGCTATAATATTTCTGTATGAAAAATCAGCATAAATAACCAGAACTTGTCGCATTTGGGCACCTCAGGAACTTTAAGTACTAAGGGCCTCATTCTATTAGCGGCCGCAGCCGTTGCGGGGCCGCAAGGACCGGCCGCAAGCTATTCGGCTATTCTATTCCCTTACGGCCGGGGGCTCCGGCAGGCTTGTGGCCGGTGCCTTGCTATCTCTTGCGGCCGAGGAAAGCCTTTGATCTAAAACGGCCGCAAGAGTTTCGGCCGTAAGAAATTCCTATTTGCAATTCAATTGCTCCGGGAAACCTCTCTGCAAGGCTAAAAGCGAGCCGCAGCTTACTTGCAGGAAAGAGGTCTCGCTAGCACCAATTAAGCACATAAAATAGCTCAAATAAAGCCATCCTGCACTTTGAGAAGACTATAAAGGGATTTTAGGTGTTAGAAAAAATAGCACATAATTATCCTATACTCAAATCCGTAAAATATTTTATTTTTACTATCCGTAAAATATCCATGTAAAAAGTCCAGAGTGCTTGGAGCACCTCAGACACACCCACGCCGCAGCCGGAAAATAAACAGTTAATTCGAACTCAGGTTTGGGCTGATGTGCAAGCTTGAGAGTGGGTTACTTTTTGCGGGGCCGTATAATAGAATCGCGAGTTAACTGAACCCTCGCAAGGAATCGCAGCCTTACGGCCAATTTACGGCCGCTAATAGAATGAGGCCCTAAGTCATGTAACATGCACATATATTATTAACAATTCATTTATTAATGGTTATTGCGGCTGATCCTTGAACTTTTTTAGGATTTCACTACATCCAGCAAACATAAACCTAAATGGAATTCCACTGAAAAAACAGGGATAATCTGTATGTCCTGATTAAAATAAAATACAGGCATGACCATAGGGATACTTTGGAACTGGTCTTTTACATTTCCTGTTTCAAGAAGTATAAGATTATATGGTAATCTAATCTTATGGTAAGTCACATTAATGAGTTATCATCCAGGGGTTCAAACAGGGACTTTAGTATGGTCAAAGAAAAAAATCCAAGTAGAAATTGGGAGCTTATTGCCTATTACAGCTTTCAATACTCTTGATGCCATAGCTTGGGTATTCCACTGAATCTATAACAAAGCCTATATTGTTGAGACATGAAATTTTAAAATACTACATACCCTGGATAACCCTATTGAGCATCTGTGGGGCATCCTCAAACGGAAGGTGGGGGTGTGCAAGGTCTTTAACATCCACCAGCTCAGTGACGTCATTATAGAGGAGTGGAAGAGGACTCCAGTGGCAACCTGTGAAGCTCTGGTGAACTCCATGCCCATGAGGGTTATGGCAGTGCTGGAAAATAATGGTGGTCACACAAAATATTGACTCTTTGGGCCCAATTTGGACATTTTCATTTAGGGGTGTACTTACATTTGTTGCCAACAGTTTAGACATTGATGGCTGTTTGTTGAGTTATTTTGAGGGGACAGCAAATTTACACTGTTATACAGGCTGTACATTTACTACTTTACATTGTAGCAGAGTGTCATTTCTCCAGTATTGTCACATGAAAAGATTTAATAAAATATTTATAAAAATGTGAGGGTTGTACTCACTTTTGTGAGATACCATATATGTGCTATGTCTAAGACATCCTGAAGAAAGGTGCCCCCCATGGGAAAGAGCAGGATACAAAGCACTGATCATATTTTAGAATTATATTAAACTACAAATTTCCACAGTTTTATTAATACATTAGTTTTTCTTGCTTCAAAAGTGTTCAAGTTACTTGATATAAAGCCAAGATTTAAAAGTTGATGCAGCTTAATCTTCAAGCCATACAATACCGAATCTCTGGATGAAAATAAAAAATAAATGGAGCATAATCCCAAAATAATTTTGAGGTTGATGAGAGGTTGGAAAATCTGCAGACAGAAAATTTAGGAGAGTGCATCATGGTCTTCTTTACCCTGATGGGATTATACATTGTTTTAATTGATTTTCCTTAAAGATATTCTTGTTATTGATACAAGGAAATATATAGATAATATTGAAATTTCATATATGATTACAGCATCAGAAGTGAAGACTGAAGAATATTTCTATTAAAAAAGCAGGTTTGACAATTCTTTGAAACTTCCATTTTCTCTTGATATTCTTGAAGATTGTGATTACACGATGCAATTTTCTTAGATCTACTGTAACTGTTCATGGAATTTGAAAACATGTCTTATTTTTTCTTTTGCCTAGAAAGAAAAAGGATATAATCCTGGTCTGACTATTCTGCCCATTCCATAATATTTTGGGCACATAAAACAGGATTTACCAATTCCCCTTTTTATAAGACCAAACTTTTGAGTAGTGGTGTGAATATCCACTTGGACCACTATGCAAAAGATTTAGTAGATTAAATTATTAGGGTCTGATTATATTCTTGTAAAATGAAATGTGCTATTGTAATATAGTACTTAATTAAAATAAGTCTCAACTTCTGACCTGGATAAAAGTATTTTTTGTAAGATAATCTATTTGAATTTAGAGAGGCAGTTTAAGATTATTTAAATGAATAACTCAATCTGGTCTCTTTAGAATGGTTATGTAATTTAGATTATGAGAGAGACAAATACCCTTTCTACTTATTATTGTTACAACTGAGAATAAAACAACCAAAGGTACTTGGAGCTATGGCCAGTTCAAAGAGCAAAGGAGAATTGCCAGAGTATTTTATTTACTCAAAACAGATATACAGTATATTTTATATTCTGATACAAAAAGGATGATATGATGTACAGATCTGCTAAACCTCATCTGAATATAATGGTCAACTGATAAGCATCTCCCTTTCATTGGGATCTCCCACTAGTGAAAAAAATGAAGACATATTTGCACATCCTCTAAGGAGTAAATAGGAGGCCAAGGAATTTCAGCCTGAATTAGAATTTTCAGATCTGAAAGGTCCAGTTCTTTGAATAATACTTGATGTCTGGAGTAGGTTGGAGTTAATCTCTACTACAACTTACTTAAAAGGGAAGAATTTCTCTTGAACTGGAATTTTATTTCCAGATTAAAATAATTTTCAAAGAATAGAAATTATTCATTTGTTTTATACTACCTGCACAAGTCTGCATAATCAGATATTCATAAGGCTTTCTATAATCACCCAATGTTTTGAAAAACAAACATATCTTTCATTAATTCTGGAGTGGATACACTGAACTTCCTTCCTTCATAAGAATCTCTTCACTGTTGGGACCTTCTTTCTATTTATAATTTATGATTGTGAGAAGGAAACTGCCTCTTGACTTTGTAGTTCTTGTCCAATGCAATTTTCGTGGTGTTAGCTTATCTGCATTCAACAATTTCACATTGTTTGATTGATAACATCTAGGCAGATCAACCAAAGTTGATCTCTCAGACTTTGATGATTTTTGATTCATTTTTACAGATTCTTCAGCCTCACTGACCCATGGCTGACCTGTTATTCTCTCCTTTAAAGAGCTATAACACACACTGTGTTATCAACTGTCCTCTGCCTGCTCGTGTCTGCTTAACTTTACCCTCTCGGCAAATCCTAGTCTGAGAGAAACGTGAAGAAGTGGGCACACCAGCATGTAGGGAACAGTAGGGGAGATACTGATATAATTACCCCAAGATTGATACCAATTTATCTGCTTATGTACAGCGCTACAGAATATGTTGGCGCCTTATAAATAAACAATAATATTAATAATAATAATAATAATAATAATAATAATAATCAGCTGAGGCAGCTTTTTCTTAGCTATCACTCAAGGGCTTGGCAATGGCACTGTAGGTAGAAAATAAAAACTTCTGATAATGACCTACAGTTCCCAGAATGCCTGTAACTTGTTTCTTGGTCTTAGGGGTGAGCCAGATGATACCTTAGAGTTTTGCTGGCCATCCCTATGCCCTAAGAACTGCACCTCCATCTGAGCGAACTGACACATGGTTGCTCATCCCTGGCTACATCTGTTACTCTATATAGTAAGCTGACCTCCCCTAACTCAACTCTGGTGCTAGCCCCAGCTACGGAAGGCTCCACCTGCACTTGCCCCTTAAAATTCTCTAGATCAGCCTAACACACCCTCCCCTGCATTGTCTGCCATGTGCACCCAATCCCTGGCCCATCCAACCTCAGTTTTGCCTCACCCTATTAGTACATCTGCTTTGGACCATCAACTTCTGCTCAGCTCGCTCCTGTAGCCTGTCCAGATGAAAGATGAACCTCCAGCTCCTGTGGTCCCTACCTCTGCAGCCTTTGCAGTCCTTGCTACCTAATGTCCTGAACTTCCTGTTAACTGTTGTCTAGCACCTTCCAGAGCTACCTGCTGTCTGGCATCTTCCACCGATACTTGAAATTTCCAGCATTACATATTGTTTTACGCCTTTCAGAGCTACGTGCCTGTCTCCAGCGATCTGTTGTCTGGCCCCTTACATAACTTCCTTCCAGTTTGGCACCTTCCAGAGCTACCTGCTGTCTGGTACCTTCCACAGTTACATGTCCATCTGTTGTCTTGTACCTCTTATTGCCTTACATTTCTGCAATCTTCCCTGTACGTACAGCCATCCTCTTAGTCCAGTTTCCTGAGACTTTTCCCGACACTGGGCTCCCTTTTGTTCCACTGCTGAAATCCAGTCACTGACAGGTAGTCTGTGGCTCGGTGCCTGGGAATGACCCAGTGTCCCAACTGGTTTACCAGGATTTTCATCCAGTATTTTATCAATCCCTGCAGCTCATACTGGCTTTAAAATTATTTTTAATAGCAATCATTATGAAAAAGACATCAGTGGTATAAAACCATCTAGGTATGACCTGTCCCCGATACAATGCAACAACTCACCACAAAAATACACATACTATACATATTTGCACTGCACACTACATAAAACCATTCACCATTATATATACACTAGCGACTTGTCTGTCAAAAATGACGGCAATAAAATCTGAAGGTTGGCAATGCTGTTTGGCAGACAATGCAAGGCACTTCCCTCCTCTAACTTGCAGACCTCGCGATGAGCGCCTTCAGCACTCATCTCTGGCCTCGTAATATATACCTTCGGTGCTCATTGCGAGCCTCTCCCACATCTAATTTACTTGCCTCCGGCTGAGTGCCTTCGGAGCTTATTACAAGCCTCGCAATGAGCGGATTCAGCGATCATTGCAGGCCTCGGCCAACCCATCTCTTTCATGCCTCACTATGAGCTCCTTTGGCGCTCATCGCGAGCCCAGTGATGAGAGCCTTTTGCGAGCATCTCCACACTCTCTGACCCCTGTGTCTGTTCCCCTTCTCCCTTCCATGTCTCTGTTTCCCCCTCTCTCCCTCCCCTGCTCTCCCTGCTCTGTCCCCCCCCCCTTTATTTCCCTTCCCATGTGTCTCTTTTCCCCCCTCTCTCACCCCTGTGTCTCTGTATCTATCCTTTTTTTATCTTGCGTACCTGGCACTGAGCGCCGTTGCTTTTATTTGCAGTCTTGCATTTCCCATAAGCGAAGTTGTTTGTATTTTCCAAGTACTGCGTGTCTAGCATTGTTCGGCAAAGTGTTACATGCTTCTGCCTCGTTTTGATCCCTTTTGAAAGCATTTACGTTTTTTAGGACGTAATCTTTTTCCTCGCTCCTCAAATTAGCGTTCAACCTCACTCACAGGCTCCCCGGCTCTCCCCCTGAGCTGTGAGTGAAGTTTTTTTATTTATTTTTTTAATTATTTTTCTTTTTTTGGCAGTTTTTCAAGTTACATTCTTGAGAAAATATCGGCCGTTTAAAATCCTATTTTTTTGCAAAGTCTGGCGCTGATCGCGGGCATCGCCATGTGAGCCTTCAATCTGTTTCCATCCTACATAGGTGGAGCGTCCTCGGTCAAATACCAACCATGATGGGACAGAGGACCATTAGAGGGACCCTGAAAAGCCACAATTGCGAGGACTGCAATGAGTGCCTTTGTCGCTCATTGCAGCAAAGTGGTGCGTGGTTCGTGATAAGCGCCGTAGGCATGCACAAGCGTGACCAACATTTGCAATGACCACAACTATATATGTGATTGTACATACTGAATATATATATAAATGTATGTCTGCATTGTTGTCTGTTTGGGGAGGGAGGGGAGGGGAAACGCATGCAGACTCAATACACAAGTTTTTTGAAACTACAATTATATGTCAGATTTTTTTAATATTTGATATTTATAACAACCTTGTTGAAAGTATTTAGACTATTTTAATTATTTAAGCCTTTTTTTCACAGCCCATTTCCCATGTATTATAAGAAGCTCCTGAGTTTTCTTTTTGCCATTGAAGAGGTTAACAAGAATCATCAGATTTTACCCAATGTCACTCTGGGGTATCATATCTATGATTCTTGTGGAAGCCCCAAGAAGGCCATGAAGAGTGTGATGCAGATATTATCTGGAGAAAAGACGCCTGTTCCTAACTACGCATGCACTGGATATGGGAACCTGGCAGGAGTTGTTGGGGATTTATCTACTGACACAACTCTACCATTAGCTCAAATGTTGGGCGTTTATAGATATACACAGGTAGGTGACAATTATTTTAAAGATTTTGATTATCTTGCAGCCCTATTTAATTGCCTTAACGTGAAAACCCGTAGCCTGTAACAATCTCGGGTTACATGCGGAAAAACCCTACGGGTTGTCGAAATCAGAACTTGCAGCAAATCCTTTGATCTTTCAAGCCCGTAAATGTTACGTTCGCAAATCGCTATTAAATTGCTATAAATCTACTGGCATTCAAATCCGCAAATGGAGCCAAAAAGCCTACGGGTACTAGGGAAGACCTGCAAGGTTAATGCAAATATCAACACACTACTGTACTTAATATTAAAGGGAATGTGATGTTAGGTATTACAATTAATAGCACAACATTCTCAAGCTTGCAAATCGGCAATATAAAATATTTTTTTTAATGTTTAATTTCCGTGTTATATTGATCAATGTGTTAATACATATAATGGATTAGAATATCATATTTTTCTGGTTTATTAATATTGCATTATCTCTGGAATGCGGGTCCGATCTTAACACGTAATTCAAACCCGTAAGGGGTTGAAATCTAACCTCCATTTTTCAGTGACGTAATGATGACGATCTCTTTTACTATTGGATCCATCTAAACCCGTAACTATGGGTTTGACTAACTGATCATGTTCACGGCCGCACAAGCAACATGGGTAAGAACGGTTTACGGGTTTGTATGTCGGCCACGTCTGTTACGGGCTTGGCTAATTTAATATCTCTGTAACCTGCTGAATTTCAAACCTGCAGGCGGGTGCCGCTACGGGCTTGGAATTTAATATGGCCCTTGCTCTTCCTTTTTTATGCCAGATGTGGGTACTATCAGATGTGGGTACTATCAGACAAAAAAACTTAACAGGATCCTAAACATTTTACAATGCTACTATTGAGAAGAACATGTTCCAGATACCTCCTACATAGTGGTATCCTACATGGTGTGTATCTGATGTAAAGTGTGTTTCTAACTTACAGTGTGTTGGACAAATTCTATGTGTGGGTGAGGTAGAGGGGTAACTGTCCACGCAGAAGATGACCTGGTTCTCTTTGAATAAAAACATTTTGAATTCAATTGAAAATATCCAGCACACAATAAAACCCCTCTGCTTATTAGCATGGATATTTCAGAATGCCATAGAATCCCATACGAAAACTTCTACTTCAAACTGTTACTTTGTACGTTCCCAAAACTTAAAGGGATGTGGAAGGTTCCCTGTTTTTGTTATTGAAATAAACTACCTACTTGTTTGCATATCTAAACATCATTTTATTAACAAGTGCTTAAAAGATCTGTTTTTACTCACTGAAATGTTCCAAATAGTCCCAACAAAGGTCTGCCACTTACAGCTTGTGTACACAGTGTGTCTGTAGTAGTAGTTGTACTAAACAATCACATATTGTCTCTCAACAGCATTTAAAAAAGGCTGTTGAGAAATAGCCTTCCATCAGCTAGCACATCTAGTAGCAATAGAAACACTGAGCATGAACTGCTGGGGGCAGATCTTTGTTGGGACTATTTGGAAAGTTTCAGTGTGTAAAAACAGAGGTTTTAATAAAATGACATTTAGATATGTAAACATTTTATTTTAATATTTAAAACCAGGAACCTTAAATATCCCTTTAAGTTAAAGAACAAACCATCCAATGGAAGTGGAGATTAAAGGGATACGGAATGTTTCTGTATTTTACTTGGCATGTAATATACCTATGTATTTATTTACTGGTATATGTACTTTGCTTTATTATGAAGCAATTAAGTCCCTGCATGGGTCTTCCCACTGAGTGTATGCAGACCCGGCAGAGCTTGAGGTGCAGTATAGTGTGCTAGTTTCAGAAAACATTAGGCAACATGCTGCATAGATATAGTTGATGATAGGCTTGGACACTACATTATACATCCAGTACTACAGAATCTGTGACCGCATATGCTGCAGTGGGCGGACCCTGCAGGTACTATTTGCATGGTTCGGGCTAAGCTTTAAATTGCTTCTTAATAGAACAAAGTATATACAAAGTAAATAACTACATAGGTATATTGCATACCTCGTAAAATCAATAAACCTTCCACACCCCTTTAATATTATTAGAGGGACACTATAGTTCTAAACTTAAAATATACTCTAATGAAGACGTAAACTTATAAGTAGGTGAAAAGTTCTTAGAAGGTAAAAAATACCACATCTAGTTTTTTTACCTTTTATATGAAACTAGCAACTTGCCCGTCAAAAATGCCACAGACATACATTTTTTTGGTGGTCTGAGATCTGAGTTTTGGTGCTCATTGCAAGGCTCTTGGTTGTTGTATTTTTTTTTATCAGAGGCACTTTTGCTGTCAATGTAAGGTCGCGCTGATCTGCTTTTTGCGCTTATTGCAAGGCTGTCCCCTGGTGTAGTTTGTGTGCTATGAGCTCGTTCTGAGGCGCGCAGTAAATGGCTTTTGTGTTTCTTGCGATAGTATTTTTTGTTGTTGTGTATATGTACTTTTGTATGCTAATTAAATAATTAATAATTAATATACTTTACCTATTTTTAAGTAATATATGCAGGAACCATTGTGCTGAAGACCTGACAATCTGTTTTGATGTTCCTGCAGCGTACAATGTCGGTTTGCACTGTTGTGGAGCTGAGGTGTAAGTGTCAGCAATATGTGCAGTGTGTAGTGTAAATAGGCTGTGTGCGCGAGGGGAAGCCGTTAGGGTAGCTGTGTATTTCTGCATTCTGTAAGTTAGTGTTGTAAAATGGCGGCGAATCTGTATGTGGTACGCGGGTGTGGATGATTTAGCGTCCTTGCTAAAAGTGTATCTTGTACCTCGTACGGCTTTTTCTTTTTTTTCGGCAGCCATTTTTTCTCTTGGTTGGGGGATTTTCGTGTGTCTAAACTCGGTAATTTGGAGTTAAATTGAAGTGTAACTCCACTTGCAGAGGTCCTAGATGCCCCCTTGCTGTGGGTAAGCTTTTTATGTCATTTTATTTTTTTTGTGTAAGTTCGTATTTAGTGATTGCGTGTTAGATGTTTTTTTGTAACCGCTTGTGAGGCGCCGCAGAGTCTCCACCTCCACAAATGCGGCCCCTCGCTTTGCGAGATTCCACATTTCCTGCCTGCAATGAGTCTTCAGCTCATTGTGGCCTGAGCTGCGTCCCTCGCTTTGTTTGACAACTATTATATGTGATGATGTTGCTGTGGGATTATATGACTGGGCCATTGACCAGATCCTCAGGAGACAGGGCAGGAGAAGCCAAGAAAAGTCTGACGTGAGGTGATATTTAATGAAGACTTGGCACAACAGATAGTGTTAAGTAGATCTCTTGACTTTGCATAGAATCTAGAACTTCTAGACATACATTTAATGTAGACCTGACAGAATTAGATTTTAGGATAGGCATAGAAAGCTAGACAGAAATACTAGCTAGGCGAAGGAACCAGATAAAAGTGTAAACATGAAAATCACAATTGAGTTCATGACTGGGCGTGCATCAGCAGCTAGACTTGGAATAATGCATGGAAAAAGGTGTCCAGCAGACTCAGCCAGGCCTTTCTGAATGGGCAAAAGTCACTGTGCTATGGAATCAGCCGGAATATATTGGCGTTGGGAATAGCTGATTGGCTGAGCCCAAGCACATGGAAGTACCTGGAAATTAAAAAATGAATCAGCTACAGTAGAGCATTTTTTTTTCTTTTTCAAAGCCACAGTTCAAACAGCAGACACGGGAGGCAATATGTTGTAGAGATTGATCCCAGAGCTCATTTAACCTTTGGCTCTTTGCAGAGGAAACTGGAAAGCAATTTACTTGACAAGAATCACTCCTTTACATGATTTTATGATTGTTCCAGAATATCCAGAATATGCCAGCATGAACAATTTCCTTGAGATCTCCAACTTTTTGAAGACATCTCATTACTTTCCTATTCTTTTGTCGTCTTCTATCTCTTTACATCGCTATTATGATTTAATGGAAAGCACACTTGCTCAACAGGAGACAGTCAACAATAATTTAGCCTAAACAATATGCCCTGAGTGAAGGCAATTGGTATCTAAATGCCAAGGCTGGTCTGTTTTGATGGGCACAATTTTGCAATAATGGAACGATATACAAAGTCCATGCTTTCAGCGCGTGACCTGTACATGTCTAACTACGTATTGGATTACACAATATACTGTAAATAATAGTTTATTGGCTGTTGTTGGACTTTGTCTATTTTTTTCTGGAAGGGTGATATGGAATGTACCATTCTTTTTATGTATTTCTATAAAAAAAACTGTGTTTTGTTTATATTTGTGTTCAGTCAGTCAGCAGCAGACATTTTTGGATGTTTTTCTGTTGCTGACCCACGCGTGCATCGGATAAAATCTAATAATAAGAAAATAATCAGTGGACTCTGTTTTTTGGTATCATGACTGGATTTCGGAGTAAAATGTGGTTTGTGGTGATGATTTTGCTACAACAGGAGGAAATAATTCTAAAAATAAAAAAATGCTATCAATGTTGCACTTTAAGAATGCAGCTAAGCATGGTCAAGTTCTAATAGGAGATTTAATAACCCTAAAATAAACTGGATGGATGAGACCAGCATTTCAGCTAAGGGGAGGAGGGTCTTGAGTAAACGTGGAGATAATTATCTGGTCCAAGTTATCCAAGAACATTTTAGAAATTAGGCTATCTTGGAACTAGTCATCAAATTATACAAGAAAGAGGGAACAGAGGCTTCCTTTCTTGTGTATAATGAATATAACAAGTCTTGCAAAAAAAGCTATTAGACTGAGTAAAATATAAAATCAAAAGTTAATTGCAAAGGAGAGTAAGATCAACTCTAAAAAGTTTTTTTTAAACATATTAGTGAAAAGAAGGTTAGGAAAGAAAATATTGGAATCTTAAAATGGGAAACAGGTTGATAAGCTATTTTCTTCTGTGTATACAAGGAAGGTACCAATGGTTAAAACCTGCAACACAATGGGACATCACTACCCAAATAATTATTTAACTCAGGAAGGAAAAACATCAATAAGGGAAATGGAAGCACTAATTTATGAAGAAAGACTAACCAAATTAAACTTATTTTCTTTAGAAAGAAGCCACTGGGATTTAGTTACCTTATATACTGTAAATACATCCAGTGTCATTATAAGGCTTTGTCAACTGATTTTTTTTTGTGTCAATAGATTGTCAACTGACAAGAGGACATCCCTTGAGGTTAGAAGAAATATAGTTCTTCACAGTAAGGACAGTCAGATGTTGAAACTCTCTGCCAAAGGAGGTTCTGACGACATATTCAATAGATAGCTTTGCAAAGGGGCATACTAGAGAAAAAGTGACATTGATCCAAGGAGTAATCCTATTGCCAGTATCTGGGAACAGGAAGGATTTTTTTCCTTTTATGAAACATTGTTTCAATGGTGATTTTATCTAGCTTCCTCTGGGTCAATTAATCCACATATTACACGCATCAGAGGAGATCAAAAAGCTTGAACCTAATGGTCTAAAAGTCCCTTTCCACCTCTGTTGCTATGTATGTTATAATGTACGTTATAAAATATAGATTGCTGGGCTTAGTTCTAGATTAAGTTAGTTTTAGTTGCTCTTGCAATATGTCAGCATAAATAGAGTGTTATCTATTTTAGAAAAGAAACAAAAAAGCAATTACACATGTATTAATTTGTTTTTCTTTTACTGCAAATAATGCCTTTATCCCTTAGATCAGTTACGGTGCAACAGACCCTGTCTTAAGTGACAGAACTCTTTATCCATCATTTTTTCGGATACTTCAAGACGACACAGTTCATTATTATGTAATTTCAAAACTCCTGGAGTATTTTCACTGGACTTGGTTTGGAATAATTTCTTCTGAGGAGGACAGCGGAGAGAAAGAGACTCAGGAGCTAATTAAACAGATCTCCAGCCGTGGCATCTGCATTGAGTATATTATTAAGATAAATAAATTATCTAATAACAATATGAATGATAAACAGCTCAAGCTAACACTACAACTATCAACTTCTTCAGTTATTGTTCTTTGTGGAGCACTTACACCTAACTATATTATTGCTTTGATTAGTGTTTCTGAACTGCTGAATGGTAAGACTCTAATTATTCTTCCCTCATGGTCCTTTAATGAAAATCTCATTCAGATTTACAATGGGAAATTATTTAATAACAGTTTGGTTTTAGGAGTGCCTAAAATGGAAATCCCAGGGAATTATTTTGTCAGAGATGTCACTCCTTTAAAGCGTCCTGGAGATCCATTATTAGAAGACCTCCGGATATTAAATTTCCAATGTTTATCCACAAACTCTAAAAAGAATCAGATTTATCAAAATCTTTACAAAAGAGCCTTATTGAACTGCACTGGAAATGAACGTTTACCTTTGATGAGTAGAGACTCATCATACCTTGTGTACAATGCAGTATATGCCATGGCTCACGCGCTGCACAATATGCATTTGTTTCTTGCTAAACACTCACCTGGAAAGAGCATGCAGAGCTTTGATTATAAACATCAGGTAAATATTATGTGGAACATGAAAGTAATGTGGAAGTAAACTGGAGAATATTCACACATTGCATGCACAGCCTTGTGAGATATACATAAAGTAACAACTTCAAATGCTTGTGAGGTATATAACAAATTAACAACATTATCAGATGTTCAATACAGGAACAGAAATCATTTTAGAGAAAATGTCATATTTATTTAGCAAAATCTATTTGTTTCTGCAAAGATTCCATCCTAGACATTTAGGCCCCTATTCAACTGAGTGATTGTTGTTTACTGGAGCCCGTAATGTAGCCCGTAAAATAATTTGCTATTCAATTGGCGTATTTTAGCAGGCCCCAAACGATTTACGGGTTACAGGCTGAAAATCCCTGCGGTTGTCGAAATCATAACTTACAAACCCTCTAATAACACTATTAAATGCCAAGCTCGTAAATACGAAGTTCAAACTTAAGGGCTGCATGCTTCAAATTTTACAAAGTTCCAACGCTATTAAATTAGAAGGCGCTGCGAGCGACGAGCGAGAGACACATTTTCATAAACCAGTTTGCCATCGGAGTTGCGTGTTCGCACGCAAACGATTAATCAATTTCGTAGTGAGGGGTTCAGATTGAGCCAACGGAAAAAGAGATTGTAAGCATTAAGTCACTGAAAAAGGGTGGGGTAAATTTCGAAGTCCAACGTGATCCAAATCCAGTTTGCGATCCGTCCCAAAGGACAGAAATAATGCAATATTAATAAAGCTGCAAATATGATATTCTATTACATGCAAGTTACAGTATGAGTCGTAACACATTGATTGCAGGGATCGATATGACACATGAAATATTCATGAAAAAAAGTATTTTTCTGAAGGCGATTTGCGAGCTTGAGAATTTTGTGCTATCAATTCTAAGATCTAACATCACTTTCCCTGTTATTAAAAGTACAAGTGTGATGTTATTTACAGTACAAGTGCTACATATTGTACGTAACCCCCTTTGCGGGTGCTCTCAATTTGAGTGTTACGGGCTTGCTCGAAGTGAACACGTTGCACTTTGATGAAAGATCAAATGAATTACGTGTGCGAGGTTAAATGTAGCTCCACATAGCCTATTCTCGGCCTCATCCCGCAAAGTCGTACGCAATGAATGAAAAAGACGATTCATAGTATGGAAATCACGCTAAGAGCACATTTGCTGGCTACGTATTGAAATGCAACTCTAATTTATTGAGGTCCTAAGCCTTTGATCTTTCAAGCCCGCAAAAGTTACAATTGCTACAATTCCTCAAGCCTGCAAATGTTTTCACACCCATAAATGGCAAATTTAAGTGGGTTAAACAACCTGTTCAGGGCACTGTAAATGCAAATAAAAAATCAATACTGCACTTTAACAGACGGGGAAAGAATTAGAATGAATTTCAAAATAGCCTCAAGCTTGTAAATCTGCAATAGAAGACAATAACAATATACAAAATATGGATCATATGGTAGTTCAGGTTTATTCAACAAATAATTGTTCAACTGTTTTCTGGAAACTATGAACTGTTTCAATCTGGAAACACAAGTCTCATTCTCTTACTTGGTTAAAATTATTTAAAGTAATCAATATGACAGTAGAATAGAGTGTCATGGGAAATGTTACTTTGCAATGTACTTGGGTTTTTCTAGAGAACCCAGGCTAGTCTTTCAGATTGGGGTTTGTCATTAGGTTCATATTAGGAGCTCTCAGTTCATATATTCTAACACACATCTCCAACTGCCTCTCTAGTATATCCTCTTGGATGTCCACCCACCATCTCAAACTCAACATGTCTAAAACTGAACTCCTAATCTACCCTCCCTCTCCCCCAGCGTCAATTCCTCACATCTCTCTCTCTATCAACAAATACATCATCACCCCCTCCTCCTAAGCCTGTTGTCTTGGAGTTCTACTGGACCCCGCTCTGTCTTTCATCCTTTACATAGAATCACTAACTAAATCTTGTCTTCTCCATCTAAAAAACATCTCCAGAATTTGTCACTATCTTACACAAGACCCAACTAAAATCCTTATACACTCTCTCATCATCTCTCAACTAGACTACTGAAACTCACTTCTTGTTGGCCTACCCACCTCCCGACTATCTCCACTTTAATCCATTATGAATGCCTCTACCAGACTCATCTTCTGTACACAACGTTCAGTGTCGGCATCACCTCTCTGTCAATCACTCCACTGGCTTCCCTTGGCCTCAAGAATAACATTTAAAATCATGACCCTAACTTAGAAAGCCCTCAACAATAACGCTCCCCCTTACATCTCTGCTCTGATCTCCAAATACTCCCCCACCCACCCTCTTCGTTCTGCTAATGACCTTCTTCTTTCTACAACTCTTGTCACCTCCTCTCACTCCCGCCTCCAGGACTTTTCTCGTGCTGCCCCTAGTCTCTGGAACTCCTTGTCTTGCTCCACCAGATTATCCTCTTGCTTCAAAACATTTAGAAACTCACTTAAAACACATCTCTTTAAAGAAGCGTATCACCTGCTTCAACCCTAACACGCTTATCACCTCTTTCCCCCTCTTTTACCACTCACTATACCTTACATTGTAAGTCTGCGAGTTTCTATCCTAAGTACTTTGGGTATTCACCATGGACATTGGATTCCCAGCTCAAAGAAAGGGCCCTCCTGCTTTGCTATATGTTAATCTATATTTATCTTTGTCTGAACTTAATTTATGTACAGCGCTACGGGATATGTTGGCTCGTTATAAATGAACTATAATAAAAAAAAATCTAACTTAGTGCTTTTAGTTCACTCTATTCATAGCATTTATGCTATTATGCTATTATGCTATTATGCTATTATGACATCTTAAATGTAAATAATTGTTTCTTTGTTCACTGAATATAAATATTAGATCCGTACACTCGAAGATTAGTACAAACTATAGAGCACTTAATATAGGTCTTGTATTTATGAATCTCTGTGTGTTAATTTAAATATAATAACCCCAATAATTACTTATACATAGAGAGTTTTTATTTTCTCTGAGTTTGGTTTGCTCTAACGTATATAGCACAATATATTTTTCATCTTCTGCCATTCTTGTTTTATACAATACATAGCCATGCCCTGATCCTAGTTAATTTGTTTGGGAACACAATGTTTATTTAGTTTTGTCATTATTTTCGGTCTGTTTTTTAATTATATTTAATGAAAGTAATATTTTAAATACTATGGACCTCATTCAACTGTGCTTTCGTTACTGTAGCCCGTAAGTGAGGCCGCAAGTTAATTTGCTATCCAATTGGCATCTTATTGCGGGCTCTAAATGGGTTACTTGTTAAGGGGCTTAAAAAAGCTTGCTATGCATAAACCCGTAACTTACAGCTTCCCGAAGCCTTTGATCTTTCAGGGCCGCAAGATTTCCGATCGCTAAAATTGCAAATTGCTATTCAATTGATACAATTTCCAAAGGCCACGCCTACTTTCAAACCTGTAAATGATAACAGTAGCAAAAAATATTGTGGGGTCCAACTAGGACTGAAATGAAAATTAAAAATCAATAATGCACTGTTAGATAGAGGGAAAGCAATGTAAGACATTAGAATTAATTGCAAAACAGTCTCAAGCCCGCAAATCAGCATTAGAAAATTATTATTTTTATTTTTCCTTTTTGTATTATATCAATCTCGGGAATGAAGGGATACATATCAGACCACCCACATAGACTAGACCTGTTTCTTTCTTTCTTTTTTTTTGATTTGCACATTGCAGGAATACAGGTCTGAAGGCAGATCGGACTCCTAAATGCTAATTGATTGACGTGCAACCTCCATGTTTTACTGACATCATGATGCCTGTCTCTATTTATTTCTATTGGCTGCTTCTAAATGAGGAGTTACGGGTTTGCATACTGTAATTGATCAGGCTCTGACATGCTACATATGACTGCATGATTTACGGTTTTGGATTATGGCCCATAAATTGTGGGCTTGTTCATTTGTATAGCTCATTAATTGTAGAAGAATTGAAGCCCACAGCAAGCCCGCTGACATCCAAAGTCCAAATTGTTTTTTGCTGGCTTCTAATTGAATTGGGCCCTATGGCCTCCATTCAATTGCAAGCCCGCAACTCGATCGTTGTAGGCCATATGTCTGCAATTGTTTTGCGAGCTCCTGTTCCTCTCCGATTGCACTGCTATTCAATTGAGCAAGGGTGCAAGTTATGGGTCGAAGCCTCAAGCCATAAATCCCTCCGGCGGCCGTTAACTGTAAAGGGGTTGGCCGAGATGCGATCGGCCGTTACGATCCAATTGGTCTAGCCGCAGATGATTGACAGAGGGAGATTATAAATTTGCGTTCCACCTGCCCATGCATTGACTGTGTTGTATTTTCTGAATAAGTAGCACACAGGTTCCAGAGTTGGTGGTTGGTTTGTGTTGGAGAGAGAGTAGAAGAGCTGGAGAGAAGTGATTTGCAGTTTTGGTCATTTATATTATTCCATTTACTATTTTACACTTAATATTTGATTACACATATTTACAGATTACACATAATTGCAATACAATTAGGGGAGTGTAGAGGAGGAAGTGGCAGGGTGGCCCAAGCAGCAGGAAAACCTAGGAGAGAGATAGAGGGGAACAGGCCTAATCCCAGTGGGAGTGGTAGTTCGGGGGAAGGACAGGCCTCAGGGACAGGTCAGGAAGGCAAGGATCCCCGTCCACAGTCCGGAGGTCAAGAGGCTAAGGACAAGCACAGGGCCCACTATTACACGCACCGGGAGAATGTGGTCCTCCTCGGTGCTATCCATGGCCACCCCGTTATGCTTGCAGGGGGGAGGGAAGTTAGGACAGGGCCTAGGAATTAGGTATGGAAGGAGGTAGGGGCTGAGGTGACAGCAGTAGGCACAGCGCCAAGGGATGTAAGGTCTGTCAAGCACCAGTTTGGTGACATCAGACCAAGGTGAGGAGGATGATGGCTAAGGAGGACAAGAACCAGACTGTGACCTAAAATGAGTAGGAGAGGGTCGCCAGGCACCTTCTGAGACAGGTGCCTGGCTCTGGAGCTTCAGGCCTGGTGGCCCCGCAGGACCCAGCCTCCATGTCAGGTGAATATCACATACACCAACATGCCACCATATCACACACACTACACATGTACATGATGACCAACAAGAACACTGGCATGTCAGCTCCATGGAATTAACAAGGGATAGATGGATGCGTCATTAAATCCATGAAGCTGACAAATTACTGTTATTCCTGAGCACAACAACAGTAGTCAATTAATAGATAGTCCATGACAAACCCCGGCCACCCGCTGCCTGGCCCCTCCTCTCCTCCCACCATACCTCCACCACTGCAGGATAGCAGCGGCCGTCCACGGGGGATTGGGGCCCTGTGACCAGGTGGAGGAGGACCTAGTGGCTGCACAGATATTTGTGCTTTCTCAACAGCGCTCCTCAGTGACAATCTGTTAGTCACAATGTTAACTTAAACTAACCTGGCTACAGAGTCTTGGATCTTGGCCTATGTGATGGTGGTATTTTGTATGCATATGCCTACCTCCCATCACATGGTCCATGATCCTCTTCTCTGTGGACACATAGGGTTCTGTTTAACATGTCACCAATTGATGGTCACTGAGGAATGCTGTTGAGAAGACATGATTGTTGTTAGCTGAAGCGTAGACTAATACCGCTATGGCGATGGACTTGCAAAGTCTCACAATGGCATGTTAATAACAGCCAGCATTAATATATGCACTAGTAAAGCTTGTGATCCTGACCTTAAAAGCGGTCTGAGAACAGATCCTTGGGTCTGATGTAAGTAACATTGAACCTGGCTGCTGACCTTTGTGCCATCTCTGTATTAATGGGTATTTTCCCATATTGCTGATTATCTAGAGACCTAGTTAATAGTTAGTAATGCTTGCAGGTGAGACATAGGCGAGTTGGTATATTGTTATTTAGCACTGTACTGTACATGCATGTTCATTTTTTTTAAATCCTCCTCTGCCTTATTTAATTGACCACTTTTTTTTTTAGATTATTGTTTTGTCACCACACTGTATGTGTGAAACTGGATTGGATTAAACAGTCCAGAGATTAAATCAGACAAGTTGTAAGTGCTATGTACATTAATGGTTTCTTCAATTAAATGGAGTGTTTTCTGATGATCCTTTTTTTTCATCAGATTACGGTTGCAGTGTTGTAGTGACCGCATGTGACCATGGTAGGTGCTATGCATTTTGCTTATTCTAGACTATCACATTACCCCCTGTAGGTATCCCCTATTAACCACAAGCCTCTTGCTTTCCCGGGACACCACACCCATGATATTAATGCACAGTCTAGACCATTTCTGTTTGTGCTCTGTGTATGAGATAAAGCTGTGTTATGCCATTCTAACCATGTCAGTATGTTTTCAATGGTTGGAGTTATGGGACATCCACATACATCACATTTGTTACATACCTATATATGTAAACTAATGAGCCCTAGTTATTATGCGATTAATACATATAGCAATAATAATAATTTTTAGTATATATTAGTAATAATAGCATTAGATATCATATAATAATATATATCATACATAATCAAAATAAAGGGTTAATACACATGCAAAGTCCAATTAGTGATACTGTGGAGTATCAACATGCCTGATAACAATATGGCATGTGATACTGGACCTTGACTGACCTCTCTGCTATGACGTGCCCACCTACAGTGGCCCTACATGGTATAGCTCACAGCTTCATTCAGGTACACAAGCCACTTCACCACCACCACTTAGCAATCCAGAAGGTGACAAGGGGAACATACACCACACTATTGTAAATTGAAGAATAGCAAAACATAATGGGAGGTCACCAAATGGGAATGGGTATGTATCTTAGCACATGGGCACCAGCAATGGCGTGGGACTTTCAAGGATGGGGAGGTGAGATGGAGTTGAGTTGGCTGTCACTCCACATGCCTCTGCACAGCCTCCATGTGTTTTTGAGTTAGAGTAGATTAGTGTGTTGTATGTTCCTCTGGTACCCTTGTGAATTTCTAAGGGGTGGTGAAGGAGCATGTGGACCTGAATGAAGCTGTGAGCTTATACCATGTAGGGACACTGAAGGTGGGCAGGTCATAGCAGAATGGTCAAACAAATCCCAGTCCACTAGAGAAGGAACTGGCAACCCACTCTAGTATCTTTGGCATGCAAACTTGGTGGATACGCACAGACATTAGTAGGTTTGCTGCAGTCCATAGGGTCACAGAGAGTCGGACACAACTGACTGACTGAACAACCATATGTGAAATGTTCCCCTGGTACTTGATGTATGCCATGTGGCAGTGTAATTTGGCCCCTATTTGTTGTCCCAATGCAGATGTGATGAGTGAAATGTATATAAGAGGATCTTTGTATTTTTAGGGTCCCAATTAGAGCCTCTGTGAGTGTGAAACAGTTAATATGTCAGACATTTGCATGTATTTGTGTTGCAATTTAATTAGGTAGTGTGTCTTCAATAGCTTTCAGCAAGTTGAAGCATGGCTTTTCATATTGGCATATGCATGACCATTACAAACTTTGAGGAAAATTTAATTTAATTTTTTGCTATATTTGATAGTTGGGAGTTGTTGTGAATGTAATGCATTAGTAGTGCATTGGTGTCTTTATATTGTCATTTGTTGTGTTACAAACAAGTCTGTAAAACCTTTGCATGTCCTATCTGGAACCTGTAAGCTTTGGGCCACCATTTGGCATTTGCTAGCTTCATTGCGGCAACTACTAATCCATTTGGAGCCCGCAAAAAGACGCCAATTGAATAGCAAATAAACTTGCGACCTCACTTACGGCTACCGGATCGGCCGAAAGCTCGGTTGAATGGAGCTCTAAATCTTTGCCTCCAAGATTTTCATTACATCATTATCTTTGCTACCTGGTGGGAACAGCTGTTTGTGCTATTCTTTCTCTCCCTTCAGTGTACGTGTAAATTAGACTTTAAGAGTCCTGTGCTCAACCAGATATTGTTAACTTTCAGTTTACTACTGTGGACCTTTTGAAATTTGTGTGTTCTTTTTTCTCTTAACTAATCCTGGTCAATAATCAAAGAAAAGATGCAAATAATTGAAAAGTACGTATGATTCAATAACTGAAGAAATAAAGCCAAATTAATCTATACATATTTTTTTTTTTGTAGTAATAAACATGGAAAATTTGCAGTTAACTTGATACACACAGCAGAGGAGAAAAAGCATTATGTCAAATATGTTACCCCCCATAAGGATCTCATATTACAGAATCACACCAAATGTCACTTAAATTGAAGAAACTTTATACTCTGCTCATTTATATAATACTAGCTACTTGCCCGTCAAAAAATGACGGTCAATAAAAGAAAGTGTTGAAATGCTGTTTGTCACACAATGTGAGTGTACTGTGTGCCTCAAGTAACTAAATTCATCAAAAAGCAGAAATCTACATTACATAAAATAAGAAAAACTAAAATCACCAAAAATAAAAAATGTACATTACAGAACAAAAAAAAAAGCCTGTCACAAAAAATAAAAAAAGGAACATTACAAAAAATAAAAAAATACATTACAACCCCCCCTCACTACAAAATAAAAAAAAAAACACCTGAAAATGAAATACATAGAATACATACATATAATACATACAATCCAATAAAATTAAATAAAATACAATACAATTAAATAAAAAACAATACAATTAAATACAATACAATACAATTAAATACCATACACCCCTATCTAATATACATGCCACTATCTAATATACATGCCACTATCTAATATGCATGCCACTATATAATGGAATATACATCCCACTATCTAATATACAATACTATCTAATAATACATTCCCTATCTATCTATCTAATATACAGTACATGCTATCTATATATAGCTACCCTAATTCTAAGCTACAATAAAATAATTAAGACCACTTACCTTTGAGATGTTTCTTCAGATCAGCAACCTACGGTAAAAAAGATTGAAAAAATTAATACAACACGTTTACATGAAATAACTAAACATTCTAAATATTATACTCACCTTTCCAGCATGTCCCGTTCCAACATGTCACGTCTTCCATGTTCCGTCCTCCATGTTTGCGTCTTGTCCGTCGCTGCTCCTGTAATAAAAAAACATTACGTTAGTAAACATAAACCAAAGTGAAATAAACACAATCTACATTATACTTACCTTTCCACGATGTCTCCGGCCTACTGGTGTTCTTCTCCGGAAGCATCTGCGCATTAAAAAAAAAAAAAAAAAAGTGACACATATCCCCCCTGGCGGAAGTCTCCGACGCTAATGACCTTCCTATGGAGTGTTCCCGAATAAAATTGGCAATGGCGGCTTCTGATTGGCTGAAAAGGCTGTCAAATTCAGCCAATGAGAAGACCCCAATTGTGAACCAATGAAAAAAGTATACACCCCAAAATACAACGCTGATTGGATAACATACCGGTCAATCTTTATTAGAACCAATCCTAAGGCATTATTGCCATCAGCCAATCACAGTTGAATATACCCGCACGTACTGATTTGTGAAGACATCTGCTCCTTCCCGTTGGCTGAAATATTGATTGTTATTAACAGGAGCCAATGAGAATGCGCAAATCCTTCACCAATCAGCATGTGAGGGTGTATTCCATTGTGATTGGTTGCACTGACAATAGCCAATCAGAATGCGCAGAGGCTCCAACCAATCACCCTGTGGGGGTGTATTCCATTGTGATTGGCTGAAGGCATCTGCGCCTTGTGATTGGTTTAAATAAAGATTAACAGGTGCATTATCCAATCAGAGTGGGATTTTAGGGTGTATCCCTTTGTGATTGGTTCACACATTGGCGCCTCCTGATTGGGTGAATTTGATGGATAGCGTTTTCAACCAATCAGAAAGCGCCATTGCTTATTTTCTTCTGGAAAAGTCTCCTGGAGCCTCATTAGCGTCGGATGTCTGGGAGTGCGGAGGTAAGTATATATATATTTTTTTTTTATACAGGGCGTGGCAGAAGAGGATCCGGAGGAGGCCAGAGAAATCACAGGGAGGTAAGTAGAATGTAGATTATGTTTATTTTATTTTGAGGTATGTGTATTAATGTTGTGTTTTTTTTTAACATGTGCCGCGCCGGAGAAGGATTAAAAGAATACGGACGGGACATGCCGGAAAGGTGAGTAGAATATTTAGAATGTATAGAATGTTTATTTTAGAACTGTAAACTTGTTGCACTAATTTTTTTTTTTTTTCCGTAGGTGGCTGATCTCATTGGACATCTGCAAAGGTAAGTGGTCTTAATTATTTTATTTTAGCTTAGAGTTAGATTCATTTATATATAGATAGCATTTATTGTATGTAAGCTAGAAGTATGTGTTTTATATAGATAGCATAGCATGTATTGTAGATAGATTGTGGTATTTATTTTGATAGATTGGGGATGTATTATTATATAGATAGCATGTATATTAGATTATGGTATTTATTTAGATAGATTGTGTGATGTATATTAGATAGGGGTGTATTATATTGTATTGTAATTGTATGTATTTTATTGTATTTGTATTGTATTTGTATTGTATGTATTATATGTATTTCCTTTTCAGGTGTGTTTTTTTTTCTGCAGTAAGGGGGGGGGGTTGTAATGTTTTTGTTTGTTTTTCTGCAATGTTCCTTTTTTTATTTTTTGTGACTTAAGTTTTTTTATTTTCTGGAATGTATATTCCATGTATGTTAGGTTTTTTAGTTCATGTACTGTAGATTTTTTTTGTGTGACTTTAGGCTTTTTTATTTTCTGTAATTAGAGTGGTGGGGGTTAATAGGGGGTAGGTAGTGTAGGTGTTAATAGGTTAGTGTAGAGGGTGTTTAGTTGATATTTAATGTTTTATTGGGGGGTATAGTGCAGTATAGTGTTTATACTTAGTGTCATGATGGTCCTTGAGGTCCATCATGGCACTTATGCGGTTAATGTAGTGTTGTAACAGGCCCATAATGGTGTTAATATACCCTTATGGGACTGATAGTGTTTAATAGAGGCTTATGGGGCTCTGTATTGACCCCCATGAGTGACAGGGTTAATGAAGGGCTTATGGGGGTCTGTATTGACCCCCATGAGTGACAGGCTTAATGAAGGGCTTATGGGGGTCTCTATTGACCCCCCATGAGTGACAGGGTTAATGAATGGCTTATGGGGGTCTATATTGACCCCCATGAGTGACAGGGTTAATGAGGGTTTTATGGGGGTCTGTATTGACCCCCATGATTGACAGGGTGACAGTGTATATTTTTTTTATTTTACAATGGGTCCTTTAAGGACCTTTACGGTCCTTTAAAGACCTGTAACACAGGAATTTTGAATTTTGATTGTAGAGGGGGTCCCCGATCGCGTGCAATCCGGACCCCACTGCGATGGTTAATGTGGGGTTAATGCAGGGCTCTGAGCTTATCTCGGATCCCTTCTTGGGTAATTTGTACGTGGCTGGGCTGTGAGCCTCGTTTTCATTTTTTTCGCCGGCTATTTTTTCTCTCGCTTAGGGAATTTTCGTGTGTCTGAACTCGGGAATTTGGACTTAAATGGAGGTGTAACTTCACTTTCAGAGGTCCTGGGTGCCTCCCCCCTTGCTATAGGTAAGCTATCGTCCGTTATAGTCGTATTCTTAGTGCGTGTGGGTGTTTGTTACGTTAAGGTTGGTTCCGAAGTGGGGGGGTTTTCTAAGTCGTGCGGCGCTCATTGCCTAAGTGCTACGATTTAACGGCTCGCCGGCAATGAGCGCTCGTCGCTAAGTCGTATGCACTACGCAAACAGTGTGACGACGAATCGTAGTTGGACAATTATAATATGTGATTCCATTAAGTGCTGCATTTATGTTATAGACACTTCTGCCACCCTCTTACTATGAAATAGCCATTGAAAAGCTTCATAAGTAGTAGCAAAACAGTCCTTAGGCAACCACTACCTTAAATGTCCATTTACCTCATTATAGCGGCTCTTCATGGAGTGAAAGAGCACAAGATTCTTTGTTAAAATGATATATTGCTTTTTTAAATTACACTAATAACAGCTAAAAATCATAGTCTTAGGTAGGTTTAAACACGCTCCTGATTCTTCCATGAATAACAACATCTGCCGACACCAAGCGGTATACCCTCCATGAACACAAGATTTATCGTTTTCCACTGAACTTCAGGAATGCAGGAGTAAAAGTTAATGCCAAACTGTACTCTTTAGCTGATTCCAAGGAAGGGGTAACTCTCTTTCTGCTTATGCTCTCTGCACAGAGCTGCTGCTGTGGCTGTGTGGGGCACTGTCAGAGACTCATGTAAATAGACACTTACTTTAGGATTTTTTTCTTTGAAAAAGGCACCTATTTCAAAAATTAAAAAACATTTTCAGTATGTTTTAGGAGAACTTTACAGTGATTTGTTCCAAGTTCTGCTGAATTAACTGGCCCTTTAAAGAACTTCCAAATTGTGTTAGACTGGGAATCTAAATAATTAGTTGTGTAGCTCCCTAGATAGGGCAACTTCTTGATCTAAGTTTGGATAGACTAGAATTATAAGTAGTTATGGCCTTCAACTATCTTATTAACCATTAAATTACAGATAGTATTGTCTAATATGGTTTGGTGAACATAGAGGTATTTGAATTAATGCACAATGTCTCTATTTGGAATGGAATATAATAATTTGTCTTTGTGAACTAGATACCACAGAATTTAAATTGCACACAGTGCAAATTTACCCCTCATATAAGCCTAGTTATTTTTTTTTATCCTGTTTTTTTTAATATAGCACCTATGCTTGGTTGCTAATGACATCAGTCCATTAGGCTATACTATTTAAGGGACCACTTATTATTAGGGCCCAATATTTGGGCTAATGAATCCTCCTTTGCAAACCTACCTTTCCTAGTGTATGACACAGGTAGATAGTTTCCAAGTTGCAAGTGGTGTATTTTTTTGAGTGGGTAATCCTAGTGATTTACACTACACAATTAGATCTAAAAAGTGTTTGTTTCCCTAGTGCTTTAGACTACACAATTAGATTGAGTGTAAATAAAATGTTATATTTTGATTATATAATGAACAAACAATACTTGGAGCCCCTGTTCAAGAGCAAGAAGTGTTAAAAACAATAAAACAATTACCTAATAGTAAAACATATGGTCTTAGTTGATTTACTGTAGAAAATTATAAATTGTTAGCTCTGTTAGAAATCCTTAACTAATCTTTACAGAAATATTCTAGTAGTTAACTCTTCAACTTGAAAATTAATAATGGCAAACTCATAACTTCGATAGGATTGGCTGGCATTCTTGAACATATTTTGAGCTATATATAGTAATCCATATTTTTTTTTTACAATAATTAAAATTCTGAATGTTTGAAATGAATAAAGCATCTACAGAATCACTAAATTATTATAGGTGCTGAAATAAATAAACAATTTCTACTGCTCTTTTTGTTGAAGTATATTATTGTTTTTATTAGAAACCTTTAACAAACTTTTGAGTTTCAAACAATTATTCCAAAACAGAAGTTTTATTAATATACTCTGGCATTAAACACTGTTGGTGTAGCACCTTTAATTTTAAATGGACTAAAACTACTATTGAATAACTAGGATTAAAAATACCTTATCTCAGTCAATTATATGCAGCAGGACAGCATTAAGAAAATGGCTAACAACTATCTCTGAAGGGAGACTTAACTTTTACAATTCAACCTAGCTGCTTTATATAATCACACTGCAGGCTGGATTGTTTCTTAATTCACTTTTAGCCAATTAGTGATTGAATATTTTGTTTTTAAATATTGCCTTCTATCCACCCAAAATCCTAAGAACATTAAAATCAACTAGCTTTTTATGGTGAACCTATACAGCCTGTCATGAGGTCAGGACATTAAAAGGAATTCAGTCATATTTCTATATTTTAATCAGAAATCAATAAAATCCTAATTAAAAAAAAATCTTAAAAAATGTTTGCGCAATGGAGAAAGATTTAGAAAAACTCCAAATTTGATATTTTGATTTAGGAGGAGCTAAGCTAAAATTTATTTTTTTAGAGACTGGCATGTTTTTTAGGTGGAGGCCCCTTTCAATGGCCCAGAAAATCCATGGCTTCAATCAAGAAAGAAGAGGACAAGAATCTTCAATCAACATGGGTAGCCCACTTATCTAAGGCAGAAGAATAAGGACCAGGGCATCATGGATCATCGCTGGAGGACCTCACAGAGTAGGTAAGTATATGATTTTACCCTTACAGGTTTATTTGTATTTTTTTTATTTTAAGTAATTAATTAATTTATTTCATTTATTTATTTAATGTATTAATTTGATGTACTTGTTTTTTATTTTGTGTAATGTTTTTTATGTAGTGTGGACCCCTGTGTTAGATAGTAGGCTGTCATGGGGGTCCTTCAGGATAAAATAGCATATAGAGATTCGTTTTAGGTACCGTGGAGATCCTATGGACCCCATGGAAGAAGGGGGTAAATATTAGGTACCATGGGGCTGAGGTTAACTTTTAGATGCTACAGGATTCCTTTAAGGAGCTCTATGGCAAGGGTTAACGATAGATGCCAGGCAGATTACAGGACCTCGATGGCTAGGGGGTAATTCTAAGTGCCCCCCATAATAGGGTTACTTTTTAGCTTCCACTGAGCTTCCAATGAAATAAGCTTGTCTTACTAATCTCTGCGATTCGCTCCTTTGTGACCTCATATGAGACCAAAACAAATAGATTGAGTCTGAGACAGGCAGCTTAATCACTGATGTTGGAAATATTTTAATATTGAATATTGTTTTTCTAAATCATTAAATATTAATGTTATTATAGATCAGTGGCTAATCAAAACACCTGGTGTCTGCTGTTAGAGCATTACAATTGGCATTTAAAGACCATTACTACAACCCATTGCTTTAGGTTTTCAATTACAGATTATCAAAATGGGCACTTGTGGAACAAATTGAAAGAAACTGTGCTGAGAGGGGAGGCGGTAATGGTTACATGGTCTGATCACAAATAAGAATTTCTCATATTTTTTAGAAATAACCACTATTAGAAATTACATAATTTACACCTCTTCCTTTTTAACTATCCTATGAAATGTAAGATTCCTTTTGTTTATGTATTTCTAATACACAATTCCCTTGGTAGGGGCCACACAATATTTGGTTATCGAAATATATTAGTATAGGTGGTTTACAAAATAATGTGTAACTAACTATGTGCTCACTTTTGGACATATTTTTATTTACTCACACGATTTACTTTTTGTGCACTAGTCCTATTTTTCAAATTACCCCACATATCTGGATTGTATAGTGAACAATTATGAACAATTACAATCTCTGATATGTTTGTTTTCATGGTTACTGAGTCAATTGCCTTTTGTCAACAATAATCATTAATTTTTGAAATAATCTGTATTCTCAATATGTGACACATTTTTAGACTATCTTCACAAATTTGTTGAATATTTCAAAATCAGTTTTTTCTGCACTTTGTGATTTAGAAAGCTATGCATTATTTGTCATACAATTATCTCTTTGTGTGCACTGAAGGATTAATATTATCAAAAATCTGTTTTAGTTGCAGTACTATATGAAGAGAGTTTATTTTAAAAATGTAATGGATCAGAATATATTTTTTGATAATAATGGACATATGAATTTAATATACCATTTTATAAACTGGATCAGTTTTGATAATGACGAATTTGAGCACAATACAGTTGGTTGGTTCAATGGACTTTTGCCTGAGGATGAACAAATTATGATTAACTTTAATAAAATAAATTGGAAGGACAATAAGGTATGTCCTTTCCTGTTTTGTACTTGGGGTTTGGGGATGTTTTATCACTCAGTAAGAACTAAGTATACAGTAATTATTATCATACTTTGCTTTACTTTTATTATTTTTATAGAGAGGGTAAAAGGAGGGGGATGGGGGAATAAGGGGAGAGAGAAGAAGAGAAAACAAAAGGAGTAGAAAAAATAGAATAGGAGAGAAAGAGGGGGAGTGGAGATGATACATAACAGCAGGGGGTCAGGAAGCAGCAGGGTGCCAATGAAGGCCCAAAGGTGGTAATGGAACCATGGAAGGGATGGGGTTGCAGGAACTCTGACCGGTGCCATATGGACCAAGGTGGCCAATAGAGTGCTGAATGGGCCATGCAGGGCCAGAAAAGGAGGGAAAGAGAGGGGGGGAGTGGAGATGATATATAACAGCAGGGGGTCAGGGAGCAGCAAGGTGCCAATGAAGGCCCAAAGGTGGTAATAGAACCATAGGAGGGATGGGGTTGCAGGAACTCTGAACGGGACCATATGGACCAAGGTGGCCAATAGAGTGCTGAGTGGGCCATGCAGGGTCAGAAAAGGGAGTTAAGAGGGCAAAAGGAAACTATGAAGGACCACAAGGGGTGGGGTGGCAAGTATGAAGTCCAGAGGGTCTATTGGAGGTGAGTGGTGCACAGGTGGTAGTTCCATTCCTGATGCAAGACATTTTTAGGGCTGGATCAGAATTCACCTCAGGTTCAGTTTATGATGCTGTAGGGTCATAAATAATGAAACAGCAGAATCCTAATTTATTAAAGATGCTTTAGTTTGATGGCTATAAATGTATATATGACACAATCCTTACAGTATCCAAGGTCATTGTTTATACAGAGCAATAATCTGAGCAAAAACATTTTTTTAAGGATTTCAACAAAGAAATGCCCCTTTAAAAATCTCTCTCCATGAAAACCAGGCAAACTATGGTAAGTGACATAATTAGTTATGTCACCCCCCTGTTCTTTGCCATTTATTGTAACCATTTGCCCAAAACAAAGATGTCTATCGGGTACCACATCCAAAATCAAGATAGTTGCCACACAAGTCCACAACCTTGGAAATCAACAAAAAGATGCAGTAATTGAGACAGGGAAATAAACTATACTGTACAAAGCATTTCCTGAAGAAAATCTCAACATAAAGAAGAATTGTAACTGTCCTACCAGTGATAGCTGCTAGTGCACCAGAACATTCAGAATCAAACATGTTTATAAGCCACATCTACTGGCTTCAACTCACAGCTCAGACAGGTCTTACATTTCTCAGTAGTTTAAGAAATATATGTGACAATTTCCCTTAAAGGGATATCTAAATTTGCTAGATTAATACATTTCTGCATTATATAGGCAAAAAGCAGCAACATCTCATAAAATGTTTTATTTTTATTAATATCTAAAAATCCCTTAAATGAGTGTGTTGACACCCCCAGGGGGTGTCTACACAACTTCCTGATCCCCACCCAATCAGCATGCAGCATCCAGGGAGCAACATTAACCCACTTATTACCTGCTCGGGCTTGCTCAGCCAATAGTAGAGCAGTGTTGTCAGCCTCCCAGGCACTGCTGGAATATGACACATTCCTGCTTCCTTTATATGCTGTGCGGTGTTGCCATAGCAACTAACATAGTGCTATGTCTCAAATCTTTCATCTAACCGGATTTGCCAAAACAAATTATGGAAAGGGTGTTAACCTTCATTTTAAACTGTCAGAAATTACAATAGATTTTGCTAACTTCTAGATAAATGTTTACATGTTTATTTTGGTATTTTTTCATGGACATTTTTTTCATATACTATTAATGCATTCATAATCCAGGAAACTTACATATCCCTTTAATGTTTTAACCCTCATGACAACAGCCTTTTTACATGAGTATACATATTAAAAAGCATATATAAATCAAGAGAGCAGTTCTCATTATCTAGTAAGCAAATATATAGCCAAACCAGGTAGATGATATGATGGCTTATAACATTTATAGCCATTACTTACCTGGAGGGATAACATTACATACCTTTATACTTTATATGCTGGTTTCTAAGTGGTCATTGAAAGGTTAAACAGGAGGTCTAAAGTGGGCCCATAACCAGAAAGAAAGAGGGTAACTCTCCCGGCGTCGGCCATGTTAAACAATTCGTTCCTGTCATGCACAGGATGGAGAGACAAAGATCGAGCAAATTAAATATGTTCAGGAACAGCCAGAAATGTGCAACAACCAGTAAGCATTCTTATGATGGTATGAGTTATAGAAACAAACATTGTCTGAAAGCCACAAGTAATCATGAAGTTGTTTAAGAAACGCACCAGGATACAAAATATAAATGTAAGAAAATCTAAAGATAAGACTTACAGACTGCAGTGTGTTTTAATAAAAATAGAAATCAAGGTAGGCATAGTGCAATGGTTAATCCATAGCAGAAATAAAACACATTAGGCCTCATTCAATTGCAATTTGGCCAATTGAATAGGGCTCTTTATAAGCACAGCGCCTGTTTTTTTAGAGAAGTTTTTCATTAGTGAAGACCTTGCTTTTGGATAGAAGTTCACGAACTAAAAACTTCTGTAATAAAATATGCTCTGTGCTTATATAGTGCCCTAATCAATTGACCAGATGGCAATTGAACGAGGCCCATTTTGTTTTATTTACTTACAACAGGAGCAGGCATCTCCACTCAGCAATGGCTCATACACCTGTGCTCAAGCACGGACATGTTTAATCCTGTCTTGTTACTAGTCAACTCATGAATTACAAGAGCCCACTGATTATTACTCTAAATGCTTTTTCTATAAATTAGAATTTGATTTAATAGAACTTCATGCATTAGCCTTAATGATAATAATAGTAACCTGTTTTTTACAAATGTCTTTGTTTAGATTCCACAGTCTCAGTGCTCTGAAAACTGTCTTCCTGGTTACAGAAAGGCTCCAATACGTGGACAGCCAACCTGCTGTTATGACTGTGTCCCATGTGCAGATGGAGAAATATCCAATACTACTGGTACATATAATTAATTAAATATGTATACATAAAGCATGAGTACATTTCACATCATGGACTAGATCGCATTGTACTTGCTAAATAAAGCTAATTAATGACTTATTACACATTTACAGGGTTCGGTCTTCCTAACTGGTTTATTAACAATTTGGACGTTTCTAACGTATACACATAAGCAAGAGCTAGAGTGATTCATGTTATAGTTCTCATATATATGACTATGATTGGAGGTTGGGTCTGGCAAATGTTAGACAAGGAGAATTGTTAATGTGTACAATAAATACCATACACATATTATACACATTCTACATATTAACAGCCTTATTAAATTGTGATTCGGCCAATTGAAAAGGGCTCTATATAAGCACAGAGCATATTTTTTTACAGAAGTTTTTAGTTAGTGAACTTCTATCCAACAGCAAGGTCTTGACTAAATAAAAAATATGCTCTGTGGTTATATAGAGCCGTTTTCAAATGGCCAAATCGTAAGGCTGATAATAATTAACATAATAGCCATAGTCCATGTACCACATACCCTAAAACCCACCGTTCCTAGCCAATACCCCTCACTTTTCACGATACACACCACAAATACCACATAGAAACATACAAAGATACATTTTTTAATTTGAACAAATTACATTTACTCATTTTATATATAAGTTTTTTCACATGTTTTGGTTGTCAGAAGTGAGTGTTTTTAAGAAGTTTTTATTTGGGCATCTGGTGCTAGCATGGAAGGAGGAGGCAGGAGGGAAGAGGAGGACAGGATGGATGGGTGGGAGGAAGATATGAAGAGAGAGCTCATTGGAGTGGAAGGAGAAGGACAGAGCACAGAATGGAGAGGAATAGAGCAATGATGGAGATATGGGAGAGAGGTCTGCATAGGTGCAGAGGATTGGTGTAGAGGAAAGAAGGAAGATGCAGGAGATGAGGTGTGGGGAAAAAAGGAGGAGGCCCAGTTATTAGGCAAATGTGGAGTGTTGTATTCAGGTTCATGTCCTCATAGGCACACCAACACCAGGGTAAGGGAATGAAGATACTGAACTTCATTGAAGGTGGAGGGAGAGCCCAGTTGTAAGATTTAGCTTAGGAAGGGACTGGCAATCTTAAGAAACAGTCATGGGAGAAAGAAGCTACACCTGCTCCATATAGCCCCAAGCAGCACTAGGCACCTAGGTATTCTATGGGGGGAAAAAAGCATATTTCTGATCAATGCAACCCACATTAGGGCCCAAAACATCTATGGAAATTGTGAGGTTGTTGGTGCGTCTATAAAATACTGCTACCTACAGCCTGTGGCATTAGAATTTGATCTAGAAGTCATTCTCTATGATGGATGATGATGACATTCCTGAATCTTTGGACACAAACCAGCCACAAAAAAAACCTACAATGTGAGTATTTGTTACCGGTTCGTTCATTCATTCATTTACATTACTTTCTTTACATACAGTTCATTAATTCAAGACAACATGGATAGCATATCAATCATATACTCATCATTGAATTATTCTGGGTGCATTTCTAAGCTGCACTACCAATACAAATTAACTATCAATTAGAGGCAGTATTTAGTGTTTACTACTGTTTTTCTGACATGCAATATAACACTGTCATTGTTAATTTAGTAATCTGGAAGTGTTCAGTGGGGGAAAAAAATATTTGATCTCCTGCTGATTTTGAATGTTTGTCCAATGGCAAAGAATTGATCAGTCTATAATTTTAATGGTAGGTGTATTTTAACAGTGAGAGACAGAATAACAAAAATAAAAAAACAAGAAAAACGCATGTCAAAAAAGTTATAAATTGATTTGCAGGTCAATGAGGAAAATAAGTCTTTGAACCCTTTGTCTTAGTACTTGGTGGCAAAACCACTGTTGGCAAACACAGAGGTCAGATGTTTCTTGTAGTTGGCCACCAGGCTTGCACACATCTCAGGAGGGATTTTGTCCCAGTCCTCTTTGCAGATCATCTCCAAGTCATTAAGGTTTCGAGGCTGATGTTTGACAGCTTGAACCTTCAGCTCCCTCCACAGATTTTCTATGGGAATAAGGTCTGGAGACTGGCTAGGCCACTCCAGGACCTTAATGTACTTCTTCTTGAGCCACTCCGTAGTTTCCATGGCTGTGTGTTTTGGGTCATTGTCATGCTGGAATACCCATCCATGATCCATTTTCAATGCCATGGCTGAGGGAAGGAGGTTTTCACCCAAGATTTGACGGTACATGGCCCCGTCCATCGTCCCTTTGCTGCAGTGCAGTTGTCCTGTCACCTTAGCAGAAAATCAACCCCAAAGCATAATGTTTCCACCTCCATGTTTGACGGTGGGGATAATGTTCTTGCGGTTACAGGCAGCAGACCTCCTTCTACAAACACAGCGAGTTGAGTTGATGCCAAAGAGCTCGATTTTGGTCTCATCTGACTACAACCCTGTCACCCAGTTCTCCTCTGAATCATTTAGATGTTCATTGGCAAACTTCAGACGGGCCTGTACATGTGCTTTCTTGAGCAGAGGGACATTGTGGGCGCTGCAGGATTTCAGTCCTTCATGGTGTAGTGTGTTAACAATTGTTTTCTTGGTGACTATGGTCTCTGCTGCCTTGAAATCATTAACAAGATCCTCCCGTGTAGTTTTGGGCTGATTCCTCACCATTCTCATGATCATTGAAACTCCACAAGGTGAGATCTTGCATGGAGCACCAGACCGAGGAAGACTGGCAGTTATTTTGTGTTTCTTCCATTTGCGAATAATCACACCAACTGTTGTCACCTTCTCACCAAGCTTCTTGGCAATGTTCTTGTAGCACATTCCAGCCTTGTGTAGGTCTACAATCTTGTCCCTGACATCCTTGGACAGCTCTTTGGTCTTAGCCATGGTGGAAAGTTTGTAATCTGATTGATTGATTGGTTTTGTGGGCAGGTGTCTTTTATACCAGTAACAAGCTGAGATTAGTAGCACTCCCTTTAAGAGAGTGCTTCTAATCTCAGCATGTTACCCATATAAAAGACACCATGGAGCCAGAGATCTTGCTGATTGATAGAGGATCAAATTCTTATTTCCCTCACTGACCTGCAAATCAATTTATAACTTTTTTTACATGCGTTTTTCTTTGTTATTCTGTCCCTCATTGTTAAAATACACCTACCATTAAAATTATAGAGGGGTTGGGGAAAGACAGCGCGCCACCTCCTAGTGCAACATGAGTGTATAATCACGTCAAAACAACAGTCATATATTGTTTCACTCACTAGAGGAACTGTATGTAAACACATCGAATATAGTTCATACATATATATGTATACACAGTAGGCAAAATATAGAGTGCTTCTATTTTGTAGCAATATCATATATGCAAATTGCTTCTTTGTTTTCCATTAAAATTTTAGACTTATCATTTCTTTGTCAGTGAACAAACGTTCAAAATCAGAAGGGATCAAATACTCCCACCCCCACTGTACATGCTGAGGCCATATCTAACTAAAGCCCATGCCAAAAATTACTAACTCCAAAATATATGGGTAAATCAAGACAGACCATTCCTAGTTGGTTTGCATACATTATATTTACAATAGTAACAGGATGAGACAAAATATCATACAACAATGGTAAAATAGCAGATAGTTGTATCTTAACTCATGGAACATCCATAGATTTTTAAATGAAATTGGTTAACATGAGATAATGTTGAAACTATTTTCAATGCAATAATCAAAGACAAACATAATATATGAAAATGACCAATTTAAAGTCTAATCACATTGTAATTATTTTTCTTCCACAGAAAGTATATTCCTTTCAGGAGGCTTCATAAGATATGTCAAAGGAGGAAAAGAACTGGAAGACAAGATCCTGTCAGATTCAGTCCAATGGAGCCCCATATAACTCCATGAAGGGGAGTCCCACCACCCAGGCTACCAATGCAACCACTGCCACCAGCTACAGCAACAGCAAATTTAACTACCATACAGACACCATAATTCAGCAATGCTATGTGTATGACCAAGAGCATCCTCCAACTAACCAAGTTGTTCCTATTTGTGTATAATGGAAATACATTTATTTGTTGAAATGGCATCCAATTAATTTATGTATTTATTTTTAAAGATACAATAGATACTGTGAACATCACAGTGTGTTTATCTCAAACTAATGCTATCTGATATTATATGTGACATATTTACATTACATCACATCTACAGGTAGAATTATAAATCTGACCTGCTTACATTTCTCAAATTTCTTATAATCAAAATACACATTTGTGAACACTATAATGGGTAAATTGTTATAAACAATGCAAAACAGCAATTAACGTAATGATATCAAAATCTAAAAATACATTATGGATCATAAAATTATCTGCAACAGTATCTCAGTCGAACTCAAAGGTAGGCATTTTATTAATTTGTCATTAATAATCCTGTAGCAGCAAAGATTAACATTATTAAAGGACCATTGTAACACATTTACAAATAAACATAATCAGCCTTATTAAATTGCGATTCAGCAAATTTAAAGGGGCTCTATTTAAGCACATAGCATATTTTTTTTACATAATTTTTTAGTTAGGGAAGACCTTGCTTTTGGATAGAAGTAAACTAACTAAAAACCTCTGTAAAAAAAAATATGCTACGTGCTTAAATAGATCCCTTTTAAATTTACTGAATCACAATTTAATAAGGCTGCATATGTTTGTTGGTTTGTTTATGGGCATAGACTATTAAAGAAGTATGCAGTTTAAAATAAATGCAAGTGATTTTTTGTTTTTGACTGTGTCAGTTTATCCAGAATCAGAACAGCTTGTCCCCAAGCAGATCAGCATCTCCATCTATCTGTGCCTATCAGGGGCTTGTCAGCTCTGTCTAAAGCCTGGACTAAAAAAAACAAAAAATACCATGGCTACCATGGCTGATGGACTGTCATTAGGAAGGGCTAATGGGACAGCACAAGTAGTTTACAATAGAGCTGTTGCCTCTGTGTAGACAGTGGGATGGAAATAATGACATCACAGCCAGGGTCAATGACAACATAGCATTGTCTTTTTCTAAACTCCATAATGGTCCTTCCCCCAGATAGAGCTGGTCACACGACCTGACAAGGGGCAGGGAAGTGAAGGTAAACGTTTCTGCTAAGTGGAAAACAAACAATTTAAAAAGTAAGAAAAAATATTAACTTTTATTTATTTTAAAATGTATACTATTTTTCTTATTTTCTGCCCACAAATAGAAATATGAGCTTTTATTTTATAAATATATTTTTATTTGAAGAGCATAGCATTAACAAACCAATACTAAAATTAAAAACAAATATTATACAAACATATTAGTAATCTTCACTTTTGTATTCTTCACTTCCTATTTTAATTTTCTTTATTAGGCAAAACAACTGAACATAAAATAACATTTCATTTGCAACGAATATACTTATATCCTTTTATTTTTTCCATAGCTCTAATTTTTTTACTATTGTATAAATCTTTTGATCCAAGAGGCCCATTTCTTGTCATATTGTAATAACCTTTTTTCTAATGAGCATGTTTGTCTTTACAAGTTGGCTGCTACCTAAAAATGTTCATCCAGTTGTGTGAGTGACACTAAAGCACACCGAGACCTGTATATTCCCAAGGAACATTTGTTTGAAGATTCCCTGCATTATTATTATTATTATTATTATTATTATTATTATTATTAATAATAATAATAATAATAATAATAATAATAATAATAATAATTATTATTATTATTATTATTATTTACAAAACACCAGCATTTTCCATAGCGCTATTTATAAAGTAGTATAATCTATGGTGGGTAAAGTGAGCTAATTGTAACGAGATAATGGGAAATACAAGTAGAGATACAATGCAAAAGCAAGACAAATGGTGTAGCATACAACTTGGTGCAGCAAATTTGGTGTAACAGAGTTGAGGTACCTTCTCTGAGGAGTATACAATCTTTAACATACATGGGGCCCTATTTAATTTCAAACCCGTAATTACCTCCAAACTAAACTTTTGGTTGGGGGTCAAATAGTTTCTAAACATTTAGACATATTCATTTGTCACTATATGCTCACAGCCTCCACACGCAAACCATGAACCAGTAAGTTGAATTTCAGGGCATGATCAGTTAAGCAAGCCCAGAAGTTACTTTTTAGACAAAGCCAATAGTAAATGAGACCGTCATCATGACGTCAGTAAAACATGAAGTTTAAACTACATTCATTTTTAGAAGTACGATTTGTGATCGGACTCACGATCCAGAAATGTAGAAATCCGTAAAAATCATTAAACCAACTGTTTTAGTCCATGCAGGTTTCATGATATGTATTAACTCCTTGATTCCCGTGATCAATATAACATGGAAATAAGACTTAAACAAAATATTTTTTATTTCAGGTTTGTGAGCTTGAAACTGTTGTGCAATTAATTATAATGCCGCCTGTTGCTTTCCCATTATTTTAAAGTACAGTAGTGTGTGTTTATTTGCTGCTGTAGTGTTACAAACAGGTGTTTAACCCACTTGCGAGACCTACCTAGTACTCATATACGTTTTTGATACATTTGCCCTTTACGGATTTGAAGGCAGTTGCGGGCTTGTAGAATTGTTGTAATTGAATATTGATTTTGTGTCTTCATTTACGGCGTTGAAACATCAAATAAGGAGTTAAGTTTTTGACAACCTCACTGTGCGTTTGAGCTTGTAAATCGCAAATCGAATGCACGTAGCCAAAAGTAGCCAATTGAATATCAGCAACATTTATGGGCTCCATTACAGGCTCATGGAAGAGCGATTTGGACAATTAAATATGTCCCATGGTTTGTAGAGCAAAGGTCCATAGAAGGTGATGTCTCCTCTATTTAGCCCTTGTTATCCTTCTGCATGAAGAGAGATCAGTTGTAGTTCTGAAGCCATGTTTAATTAATTTTCATTGACATGAGATGAGTAATGTCAACATTCATGTGACGTACTAACAAATCGAATGGCTTCAGATCTGTCACCTCCTTACAGTTGATTCAGCAGAGGCAGGTTCGTGGTTTGTTGGATCCACTTGATGAGGTAGCTATATTTCCCATTTCTTCCTCCACCCTCTCCCCATGTATCTCGTACTAGTGTTTTCTGTTCTGCTGGACCAGCAAGGCGATGGAGATTGCTAGCTCTTACTTTTAATTACTGGCTTTACAAACGGGAATGTGTCATCCTGGTGCAAGTCAATCGCACCATGTTTGTGATTTGCTTGTGAATTATTTTGGTTAGTACTGTTTTTATATATAAACCATCTGCACTTAGATTTGTATTTGTTCCTCTTTTATTATTTTAGCATCACATATGTATTGAACTCAAATGGATCTAACTACAAAATATTTTTGGAAGACCTTTGATTGGGACATTTATATTACACAGATAATAATTTGTTTGCACTGTTTCCACTAATTTGTTTGCACATTATTTATTTACACAGACATGTATTGATAATTCATATTGTAGATTATTGTTATGTTAACTGGCAAAAATAGTTCATAAAACCATCTAATTTTTATCATTAACACAGGTTATGTTTATTTTTTATAACGTTACTAACGACTGGCCCGTCAAAAAAATGATGGTAAATAAAATTTTAAGCCATGGCAATGCGGTTTGGCACAGGATGTTAAGCTTTTTATGCTCTAAGGACCTTCGGCACTCATTGCGAGCTTCTCCTTGCATGTCCTTTTGTTTGTCTCTCTATTTTTTTAAATAGTAATTAATAAATTAATTGAATAATAAATTAATATAGTTTACCTTTTTCTAATTAATATATGTAACAAGCAATAGCCTGAAGAGGTAACAATCTCTTTTTATTGTCCTGCAGCATATAATGTCCCGTTGGACTGTTGATGGCCTGAGCATATAGTTTTATGAATGCCCCAACTGTGCATTAGAAATAGGCTGCGTGTGCGAGGGCAAACCGATGGTTTATTTGTGTAAAGCGCTACTGTAGATGCATAATGTTGTTAGTGGCAAGTTCGGATTGTAAAATAGCGTTGTTTGTCTATGTGCTACGCGGTTTGAGAGCATTTGCTGTCCTTTGTAATAGTGTATTTTGTACCTCGTAGGTTCCTGTGTGAAAGTGGTACGCGGTTGGTTCATTTTTTTTTTCTCATTTTTTTTTGTGCTAAGGTGATTTTCGATTGCCGAAAGTAACCGAAATCGACTTAAATTTGCGTTCCACCGCACTCCCAGATGTCCTGGCTGTTCCCCCGTGCTGTGTGTGATGTTTTTGTTGTATTTTTATTTTTTGTGTGTTTCGTGTTTTCTGCATGTGTTTCTTTGGTTGCAATGCTTGCCTCGCTCTGCGAGGTTCACAGGCAATGAGCGCCTTTGACGCTCATCGCCCAAGTGCTGCGAGATTTAGTGCTGTGAGTTAACGGCTCACCTTGCTACGTGAGGCTTGCAGGCGATTGACGCCAAAGGCACTCATCGCCCAAGTGCCACGAGTTTCAGTGCCTTAATGAAGGCTCATTGCCTAAGTGCTGCGAGTTAACGGCTCGCCTTGCTAAGTCGTCCGCACCATGCAAATCGTGATGACGTCTCGTAGTTCGACAATTATATTATGTGATATATATCACTAAATTTAGTTAAGGAAGTACCTGATTCAGTTTAAATAGTGTTTTTTTCACCTGCATCCTTGGACAGAGGTACAGCCATAGATTATCCAGTAACCTATTATACCAGTGTGCGTATGAATCTTTTCCGGAACAAATGGGGTTAGGGAGGGGTCAGATGAGGTCTATCGGCAGCATCTGCAAAATAACTTTAGAGACCTAAGCTGAGTAGATCACCCCTGCTATGAGTCTACCCCTTTCATTAGCCTCCGTATGATTGCCTCCACTGCAGATGTATTTTCTAGTTTATTGAGTATAATCTAGTTTATTGAACAGCTGAACTTTTTATACAATTGAAAACAATACAGGCTAGATAACACAGGAGGGGAAGGGAGTACAAATTCAAATAGGCAGATTGACAGCTGACCAATGTAAAAGCCAGGATGGAGGCAGGATTTCTATTGGTTTGGGAGAAGGCCTAGTGACCACTAGCCAGAGAGTCTGTGAGGAACCCAAGCCAATCCATCCTGTAATAGCCTCATCCAAGGCTGTGTTGCAATTTTGTGGTCATCTGCCTAAATACACACCCATCCTCCCAATGCAGCCAGCTATTTTACACTGTTGGCACCCAGGTACCCATTGTTATGTCCACAAGCTTTATTATCAACTAGCGAATTGCCCGTCAAAAAATGACGGCAATGAAATTGTAAGGTAGCTAAATTAGTAAATGAATATAGTGTACCTATTTTGAAGCATTGTGATGAAGAGCTGGCAATCTGTGTTGATGTTGCTGCAGCATTAGTGGTGTGGAGCTGCTGTATAAGCATGCTGAATGTGTGCAGTGTAACACTGTGCGTGCGCGAGACCAAACCGTTAGCGTAGTCGTGTACTTCCGCATTGGTGTTAAATGGCGAGTAATGTGTGGTATAGGTCTGTATCGGAATATCCGTAGGTGTTTTGTGGTGTTTTGCGAGTTTCTTGTGGTGTTTTGCGAGTTTAGAGTGCTGTAGCCTCGTTTTCGTTTTGTTCGGCGGCCATTTTTTCTCTCGCTTGTTTTTTTTTTTAGTCTCTAAAGTGTTTTATTTCGAGTAAAATCGAGGTGTAAGTTGCATTTTTGAGGTCCTGGGTGCTCCCTCTTGGTGTAGGTAAGTTTTTTATGTATGTGCTGTGTGTATGTATTGTGTTTTCAATGTTTGTATGTCGGCGTGTTGCGTCCGATGTTTGCGAGGTCGTAATGTGTGGTAACGTGTTTCGTACGTTGTTTGCGTGCCTCGTAAAATTTAGCGAGTGTCGTAATTTGTGTGTCGAGTAGCGACGTGAATTTTGCGAGGGTTTGAGGCCCTTGCCCAGTGACCTCGCCAGCAACTGAGTCCCTTGCTTCGCGAGGGGCCTCAGTTGCTGGCATGGAGCGCCTTCGGCGCTCCATGCCAGCAACTGAGACCCGTGCCCAGTGACCTCGCCAGCAACTGAGGCCCTCGCTTCGCGAGGGGCCTCAGTTGCTGGCATGGAGCGCCTTCGGCGCTCCATGCCAGCAACTGAGACCCGTGCCCAGTGACCTCGCCAGCAACTGAGGCCCTCGCTTCGCGAGGGGCCTCAGTTGCTGGCATGGAGCGCCTTCGGCGCTCCATGCCAGCAACTGAGGCCCTTGCCCAGTGACCTCGCTACGCGAGGACCGCGGCTCGCTTCGCGAGCCCGCAAGCGTGAGCAACGACTCGTACGCTCACAACTATATTATCAATGACAATAACACAATGGAGTGGTTTTTAATTTATATTTAGCTTTTTTTAGGGGGTGCTAGTGATTAGAAATTCTGACAGACCCCTTACTCGATTGCCACCTCCAGCCCCTCACAGATACACACACTCTCACTCTTTCAATGCACTTTCATTTTATTCTGAATAAAATAAATAGAAATAGACTGCAGGTTACTTTTTACACTCACTCATGCAACAGCCAGTAGTCAAGATAGACTTTATGTAAACAGAAATTGTATATTTTAGATTTTTTAGCTATTAGTGGAAACAGACTTAGACATGCAGCAGCAGCACTTCTAACAGAGAGTCATGGTGTCACAACTCAAAGGTGTTATTATAAAATTGTTAATACTACTACTATGACTAATAATAATAGTAACAATAATAATAAACATTGAAAGATTATTCCACTTTATTGCGCAAGGTACAAAAAATTGCAGTTCATTCACTTTTCACGTTCAGCCTAATTCTCTCCTTGGTTGCTTCTTCATAATCCATTTAGCTCAGCTACAATGGATAATTAATATGTCTGCCATACTTACAAGCTTTCCTCCAAGTTCCTTATCTACAGCACGTGTCTGTCATTCATTGCACTAGCTTCACATAATCTCCACAATAAGTTTTAAATACTAATTGTAATGTACCTCTACCCTCATTCCTAAATACTCCTCAAATCACTCCGGACTTGTATATTTCCTTCTGCTACTTTGTTTTTCAATATTTTTCAGGATTTTTCTCAAGCTGCACCTTATTTTCTAATTTCTTTGCATTAAACATTCACTAAACAAATAGCATTATTGCCATCTTTGAATTTTCTTGTGATTTTACTCCCTCATTAAATTTACTGTACTGTTTTGGAGAACATTAAATATTGATAAGTTACACATCAATAAATCAGAATCTTTAACTGGGATCAATAATGAGCTCTGTTTGTAGCTGATAAAGTCATCACTGTAATAAAATGGGTATAGTACACTGTGTTTATCATGACGGAATATACCAAACCTAAGCTGAAAAGACTTATCAGTTGCACTCTTTGCTCGGCTAGGTGCAATTAGGACAAATTCTCAGTAGGTGGCCAGTTTCTCTGTAATGCGTACAAATATTACTCTCCTTCTTTGACTCCCTTTTGTGGATGATACGTCTAAGAGGAAGTAATGGCCCTGCTCTAGGGGGAGTTTACAATGTAAGAGGGAATAGGGGTAGAAACATGAGATAAACTGTCTGCTCATTGGATTAATGTTACTGAGCGGAGACAAGCTGTGGTTTATCCAAAATCCAGACAGTCAGTGCTTGGCTTTATTTGAAGTGGTAATGGCTTGGAGTAACTGATGACAGGAATAATCTCCAGTCCATATCTAGTGCCACAAAATTCACTAAATCATGCAAGTCATATAATATTATTTTCCTAATACTCTGTGTCTTGCAATGTTACCTTCAGTCAACTTGATATGTTTAGTATGCAACATAATATATAGAAATCTTTTTATCTTCTTCCTTTACAGATAGTGAAAATTGCCAAACATGTTCAGACTATAATTGGCCAAATGAGAAGAAGGATCGATGTGTTCCCAAGGTCACGGAATTTCTTTCATACACCGATGATATTATGGTCATTTTATTTTCAATTGTTGCAATTTCCTTTTCTATTTTAACTGTTATTATTTTAGGGATATTTATTTATTTTCTTGATACTCCTGTTGTGAAAGCTAATAACCAAAATCTCAGCTTTCTTCTCCTTGTCTCCATCATCCTGAATTATCTGTGTGTCTTCTTGTTCATTGGTCATCCTGTGGATATAACCTGCCAGCTCCGTCAAATATCTTTTGGAATAATCTTCTCAACAGCGGTGTCTTCTTTGTTAGCCAAGACTATCATGGTTGGCATTGCTTTTAAAGCTACTAAACCTGGTAGCAACTGGAGAAAATGGGTGGGCTTCCAACTGTCAAATTCCATTGTCATAATTTTCTCATCCATCCAAGTTATTATTTGTGTGAGTTGGTTGGTGATTTCTCCCCCTTACCAGGAGCTAAACATGCACTCTGACCTTGGAAAGATCATTGTACAATGTAATGAGGGGTCTGCATTTGCGTTCTATTCTGTCCTGGGGTACATGGGACTGTTGGCAGCAGTGAGTTTTGTCATAGCTTACTGTACTAGAGCTTTACCAGACAGCTTTAATGAGGCAAAGTTCATCACATTCAGCATGTTGGTGTTCTGCAGTGTTTGGATTGCAATGATCCCGGCCTATCTGAGCACCAAAGGAAAACAGATGGTTGCTGTAGAGATATTTGCAATACTGGCTTCAAATACTGGACTTCTGGGTTGTATATTTTTTCCAAAATGTTATATAATTTTGTTTAGATCTGAAATGAACACAAAAACTAATTTACTTGGAAAGATTCAGAAATTATATTAAAAATTGTGTTTAAATATTGTTTTCATTTTTGTACAGTGGTATGAATCATGAGCCGGATTGAATTGCGCTATCGCAAGTTACTGTAGCCCGTAAGTGAGGCCATAAGTAAATTTGCTGTTCAATTGGCATCTTTTTTCTGGCTCAAAACGGGTTACAAATTTTGGGCTTGAAAACTCTGAGATGGTTAAACCCAGAACTTACAGTCTCCTGAAGCCTTTGATCTTTCAATTCCGCAAGAGTGACGATGGCTTAAATCGCAAATCGCTATTCAATTGCTCCTATTCCCCAAGGCCGCAAATGGTTTCACACCCGTTACCGGCAAATGAAGGAGAAAATCCGACGAGTGCTAGAGAGGACCCGCAAGGGTGTTAAACTCCTATTCGTAGCACTGTAAATGCAAATAAAAAATTAATACTGCACTGTAAATAACGGAGAAAGCGATGCTAGACATTAGAATTAATTGCACAACAGTCTCAAGCTCGCAAATCGACAGTAAATAAAATGTATTTTTAAGTTTTATTTCGGGGTTAAATCAATCTCGGAAATCAATGAGTTAATACATATCAGGCCACCCACATGGACTAGAACAGTATTGGCATTCTTTTTCATAATTCTGTATTTTGATGGTTTCCGAGTCCCATCTCATATCGGACCCCCAAACATAATTGATTGACATGTAACCTCCATGTTATACTGCCGTAATAATAGCGGTCTCATTTTCTATTGGTTGTTTCAAAATGGAAGGTTACGGTATTGAATAATTGATCATATTCCCGCCCCCGAACTGTTATGAACCAGGGCATGGTTTACGGAGTCGGATTTGGGCCCTTGCAAGCTTGATCAATTAAATAGCTCGAACGGGAACCTACAGCAAGCCTGCAGACATATAGCCTGTTTCCTGTGAGATGCAGGCTTGCAATTGAATCGGGCTCCATGTCGTTGATATAAAAATCTGACAGTAATATTAGATGTCCTGATTTACAGTATATTATGGGCCTTATTTAATTTGCTTAAAATTTACCATAGTTATGCAGTGATTCAATTGATCAAGCCCACAACTACCTGGCCCAAAGCCTAAACCGCAAATGGTTTTACACCCGTTACCGGCAAATGAAGGAGAAAATCCGACGAGTGCTAGAGAGGACCCGCAAGGGGGTTAAACTCCTATTCGTAGCACTGTAAATGCAAATAAAAAATCAATACTGCACTGTAAATAACGGAGAAAGCGATGCTAGACATTAGAATTAATTGCACAACAGTCTCAAGCTCGCAAATCGACAGTAAATAAAATGTATTTTTAAGTTTTATTTCGGGGTTAAATCAATCTCGGAAATCAATGAGTTAATACATATCAGGCCACCCACATGGACTAGAACAGTATTGGCATTCTTTTTCATAATTCTGTATTTTGATGGTTTCCGAGTCCCATCGCATATCGGACCCCCAAACATAATTGTTTGACATGTAACCTCCATGTTATACTGCCGTAATAATAGCGGTCTCATTTTCTATTGGTTGTTTCAAAATGGAAGGTTACGGTATTGAATAATTGATCATATTCCCGCCCCCGAACTGTTATGAACCAGGGCATGGTTTACGGAGTCGGATTTGGGCCCTTGCAAGCTTGATCAATTAAATAGCTCGAACGGGAACCTATAGCAAGCCTGCAGACATATAGCCTGTTTCCTGTGAGATGCAGGCTTGCAATTGAATCAGGCTCCATGTCTTTGATATAAAAATCTGACAGTAATATTAGATGTCCTGATTTACAGTATATTATGGGCCTTATTTAATTTGCTTAAAATTTACCATAGTTATGGATTGATTCAATTGATCAAGCCCACAACTACCTGGCCCAAAGCCTAAACCGTAAACCATGCACCCGTAAATAGCATTTCTGGGCATGATCATGATCAATTAAGCAAGGCCGTAACAAGAAATAACCAATAGTAAATGAGAATGGCATCATGATCTAGACCATGTGGGTGGCTTGATATGTATTAACTTAATTCCTGAGATTGATATAACAAGGAAATAAATAAGAAAAAAAATATTTTTGCAGATTTGCAAGCTAGAGACTGTTGTGCATTTAAACCGAACGTCAATCATCGCTTCCCCCATCTTTTAAAGTGCAGTATTGATTTTTTATTTGCATTTACAGTGCTACGGTCAGTTGTTTAACCTCCTTTCAAGTCCTATCTGGTACTGGTACAATTTTCTACTATATTTGCCATTAAAGGATGTGAAAACGTTTGCAGGCTTGAGGAATTGTAGCAATTAAATAGCGATTTGTGATTGTAACATTTACGGGTTTAAAATATCAAAGGCTTAGCTGGGTTGGAGTTAAGATTTTCAGCCAGTAACACACAAATAGTTTGTGAGTAGCAAAAAAACGCCAATTGAATAGCAAATTTGTTTACAGGCTACAATACGGGCTCCAGTAACCAACAATTGCTCAATTGAATAAGGCCCTATGATTTGCAAATATATTTTATTAATAAGTTAGACATCCTGGCATATATTTGTTAAACTGTCATATAGGGTCATGCATACCGTATAAAACAATTATTCTCAAAATAAACATTAGAAACAAAAGCACAATCAGTTTGTCATCATCACCTTATGATTTTATGATATAGTATTGTTATTGGAAGAAAAAAAAAATTCATACTGTTTAAAAAATAAAGAGTTTAAAGTAAACTTATTTAATAAAATGTATTGGCCCCCAATACAATTTTACATGTGAAAAGAACAATTAATAATACATGCTGCTCATAAAAAGACTTAATTCGTACCCCTTTGCTAGTGATCACTATCTATAACTTTCTCTCTGCTCTATGTGTGGTTTTACCATAATGCTAATACATGGCCCTCAAAAATACTTTGCTAATTTTACTTGTGCTTTCTAAAAAGATGTGCAGGCTCTTGCTGTGAACTCAAGAAAAATTTTCATTATCAAATGCATGTATAAGCATCTAAACCTTTAGCAAGCACTGTAATGTTACATGTAAAAATGAGCTGCATGTTAAAAACTTCATGTTAAAATCTAATACAAAGAGAGAAAGCATTTTAAAAAGTAAAAATACTAAAGCAGTGGTGATCAACTCTATCCTATAAGTGCTGTCAACCGTCCAGAATTCTAGTATCTGTCTGTTTGTGTATTCTGGTTCTTTCTTATTGAGCCCATGTACATCAATAGAATGGATGTAATTGAGAATGTACACTTTAAACAAGGATCCGCTTAGATAGAACTTTGTTGTTCCAAGTAGTACCATAAGGATGTTAGAGCTGGACTATAAACAAAGTTGAGCACCGTAGAATTGACACCTTTGAAATGTAGTGTAGGAGAAACTGCTTAGAGTCCCTAGCACCCAGGAAAATCCAATCAAGCAAAATTAAAGGAAATCAAGCAAAACTGTTCACTGGAAGGTTTGATCATGACGCTGAAGAGCAAATATGTTGCCTTAACCATGAAAAGACAACATTCCCTATATAAAACTCTGTTGCTAGAAAAGATTGAAGGCATACGAAAAAGTGAACACCAGAGGCAGATATGGACAAATGAGGTAATTGAAGCAATGAACATAACCATGAGGGAGCTGTACCTGACAGATGTGCCTGGTGTAGTGTGGTCCATAGGGTCATGGAGAGTCAGACACAACTGAACAACTAAACAAAAACAATTGAGCGGCACAATCAGAGAGAACCTGAATACAAAGGAATGCAGATATTGCAATTCTGGACGGTTGGAGACATTCATAACTACCAGTTGCATAACACTGGTTTAATGTGTATGAACATATCATTCACCCATTTGAAATAAATACATAAACATATTTATTAATGACTTAGAGGTGGGGTTGGAAAGTAGTGTCTCCATTTTCACTGATGACACAAAGTTGTACAAGGTAATTAAATCACATAACAATGTACTTTCCCTCCAAAGGGATTTACATAGAGGAATGGGCATCTAAATGGCAGTTGAGATTTAATACGGATAAATGTAAAGTTATGCATCTGAGAAAGAAAAATAGCCATGCAATTTATCATTTTAATGGAGCAAATCTAGGGGTATCAGACATTGAAAGGAATTTGGGAGTACTTGTGGACAACCACCCACGTTAACAGTGCTCAATGCCAAGCAGCAGCTGCAAAGGCAAAAAAAATATTAGCATGAATTAAGAAGGGTATAGAAGCAAGGGAAGCAAATATAATTCTGCCACTATACAAATCTCTAGTACACCTTCATTTGGAATATGGAGTACAATTTTGGGCACCACTTCATTAAAAGGACATTTTAGAGCCGGAAAAGGTACAGAGAAGGGCAACAACACTAATAAGGGGAATGGAGGGGCTAAGTTATGAAGAAAGACAAAATTAAGCTTGTTTTCTATAGAAAAAGGTGTTTAAGAGGAGATATGATTACCTTATATAAATACATCCAGGGGCAGTATAAGGATTTGTTAAGGGAGCTTTTTGTGCCAAGATGTTTTCAACTGACGATAGGGCATCCTTTGATGTTAGAAGTAAAAAGATTCCACCTTAAGGAAAGAAAAGGGTTCCTCGCAGTAAGGGTGAATAGTCTGTGGAATTCTCTACCAGAGGAGGTGGTGACAGCAGATTCAATAGATAACTTTAAAAGGGACTGGATTTATTTATAATTAAAAAGGGAATTCAGGGTTATCCTTGATAATTAGAGAGAGAGAGTATTGATCCAGGGAGAAATCCAATCGCCAGTATCCAGGGTCAGGAAGGAATTTTTTTTTTTCCTTTGAGACAATTGGCTTAGTTTCATTTTTTTTTTTTTTTTCTGTTTGCCTTCCTCTGGATCAATTAATTTTTAATTTAAAAAAAATCAATTGTTGATTAATAATTAATTAACAATTAATTAACAACTAACTAATGAATAACTAATCCGCATATTGCAGATCAGAGGAGATCTTAAAAGGTTGAACTTGATGGACTGAAAGTATTTTTTCAACCTCAATTACTATGGGCCTCATTCTATTATCGGCCGTAAACCGGCCGTAAGGCTGCGATTCCTTGCGGGGGTCCCGTTACCTCGCAATTCAATTAAATGGCCCGCAAGGATCTCCTCTTACGGCCAGCCGTAAATCTTGCAACCGGCCATAAGCTCTGAAATCTAAAAAGTCAAAAATAAATTCAAGACATCTCTGTAAAGCTCTGTAAATGCTAGGGATCATATTGGGGGACATGAGGATTAAAAGTAACCCACTCTCAAGCTTGCACATCAGCCCAAACCCGAGTTTAAATTAACTGTTTATTTTCCGGCTGCGGCATGGGCGGGTCTGAGGTGCTCCAAGCCCTATGGACTTTTTACATGGATATTTGACGTATATTAAAAAAAAAATATTTTACGGATTTGAGTATAGGGGAATTTTGTGCTATTTTTGCTAACACCGAAAATCACTTTATAGTCTTCTCAAAGTGCAGGATGGCTTTATTTGGGCTATATTTCGTGCTTAATTGGTGCTACTGGGACCTCTTTCCTGCAAGTAAGCTGCGGCTCGCTTTTAGCCTTGCAGAGAGGGTTCCCGGAGCAATTGAATTGCAAATAGGAATTTCTTACGGCCGATTTCCTTGCGGCCGTTTTAGATCAAAGGATTTCCTCCGGCGCGAGCGGCCGCAAGAGATAGCAAGGCGCCGTCCGCAAGCCTGCCGGAATCCCCGGCCGGAGGGGAATAGAATAGCAGAATAGCTTGCGGCTGGTCCTTGCGGCCCCGCAACGGCTGCGGCCGATAATAGAATGAGGCCCTATGTAACTATGTAACAGTGAATACGTTTTATAGCTTTACTGAAAATGTTGCTATTTACAAACAAAACAGGTCAGCAAATTAACCAGAATGTGCAGGCATATTTTTGTGGTGCAAAATGATCCTGAAGGTGAAAGAGGCTGAATAAAAATAAAATAAAATAAAGTTACTAACCCTGACAAGTTTAAAAAATGCATTGCACAATTTGTTATCTGGTCAGTACAGAAGAAAAAATATGGCATAGGACAAGAGTTTCCCAAAGAATAGAAATAAAATGTAACTGTCATTGCAAGAGGTCAATAATCCGTCCATGCGCAAGGTTCCTTTCTACACCTCACCAGTTAGAACAGATATTTGAATAGTCTTTCATCAGATCAAGCAGTCACAAACATCCCACCATCCAATATACAGTATAGTTCCACCACCTATGTCTTAACCAAAAGATTATATTTATTGAAAAGGGTTAAGCATATTAAAAATACAAAAGGTAACTAAAAAACATTTACAAAAAATAATCAAACAGTAATGCCATTAAACACTATTACTTGGTAACACAATTAAGATTACTAAATCAGAAGGCCAATTTAATGTAAATACTATGAGCTGTTGTATAATATGTGACTGGATAGCAAGCTGTTTTTTCAAAACGGCATATAAAGCAAACATACATACAAAACAATACATACATACAAATATCAGTCATGTTTATCATCAGTATAATCTCTATAGCAAGCTGTTACTTGTACACTTATAGCTTTGTGTGACTAATGTATGGGCCTGACTGCATCTGTTCTGAGAATTACTGCTGAACACTAAAGAGTGTTTTCTGTTCAGTGTGTAGGTGAAAGGGGGAGTGGTTTTGCCATTGTAGACTAACATCTTTGTGTGATTTGTGTGTCGGTCTTATTGCATCTCTTCTGTGAATTATGCTTAAAACTATGTAAAGTGATCATTGTGTAGGTGACTAGTCAGAATCTATATTTAAACAGTGGAAGGATCAACTTGGGAGTGTAAGTGTAAGTGTAGTTATAGTATAAGTGTGGGAGTTTAAATAAAAGGATGGGGGCTCAAAGAAAAGAGGTTAAATTGTATTCCAAAAAATGGAAACGTAAATGAAAGAAAATAAAAAAAAGAGAGACAAGAGAAGGAAAATTAATGAAAAGAAAAAGAAGACTTTTTTTTATAGAAAAGCAATCTTTACAAATATATTGACTTGTTTTCTCACTGTCTTTTTGCGATTAGTAATCATGAGTCAGTCCAGTGGCAACCTCACTCAGTGTACATCGTGTCACGTGTATGCACTGCTGAAGCCACTGATCCAGGGTCCATACCTCTGTGACAGGTGTGAGCATGTTGCCTATCTTGAAACTCAAATTGGAGATGATTTGTAGCACTTAGTGATCTTGCTCCACTGGAAAGGGAGGTGGAGTTCACTGAGCACAGTTTAGCTGGGCCTGTCATGGAGGGGGAAGTTGGAGCTAGTGAGGATGGCCAGGGAGGTAGCTGGGTTAAAGTTACAAGGGGAAGCAGATGGAGCAGGAGGGGGTGGTAGGCCAGTTTTTTTGTGATAGGGGACTCTATTATTAGGTAGATAGCCAGGGTGATTTGTCACCCAGATCCCAATAATTGAACAGTTTTCTGTCTTCTGGGTGCTTGGGTCTGGCATGTTGTGGATCGAGTAGATAACTTATTGGGAGGGGCTGAAAATTAAAAAGTGGTCTTGGTACTTATTGGTACCAATGACAAAGTAAGTGAAAGAAGGAGTATCCTAAAAAATATTTAATATAACTTGCAAATGAAAAAAGTCAAAGACTTCCAATGAAGTATTTTCAGAGATACTACCAGTGCCACGTGCTAGCCCAGGGAGACAGAAGGAGCTTAGCGAGGTTAATATGTCGCTAAAAAAATGTTCACTAAGGAGTGTGTTGGATGTTTAGAGCACTGGACTGGCTTCTCACTTGGATTTAAATACTATGGGCCTCATTCTATTATCGGCCGTAAATCGGCCGTAAGGCTGCGATTCCTTGCGGGGGTTCAGTTTACTCGCGATTCTATTATACGGCCCCGCAAGGATCTCCTTTTACGGCCGGCCGCATATCTTGGAACCGGCCGTAAGCTGTGAAATATAAAAAGTCAAAAATAAATTCAAGCCTGCACTGTACAGCTCTGTAAATGCTAGGGATCATATTGGGGGACATGAGGAATAAAAGGAACCCACTCTCAAGCTTGCACATCTGCCCAAACCCGAGTTCAAATTAACTGTTTATTTGCCGGCTGCGGCGTGGGCGTGTCTGAGGTGCTCCAAGCACTCTGGACTTTTTACATGTATATTTTACGGATATTAAAAATGAAATATTTTACGGGTTTGAGTACAGGATGATTATGTGCTATTTTTTCTAACACCTAAAATCCCTTTATAGTCTTCTCAAAGTGCAGGATGGCTTTATTTGAGCTATTTTATGTGCTTAATTGGTGCTAGCGAGACCTTTTTCCTGCAAGTAACTGCGGCTCGTTTTTAGCCTTGCAGAGAGGTTTCCCGGAGCAATTGAATTGCAAATCTCTTGCGGCCGTTTTAGATCAAAGGCTTTCCTCCGGCGCGATCGGCCGCAAGAGATAGCAAGGCACCGGCCGCAAGCCTGCCGGAGCCTACGACCGTAAGGGAATAGAATAGCAGAATAGCTTGCGGCCGGTCCTTGCGGCCCCGCAGCGGCTGCGGCCGATAATAGAATGAGGCCCTATGTACCTTTATTAAGAGAGAGCTTGTGAGCTAAGGAAAAGGATGGTAGAAAGGGTGGTGGGTTTGGGAAATTAGTAGGTGGGGCTACTAGACTAGCTGGAAGTAATTGGGTAGAAAGTGTAGAGGGGTTAAGGAATGTATTAACTACTCATGGGAGAGGAAATGGTGGAGTGTTAGTATAGTCAGTTGAAAGGTTTTGCTACGTAACTGAAATACAGTGACAAGCACTTCAAAATTGCAGTTATAACAACATAAAGTGTATGCTTACTAATGCAAAAAGCTTGCCAGGGAAAATGGGTGATTTAGAATTATTTGCAGTAAATGAAAAATTGGACTTAATAGACATTACTGAAACAAGGTGGGATGACTCTCATGACTGGACTGTTAATTTGGATGTTATAACCTATTTATGAAGATAATGGCAATGGTGAAAGAGGAGGAGGGATTTGTCTGTATGTTAAGCCTGAATTCAAGCCTTTAGTAAGAGAAGACATTTATGGTGGAAACAGCGATAATGTTGAATCCTTGTGAGTTGAGTTAAATAGCGAAGTAACAAATTCTAAAAGTATATTGGTAGGAAAATGCTATAAACCCCTATATTGAAAGTGAAGAATTGCAATTATTGTTACAGACTGGACATGCAGCTAAGCTTGTCCAAGTTCTAATAATGGGAGATTTTACCTACCCTGAAATAAACTGGATGAATGAGACCAGCAGTTAAGCTAAGGGGAGCAGGTTCTTGAGTACTCTCAGATCATTCCCTGGCCAAGGTTATACAATAATCTACAAGAAATGAGGCTATTTTGAATTGAGTTATCACATATATAGTTGTGAGCATGCGAGCTGTTGCTAACGATTGCGGGCTCGCGCAGTAAACTGCCGCCCTCGCGAAGCATGCCAGCAACTGCGGCCCTCGCAAAAAATACGGGACGCGTTACGAACCATTACGAATACGCAAAAAGTCAGAAACCGGCGCACATGAAAACATGACAAACACAATAAATAAACACAGCAAATACATAAAAAGCTTACCTACAGCAAGGGGGGGGGGGCATCCAGGACCTCGAAACCTGAAGTTACACCTTAATTTAACTCCAAATAAAAGAGTTTAGAACTCCGAAAATCCCCTAAGCGACAGAAAAAATGACTCCCGAAAAAAGAGAAAATGAGGCTACAGCACTCTAAAGACGCAAAACACCACCAAACACCTATGGATTGGCCGAAAAGATGAACGAGATACCAAAACCATTACAAACAAAATAAATACACACAACAAACACATAAAAAGCTTACCCACAGTATGGGGAGGCACCCAGGACCTGTAAAAGTGAAGTTACACCTCGATGTAAGTCCAAAAAATCGGAGTTTAGACCAGCCGAAAATCACCTAAGCGAGAGAAAAAATGGCCGCCGAACAAAACGAAAATGAGGCAAAAGACGCAAAAATACTACAGTGAATCGCAAAACTGAAACAACGCTGCAGTCAACTTCACGAGGCACGTAACACATACTATGTGGCATGTACCACACTGATATTAACCAACTTTTTTAACAGGAAAATGACAACTATTATGCCTAAAATGGTGGCTGAAACGCAAATTGTACGCTGGAATGCAAATAGCGCATGCGTATTGCGTTCTAACGGTCTGAGGCACCTCAAAGTTTATAAATACTACCTACTTTCCAGAAAATTCTACATTTCTCCTCAGGTGATGAACAGAGTGACTGGATAGTTAACTGATGCTGGTACTTGAGAAGATAATTATTTCCTAATTTCCTACTTTACACTCTGCAAATTACAACTGAGAGGTAAGCTATAATGTATTACATTTTCTTACAAAGACAGCAAAAAAAAAAAAAGAACTGTAACTATGAAAATGGGATTTATGTATAGTGACATGTGACACGCACATTTATGTGTATAGGCCTTACAACAAACTAATGTTAACTCAAACTAATGAAACAAGTATATTCAAATGACATTAATTTACAGCAAAAACAAATATGACACTAATACATATGCAACCTAAAGCTGAATCTTTCCCCTTTTTTCACTATTCAAACAGACTCTGCATCAACAGCGTCACTCAAGAATTTGCACCGTGGACTGTCAAAGAGAATCACTTTTTAACAACAGAAAGAAAGAAGAAGAGGTAAGATAGAAAAGTACATTACAATCAGAAAAAGACCTTGCTTTGAAAAATCTAAAATAATAAATATACAATTAACCATTTAACTTTTTTTTTCAAACAGACACTACAAGAATACTGGCGGATTAAGATTGGCAGGAGGGGACCCTCTGTCATTCGGACAAGAACAAGACTTCAATCAAGGTATAGTATAATAAGTTCAAGAAAAAATAATATATATTTGTTTAATCACCGACAATATGAAAATTAAAGTAAAAAAAAAAACAACACAAATTCAATCAAGACCAAAACAACACAGTTCAACAAACTTCACAAAGACCTATACAAGAAAGACAGTTCCACAGAAAAAAAAAAAAAAAGAGGTGGCCACAAAAGAGGAGAGCATCCCAAACATTAGCAACATACATAAAACAAAAGTATTCCTCCTCTTTACTGTAGAATAACCTCCAATCATCACCCAAATGCAGCAACCAAAAAGTGGTGAACCCAAAACAGAATAGAACAAAAAAATGCAACAACAAATAGAAAAGGCAATTAACATTCCTTTTTACTGTCCAACAACATGTAATCCTCACAAAGAAGACTACTTTAGCAAATGAAGCATGCAAAATGTGATGGACACAAAACAGGATTGTACAAAAAATCACACAAACAGATAGAAAAATAACTTAATATTTTTCTTTACTGTTTAACAACCTATAAGCCTTACAAAGAAGCCTAAATAAGCATACCAAAAGTGGCGGACGCAAAACAGGATACTCCTAAAAACATTGCGATCATATCCAAATTGTAAAAAACATTAATAATTACAGTAAAAAAAAAAAAAAAAGATAACTGTAATATACAAATACAATTAAAGTATTTTAAAGTGTTGCACAAAAAACAGCATAGCAGAAAAATTCACCATAACAGATAGAGTAGACCAAAATAATTAAATATGCTATTCATTACAAATACATTCAAATCAAATAAAATTTAGCTTTTTCTTTTACAACAGACACTGCGTGAAGAGCATTGCACGAAGACTTACAACAGCGGGCCAAGAAATATTCTGCTTCAAATCACACTTCAAACAAGGTACAGTATACCAAGTAAAAAAGCAGAAAACTAAATAAACATGTTTGCTCTGCATGCATGTCAACAGAAAAAAAAAATTCACCAACAACAATAAGCACCACTAATTATCAGCTTTACCAAACTATTACTGACACATTTGTCATTTACCTGCTATTTGGCTTTTACAGACAACAACGTTTAACAGCAAACTCAAACTTCAATCTAGCCGAAAAAAATAACCAACATAAAACAGCATAGTCCAAAAAATAGTGAAAACACATACTAAATAACATTTTTAATTCTTAATTCCCAACCCTAATGTACAATATTAAGCATAAAACCTAAGCACACACATAAAATAGAATACTAGAACAAATACTACTAACACCGAAAAAACAACAATACAAACCTTTTCACAGCCACAACATATAAGCCTTTAAGTAAAATATAAGAATGCTATTACAAAAATCCCATGCAGGACAAATTAGAAAGACTCATTTTTGCCCTCTACTATGCCTGTAAGCCAAAACTACAACAGAAAAAAAAATTAACAAACAAAACAGAAAACTCAATTTAAATTAACACTATACACCTACTACATCTACAATAAGCTATAAGGTAATTACCTTGAGTGTGCTATGCATCTAAGGCAAATATTACAACCTACAAGAGAGAAAGTAAGAGCAAAAAAATTAAACACACTCATTTAACAATAGAAAGAAAGTTCAGCTACAATAAACTACAATCACATAGAAACAAACTGTTGTAAATGAAATATTAAAAAAAACAACTTAACATCTCAAACTAAACTAATGATACATTATTTTCTTTTACAGATTAACATGGCTGATACCGACACCAAACAAGAAAAGATAAGACGTCAAGCTAGAGAACGACAACAAAGATGGGCAAACCAGCAGACACCGGAGCAGAAGGAAATTTGATGAGAAAAAGAATGCAAAAGAATTGCAAGCAAAAGACTATCACCTGCAAAAATTAAAGATACACCAAAAAAAACTACTAAAAAAACAAAGCATTTAGAACCTGTTCCTGAAACATCACATGACATTTCAACTGATGAATTTCAAACTGAAACTGATATATGCTTTGCAAATTGTCCTTTACTCAAGTCTTTATCAGTAGAGGTTCATAATTGTGGGGACATAAATACTCAATGTCCGTTTTGTGAGACTTATCATTTTAAACAGGAGAAACCCAGAGATGGCCAATTTATTAGTTGCTGTCAAAAAGGCAAGGTCAAACTTCCAGAAAGAAAACAATTCCCAATCTATTTACAAAACATTATGACTGAACCTACTTTTCCAAACTACAAAAATTTCAAGATAAACATAAGATCCTACAATAGTGCCATATCCTTTGCATCTATGAGGGCCACAATAGCTGCTAATGTACCAGGACATGGTCCTTACTGTTTTAAAGTCCAAGGCCAAATTTACCATCGGACTTCCCATTTACATCCAGAGGAAAGAGAGCAAAGAAAATTTGCTCAACTATATGTCCTAGATACAATGGAAGCTGTTGACCAACGTATGCAGCTGCAAGAAAATAAAAAATGCTTACCCAGTGTTTTTATAGAGCTATATAACATTATGGCCAATAACCCCTACACTAAACCTTATAAAAAAATGGCAGAAGTAGAAAATGAACAACAACTTCATGCAGAAAGACATCAATTACCAATCACAAAGATCAATCTGGTGCTTAAAAGAGATAGACATACTGATAAACACCGTTATAACTTGCCAACATCAAATGAGGTTGCAATGGCGTTTCAAAATGATGAAGGAGAACCACCATTTCAAAGAGACATTAGAATATATCCCAGAAATGAGGAGCAACCATTCATTAATCTTAGTATCTTAAGTCCAAATTTAGATCCAATGACATATCCCATTTTTTTCCCACACGGAGAAGCAGGTTGGCAACCAAAATTAACACTTCCCAGTTACCCAAATGCTAAAGCCAGAATACAAAATAATGTTTCTATGCTTGAATTTAAAGTAGCTCAAATTGCCATTCTAAATACATTTAATCCAATTTTATGTGGTGGAAAACTAACACAACAATGGATTATTGATTCCTATATGCAGTTGAGGCCAATAATTTAAACTTCATAAAATATCAACAAGATAAACTATGCATAGAACAATATTGTGGATTAATGGACTATGTTGCTGAGGTGGCTACAAGTGGAGACATGACAGCTGGCAAAGCCATCATTTTACCATCTTCTTTTCAGGGATCTCCTCGAAATATGAGAGAAAGATACAATGATGCTATGGCTATTGTCACCAAATTTGGAAAACCCGATTTATTTATTACATTTACATGTAATCCCCAATGGCCAGAAATTACACAAAATTTACTTCTTGCTCAAAGTCCTTCCGATAGACCAGATTTAGTAGCCAGAGTTTTTAAAATTAAATTAAATTAATTAGTACGTGACATCACTATAAGTCACTTATTTGGCAAATGTCTTGCTTATGTATATACAATTGAATTTTTAAAAAAAGAGGCCTTCCACATGCACATCTTCTCATAATCCTTCAAGAAAAAGATAAGTTAGATACTGGTGAGAAAGTGGATTCAGTCATTGTTGCTGAACTACCAGATCCAGAACTATATGGTAGACTATATGAGATTGTAACTCATTGCATGATTCATGGACCCTGTGGCGAGCTTAATCCACAATCACCATGTATGGAAAATCATAAATGTTCCAAAGATTTTCCAAAAGATTATAGTGACAAAACTTATGCCAATTGTGATGGCTATCCACTTTATAGAAGAAGAGAAGGAGATAGTGCCATTATTCGTGGCAAAAAGGTTGACAATAGATATGTGGTACCCTACAATCCACATTTACTCATGAAGTATAATGCACATATTAATGTAGAAGCCTGCACTTCTATCAAATCCATTAAATATGTGTACACATATATTTACAAAGGCTATGATGCAGCTTCTGTAGTCGTCAAAAGTACTGACAACCCCGAAAGCACTGATGTAGCATCTCATGTAGATGCTCGCTATGTAAGTGCACCAGAAGCTATGTGGCGCCTTTTAAAATTTGAAATACATGATAGATCACATGCAGTATATATATTAGCAGTACATTTGCCACAAAGACATTTAGTGTATTTCCATGCTGGAAATGAAAGTAATGCATTGGCCCAAAGTGAGCATTGTCACACTACACTAACTGCATGGTTTGAATTAAATTCTACAGATTCACAAGCAACACAATTCTTATATATTGAAATTCCATATCACTATGTTTTTGTGAATCGATTATGGAGACCTAGAAAAAGCAAAGGAAATAAAATAATCCCAAGAATTTACACAGTCAGTCCAAGAGACCTTAAACGTTTCTGCTTACGACTATTACTTTTAAATGTTCCTGGAGCACAAAGTTTTGAACACTTAAGAACTGTTAACAACATAGTATATGAATCCTTCCATTTAGCTGCAAGACATAGAAACTTACAAGCTGATGATACAGAATGGGAAAGATTTCTAGAAGAAGCAGCACTATGTCAAATGCCACGGCAGATGAGGGAACAATTTGCATTTATTTGTATCTTCTCAAATGTTCCAAATGCATTAGCTTTGCGGGACACTGTAATGATATAGGTATCACAAGGTTTTGGAGACCAGTAGCCTAGGTCAGCAATAATCCAATTCAGCAACTTTGTAGGTGAAACAGGAACAAGCTTTATTGAAGGGAACAGGAACCACAATAATCTGGCAAGGTACATAGACAGGAAGTGCCTTATATAGGCCAAGGACCAGACACCTGACCAGGCACAGCTGAAGAGACTTAGGCACTGATACTATTGCTAGCAAAGGTTATCAGATCTCCAGGAATTTCTCAAAGGCAGGCTGGCGCAGTGGTAGGGAAGAGGATCAGCAGCCTGGGGACCAGGGTTCAAAACCCAGCAGAGTCAATTCCTCACATTACCCCCGCCTCTATAGGTGCAGCCTCTTTTTGCCCTATTACCCGGTTTAGCAGGGTACTGCACATGGAAAGACTTAAGAAGGTCAGCAGCTTGAATATTGTCCGCTGGTTCCTCCTCACCATCGCCGTTCCAACGCACCAGATACTGAAGCTTTTTGCGGAAGATCCTGGAGTCCAGAATTTTCTCCACCTCGTATTCATCCTCACCATCCCCGAGGACTGGAGGTGGGGCAGGCAGGGCTCGGGCAGGGAAAGTGTTTGCATGGAATGGTTTCAGCAGTGCAACGTGAAACACCGGATGTATTTTCATGGAATCTGGAAGTTGCAAACGAAAAGTGACAGCATTGATCTGAGCGTTGATCTCAAAAGGTCCCATGAACCTCTGACCCAATTTATGAGAAGGAACCCTAAGCTTAAGATTCCTTGTTGACAGCCAAACCTTGTCACCAACATGATAAACTGGGGCCTCCGTTCTATGCCTATCAGCAGCTCTCTTGTAACGTTCCTGAGCCTTCAAAAGAGTCTCCTTCAACAGGTCTTGGGAATCTCGTAAGGTGGTTAGCCGATCAGTGACTGCAGAAATGGAAGTAGTAATTGGGAGACTCACTAGAAAGTTTGGATGGTAACCATAGTTGGCAAAAAATGGGCTCAAAAAGTCGAGCAGTGTTGGGCATTGATATAGGCAAACTCCGCCGTGGGTAGAAAATCCAGCCAGTCATCCTGCAGGTAACTAATATAGCACTGCAAATATTGCTCCAAAGTCTGGTTGGTTCTCAGTCTGTCCATTACTTTGCGGATGAAAAGCTGACGACAGATTTACATTAATACCTAGATTAGAACAAAAATGTTTCCAAAAACGAGATGTAAACTGCACTCCCCTGTCAGAAACTACTTCATCAGGCACTCCATGCAAGCAAAAATTTTCCCGAATAACCAGGTCAGCCGTCTGTTTAGCTGAAGGGAGACCACGAGCTGGTATGAAATGACCCATCTTAGTTAACCTGTCCACAACAACAAGAATGGTAGTGTGTTCCTTAGAGGGAGGTAGTTCCACAATAAAGCCCATGGATATAGATCCCCAGGGACGATGAGGAATCGGAAGAGGCTGAAGCAAGCCAACAGGGGATGAGCGAGGAGTCTTATGTCTGGCACATACATCACAAGAGGACACATACTTCTTAACATCCTCATAATACTTGGGCCACCAAAAGGATCGGGCAAGTAGCTCTTGTGTCTTTCGGATTCCTGGATGACCTGCTGGTTTTGAGTCATGGTAGAGACGTAAAAGATCCAGTCGCACTGACTCCAGAGCAAACAGACGTTGTTGAAAAATCCAAAACCCATTAAGCATCGTCATGTGGAGATCACGAGGATGATCACAAAGAGCTGGGTCTTCAGCGTAGCCCTTTTTAATGCGAGACATCAGATCAGAAGGAAATGTAACTCCTATAAATATATCCTCCGGCAAGATGGTGGTCTTGGTTACGGTAGTATGGAGGGGGTCAGCTATTCTAGACAAGGCATCCGCCTTACCATTCTTGGAGCCAGGACGGTATGTAACCAAAAAATTAAACCTCGAGAAGAATAGGGACCAGCGTGCTTGTCGCTTGTCTGGCTGACAGTCTCTTAGCTGATCGGATACATTCCAGATTTTTGTGATCTGTGAGAACAGTAATTGGATGGGTAGCTCCCTCCAAGAGATGTCTCCATTGGGTGAAGGCAGCTTCTATAGCTAATAGTTCTTTATTCCCTATGTCATAGTTTCTTTCTGCTGGCACCATCTGGCGGGGTTCAAAACCCAGCAGAGTCAATTCCTCACAGACACATTTAAAAGTAATATGGCTGAAGACTTTATGCAACTATACAATGAACCTATTGCACACACAAAAGCGTTAATGGAAATCCAAGATGTATTTTTAACTCATGGATTAAGTTGTGCAAGTTTTAATTTGCCTGATCCAGGTCTTATAGATGACATACACTTTGAAGACTATGACATTCAACTACAAGTACAAAGAACAGAAGAAAGACTTGCAACTTTAAATACGTTACAATTGCAAGCATTTAATACCATCAAAAATGCACTAGATGATGACATGGTCAAAGAGCTTTATCTCTATCTTGATGGACCTGGCAGATCAAGAAAAACATATCTCTATAATTTATTAATGAGTTTTGTACGAGCACAAGGTCAAATAGCACTCGCATTTGCCACAACTGGAATTGCTGCACTTTTGTTAGAAGGTAGAAGAACTGTACATATTGGGTTTAAACTGCCAGTGCCTATTTTAGAAACCTCAGTGTCAGATATTCGCATGACATCATTACAAGCAAAAAAAAAATTTCAAATTAAATTAATTATAATAGATGAGGCTACAATGATGTCATGCTATGCCCTCCAATGTATTGACCGTTTGCTTCGTGAAGTCATGGATAATACTTTTCCATTTGGTGGAAATGTAATGTTGTTAGGTGGCGATTTTAGACAAACATTACCTGTCGTTGTACATGGAAATTGAACTGACATTATCGAAACATGGATAAAGGCAAGTACAGTATGGAAACATTTTACCCATCCTCAACTCCAACAAAATATGAGATCAGAAGGCCAAAATGATTTCAATGATTTGCTTATTAAAATTGGAGAAGGCAAAACAGAAAAAATACCAAATTTACCTGACGATACTGTGCACATCCCACCCCATATGATTTGTCACCAAGATCTTATATCGGCTATGTTTGAAGATACGATAAATAACCAGGACTATTCCGAACTTGCCAACCAAGTCATCCTAACCTGTAAAAATAAGGATGCATTAATCCTCAATAATGAAATATTTAAAAAAATGAATGCACCACAAATAAATTATCACAGTGCTGATTCTGTACTTGCTGATGACAAAGAAAGTCAGGCAAACTTTTCCACTGAATTCATAAACTCATTAACTCTTTCTGGAATGCCACCACACATTTTGCAGCTAAAGAAAGGTGCAATTGTCATGTTACTGCAAAATATGAACCCCAAAAATGGCCTACGCAATGGCACAAGATTAATTGTTCAACAATTAAAGGACCATTTCATAGATGCTGAAATTTTAACTGGTACCCATAAAGGAGAGAGAGTTTTTATACCAAGAATAGAATTCGCACCAAGTGAAAGTAGTCTCCCTTTTATACTTCAAAGAAGACAATTTCCCATCATTATGGCATTTGCCATGACCATTAATAAATCACAAGGATAAACTTTGAAATCTGTGGGTATTTTCTTAGAACAACCAGTATTTGCACATGGCCAATTGTATGTTGCCTTATCACGGTGTAAAAATCCACAGGCTATTAAAGTTTACATGGAAAAGAATGAAAGACAAGGTGATTTATTAGAAGATGGACGCATTTTTACTAAAAAACATTGTCTACTATGAAGTACTGTAACTTTCCATCAAACAAACAAAAGCCATGCAAAACCAATTTAAAAGCAAACGGTTTCCTTCAAAAGGTAATTTTTACACCACAGAAATGAGTTTACAAAAACAATATTTTCCGATTAAACTACATGGAATTGTCAAACACATAGAGAACAGTGGTTACACATTGCGGAACAACTTTAAATTCTCGCGTTCTCTTTTTAGAGAACCACTTTTCCACAGACAAAACTCTATGTGCCATTTAAAACAATTACTACACCAACAAACAAAGGTCAACCATTGAACTAAAAATCAATAAAGAATTCAGTCATAATTCATGGAAGTACTGTTTATGCATGATTAACCTCACAAAACCCTTGCCTTGCATTGTTTTGACAAATTCTGTTCAAATGTTAATTAATGTTACTGTTTCTAATGTTACAAGTTTGAAAAAAATATTTTTAAGTTCCTTACTTAGACGCATAAGAAAGTTAAAGTTTCAAAAAATATACTTAAAGTTCCTTACTTAGACATATTACAAAGTTCATGTTAACAGCACAACCATGTTTTCAGGCGGAATGTAAATGTTGTCTTTTATGTTAAACATTAATCCAGGGAGTAATCAGATCGCCAGTTAATAGGATCAGGAAGAAAACATTTTTTTCCCGCTTTGATACAATTGGCTACGTTTCAAAGAGCTTTTTCACTTTTTTATTTTTTGCCTTCCTCTCGATTCAATGTATATTTAAGCTTACAATTCTTGAGATAGAACTTGCATGTTAAAAAAACATTACCTAAAGTTTACAATACTGATTAATTTAAAGTTCAACTGTTCAAATGTTAATAATTTTACTACAAAACGCTTCAACTGTTACTGTTGAACAAATGAAAATTTTACAAAAATAAACATGTTTAATATCACAATAGTACTTATTTCATCATAACTAAAACCTTACACGTGTCAAATATGTATATTAATAACTAAACAACTTTACAAAGATACACATCCCATTGCCGTCATTTTTTGACGGGCAAGTCGCTAGTCACATATAATAGTTGTCAAACTGCCATTCGTCATCACGCTTGCGACAAATAGCCGTTTGACAACTAGGATTGCCGCAACGCCCGCGCATGCACATTGCAATGGGGCACGCACACTCTCAGCCGCCCGTGTGCACATTGCGCGGCATAAGCCGCATTTGCGCATTGCGGCGCAACGAGACAAAGGAGGAGAGAGAGAGAGGAGGAGGGGAGACACACAGGGAAGGAGGGAGAAGACACAGAGGAGAGGGGGAGACACAGAGGAGGGGGGAGATACACAGGGGAGTGAGAGAAGGGGGGAAAGACACAGGGGAGTGAGAGGATGGGGGAGAGACACAAAGGAGTGAGATGAGGGGGGAGAGATAAAGGGTAGTGAGAGGAGGGGGGAGAGACACAGGGGAGTGAGATGAGGGGGAAGAGACACAGGGAGGAGGAGGAGACACACAGGGGAAGGAGAGGAGGGGGAGAGATACAGGGGAGGGAGAGGAGGTGGAAGAGACACAGGGGAGGGGGAGATACACAGCAGTGGGAGAGGAGGGGGGTTAGACACACATGGGAGGGAGAGGATGGGGAGAGACAAAGGGAAGGGAAATGGGGGAAGAGACACGAGGAAGGGGGCGAAGAGACACAGGGGGAAGAGACATAGGGAAGGGAGAGGGGGAAAGAGACACAGGGAGGGAGAGAGGGGAAAGAGACATGGGGGGCAGGGGTGGAAAGACACAGGGGGGGCGAGGGAGTAAAAACACAGGGGGGAAGAAGACACAAGGGAGGGAGAGGAGGGGGAAATGAGACACAAGGGAGGGAGAGTAGTGGAGAAATGAGACACAAGGCACGAGACATGAGGCACGTGATGAGCTCCAAAGGAGCTCATCGTGAGGCCAGTAAAGTAGAGGGGGAGAGGCTCCCATTGTGTGGCAAACAGCATTGCCAGACTTCACATTTTATTGCTGTCATTTTTGACAGACAAGTTGCTAGTTACAAATAACATTAATATAATATAAAATGTTGAGACAGAGGCACCATTATGACACACAGTGTCATTTGAGATTAAATTGAAAAAAACAAGGTGGAAGGTGCCAACAACATTTTTTTAAAGGGCAGATTTGAATTGTCTAAGTGCAACATTCACATCCTTACTAAATATACATATAAGTAAATCACATCCCATGTGGCTTAACAGTGTGTAAACCGGCCGTAAGGCTGCGATTCCTTGCGGGGGTCCCGTTACCTCACAATTCAATTAAACGGCCCCGCAAGGATCTCCTCTTACGGCCGGCCGTAAATCTTGCAACCGGCCGTAAGCTCTGAAATCTAAAAAGTCAAAAATAAATTCAAGACAGCTCTGTAAAGCTCTGTAAATGCTAGGGATCATATTGGGGGACATGAGGATTAAAAGTAACCCACTCTCAAGCTTGCACATCAGCCCAAACCCGAGTTTAAATTAACTGTTTATTTTCCGGCTGCGGCGTGGGCGGGTCTGAGGTGCTCCAAGCACTATGGACTTTTTACATGGATATTTGACGTATTTGAGTATAGGGGAATTTTGTGCTATTTTTGCTAACACCGAAAATCACTTTACAGTCTTCTCAAAGTGCAGGATGGCTTTATTTGGGCTATATTTCGTGCTTAATTGGTGCTAGCGGGCCCTCTTTCCTGCAAGTAAGCTGCGGCTCGGTTTTAGCCGTGCAGAGAGGGTTCCCGGAGCAATTGAATTGCAAATAGGATTTTCTTACGGACGATTTCCTTGCGGCCGTTTTAGATCAAAGGATTTCCTCCGGCGCGAGCGTCCGCAAGAGATAGCAAGGCACCGGCCACAAGCCTGCCGGAATCCCCGGCCGGAGGGGAATAGAATAGCCGAATAGCTTGCGGACGGTCCTTGCGGCCCCGCAACGGCTGCGGCCGATAATAGAATGAGGCCCCAAGATTGGAATAATATGGTAAGTGGGGTTTCTCAGGGTTTAGTATTAGGTCATCTCCCTTTTAAGATACAGTGCCTTGCAAAAGTATTCAACCCACTTGACATTATTCGTATTTTGTTGCCTCACAACCTGGAATTAAGATGGATTGTTTGAGGATTTGCATTATTTTATTTACAGAACATGCCCACAATTTTGAAGATGTTTTTTTTTTTCTTGTGAAGCAAACAACAAATAGGACAAAATAACAGAAAAAGTCAATGTGCATAACTATTCACCCCCCTAAAATCACAGCTCAATGTCGCTTTGGATAAGTCTCTATTAGCTTGCCACATCTTAACACTGGAATTTTTGACTATTCCTCCTTGCAAAACTGCTCCAGCTCCTTCAAGTTGGATGGTTTGCACTTGTGAACAGCAATCTTTAAGTCTGACCACAGATTTTCAATTGGATTTAGGCCTGGGCTTTGACTAGGCCATTCCAACACATGTACATGCTTCCCCTTAAAGCACTCAAGTGTTGCTTTAGCAGTGTGCTTGGGGTCATTGCCCTGCTGGAAGGTTATCCTCCGTCCTAGTCTCACGCACAGAGTGGTAGAGGTTTTGCTCAAGAATATCCCTGTATTTTGCACCATCCATCTTTCCCTCAACTCTGACCAGTTTCCCAGTCCCGGCTGCTGAAAAACATCCCCACAGCATGATGCTGCCACCATCATGTTTCACTGTGGGGATGGTGTTCTTTGGTTGATGTGATGTGTTGGGTATGTGCCAGACATAGAGTTTTCTTTGATGGCCGAAAAGTTTAATTTTAGTCTCAGACCAGAGCACTTTCCTCTATACATTTAGGGAGTCTCCCACATGCCTTTTTTTCCAAACTCAAAAGATACTCCAGTCTCTGCTGTGGAACTCTGCAGCTCCTCCATGGTTACCTTAGGTCTCTGTGCTGCCTCTCTGATTAATGCCCTCCTTGCCCGGTCCGTGAATTTTGGTGGATGGCCATCTCTTGGCAGGTTTGCTGTTGTGCCATGTTCTTTCCATTTGGTTATGATAGATTTGATGGTGCTCCTGTGGATCATCAATGGTAATTAATAAAATGGGTGGCTTTTGGGTCTTCAAATAGGCCATGTAAATTAGACAGCTTTTACTGTATTTCCTTAGATAAAATATTGTAAACAATAAAAGAACATGCTGTTAAACTTCGCTATCCCCCAACCCTCTACTCAAGGCCCACCAGACACCAGACAGGCCACCAATCGCTGTGTGGATAAAGTGAGGCACTTGCAGGCTTCACAGCCTCCTGAATACTAATTGTTTCACATGTGTTCACACAGTGTTAAACCTAAGTCATATTCATTCTGGTGAGCCTTGATGGGAGGTTCAAGAACAATACTCTGTGTCAAACTAGTAAGAACACAATATTTTATTGAATCTTCATCTATCTAGATATAGGTTATAGTTTAATGTTATATAATATTATTATTATTGTCTTTATTTTTATTGCGCCAAAATATTCCGTAGCGCTGTACAGGGGTATAGTACATGACAAAAAACAAACGTAACACCTTATAAAGAATGGAGGGCCCTGTTTTTGAGCATATAATCAAATGCACATAGTGCTTGTTTCCAAGACACTGACACACAATTGAAAACTCGCAAACTTACAATCTAAGGGTTTAGGTGTGATACAAGAGGGTGACAAATGCAGAATTGTGGTGTGAAAACAATTTGTTCAGTCAATTGGAGGGGTCTGTGTGTTGTACTGTAGAGTGTGAGTGGGAGTGTTATTAAGCTGTGGAGTGTGCAGTTGTAATTATAAAGGCTGAAGGTGATATGATTTTTTAAATAGGTGTGTTTTAAGTAATTTTTTTAAGGTTTTGGGGCAGGAAGATAATCTAATGGAGCGAGGCAAGGAGTTCCAAATAGTAGGGGCAGTACGAGAAAAGTCTTGAAGACGGGAGTGAGAGGAGGTGATGAGACAGGAGGAATGAAGAAGGTCGTTAGCAGAACGAAGGGGGCGGTTGGGAGAGTATTTTGAAACAAGAGCAGAGATATAAGGGGGTGCATTGTTGTTGAGGGCTTTATGTGTTAGGGTCAAGATTTTAAATGTGATTCGGGAAGCTATGGGAAGACAGTGGAGTGATTGACAGAGAGGAGCTGCAGACACTGATCGTTTGGTATTGAAGATGAGTCTAGCAGAGGCGTTCATTATGGATTGGAGGGGAGACAGACGAGAGATGGGTAGGCCAGCAAAGAGTGAATTGCAGTAGTCGTGTCGAGATATGATGAGAGATTGTATTAGAATTTTAGCTGTGTCTTGTGTAAGATAATGACGAATCTTGGAGATGTTTTTTAGGTGAAACTGGCAAGATTTTGTTATCGATTGGATGTGAGGAATAAAAGAGAGGGCGGTGGGAGTGATGATGGTTTTGTGAACAGTGAGAGATATTTGAAGAGTGGAAGCTGTAGTAGAGGGTGGAAAGATTAGGAGTTCAGTCTTAGACATGTTGAGTTTGAGTTGACGGGTAAACATCCAGGAGGATACGCTAGAGAGGCAGTTGGTAACATGAGCTAGAAGAGAGGGGGATAGATCGGGTGCAGAGAGGTAGAATTGAGTATCATCTGCATAGAGATGATACTGAAATCCAAAGGATTTTATGAGGGTGCCAAGGGAGGAGGTGTAGATGAATAAGAGGAGGGGGCCTAGGACAGAACCTTGGGGAACGCCAACAGACAGAGGGAGAGGTGAAGAAGAGGTGCCAGAGAAGGAGACGCTAAATGTACGATCTTTTAGATAGGATGTGAACCATGAAAGAGCTATGCCCTGGATGCCAAATGAGCGGAGAGTTTGGATTAGAAGAGGGTGGTCAACTGTGTCGAAGGCAGCAGAGAGATCCAGGAGAATTAGAATTGAGAAGTGACCCTTTGATTTGGCAGTTAGCAAGTCATTGGTGACTTTTGTGAGGGCTGTTTTGGTTGAGTGTTGGGCACGGAAACCAGATTGGAAGGGGTCAAGAAGGGAATTGGAAGAAATAAATTGAGAGAGGCGATTGTAAACAAGCCGCTCAAGCAGTTTAGAAGTCAGGGGAAGTAGTGAGATAGGGCGGTAGTTGGAGGCAGAAGCTTGGTCAGATGAGGGCTTCTTGAGAATGGGTGTAATTATGTTTTTTTTTTAATGAGGATGGAAACCTGCCAGTGTTTAGGGAGAGGTTGAATAGATGTGTGAGAGTTGGGATAAGTGCAGTGGATAGGGGAGGGATTAGCTGTGAAGGAATAGGATCATGTGAACATGTTGTAAGGTGAGAGGTTAATAATAACGTAGATACTTCATCCTCGGTTACAGGGTCAAAGGAATCCATAGTGGAGGAGGGATTGGGGAAGGGTAAGGGTTGGGTGTTGTTGGCTTGTGCAAAGGATGGTGGGATTGGGCCAAATATATATATAAAACGAATAATACGTTAATGTATTATTTGTTTTCTGTACTCTGTACGGTGGAGAGCTTTTCTCACTCTAGTGCTCACCATACACTAAGTGATAGTGTTTTATATATATATATATATATATATATATATATATATATATATATATATATATATATTACCCTTATATACTCGAGTATAAGACAACCCGAGTATAAGCCAAGGCACCTATTTTACCACAAAATACTGGGAAAAATGAGTGACTCGAGTATGAGCCGAGGGTAGGAAATGTGCTGCCCCTGTGTCCCTCTTGTTCCCCCCTCTTGGGTGCCCTTTTCTTGTGTCCCCCTCTCTCTCCCCTGTGTCTCTTCTCCCTTCTCCCTTCCACTGTGTCTCTTCCGCCCTGTCCCTTCCCCCTCTCTCTTCTCTGTGCCTCTTCCCCCCTCCCTTATCACCCTCCTCAACCCCCTCCTCATCCTCCCTTCTCATTCTCAACCCCCCTCATCATACTCAACCCCCTCATCTTCAACCCCCCATCCTCAAGCCCCCATCCTCATCCCCAACCCAGCCTCCTCATCCTAAACCACCCTCCTCAGCCCCCCTCCTCAACCCCCCTCCTCATCCTCAACCTCCCTCCTCATCCTCCCTCCTCATCCTCACCCTCCCTCCTCATCCTCAACCCCCCTCCTCAACCTCCCTCCTCAATCCCCCTCCTCACCCTCAACCCCCATCCTTAACCCCCATCCTCAACCACCTCCTCATTCTATACCCCCTCCTCAACCCCCTTCCTCAACCTCAACTCCCTCCTCAACCTCAACCCCCCCATCCTCAATCCCCCCTCCTCAACCCCCCCATCCTCAATCCCCCTCCTCATCCTAAACCCCCCTCTTCAACCTCCCTCCTTAACCTCTCTCCTCATCCACCCTCCTCAACCTCAACCCCCCCATCCTCAATCCCCCCTCCTCAACCCCCCATCCTTAATCCCCCTCCTCATCCTAAACCCCCCTCTTCAACCCCCCTCCTCAACCTCTCTTCTCAGCCCCCCTCCAAAACCTCTCTCCTCAGCCCCCCTCCTCAACCTCAAACCCCCCTCACCCCCCCCTCCTCAACCTCAACCCCTAAACTCTCCCCATCCTCATCCTAAACCCCCCATCCTCAACCTAAACCCTTCCCATCCTCTTCCTAAACCCTCCCCATCTTCATCCTAAACCCCCCATCCTCATCCTAAACCCTCCCCATCTTCATCCTAAACCCCCCATCCTCATCCTAAACCCTCCCCATCCTCATCCTAAACCCTCCCATCCTCATCCTAAAACCCCCTCCTCACTTTACCCCTCCTAATCCTAAACCCACCTCCTCACTTTACGCCTCTAAATACCTCCCCCTCTCCCTTTGCCCTCACTTACCTCAATCTGCAGCTTCTCCTCCGCTCCTTCAAGCTCCTTCCTGCGTCTTGACCCGGCCAATGCTAATGACGTGGCGCACATGTGATATCATGTCATTAACATATGCCGGGTCCCAACACAGGAAGGAGCTTGGAGAGCGGAGGAGCAGATGGAGGTAAGTGAGGGGAAAGGGAGAGGGGGAGGTCTTTAGAGGGATAAAGTGAGGAGGGGGTTTAGAATGAGGAGGGGGGAGGGAAAGAGACACAGGTGGAGGGTTAGAGAGACACAGGGGGAGGGTTAGAGAGACACAGGGAGGTAGAGAGACACAGGGGCTTATACTCGGGTATATAGGGTAGATGTATATTGTGATTTCTGTGATTAAACTCTTACAGTGGCATATGCAAATTAGAATTCCATTAAAACTAATTTAACAGATTAGCTTTGAGGAGAGCTGTAGCTTATCTGTAGAAAAGTAAAAGGACTAATTCAATGATACATTGTACATTGTGACTGTTGGTTTTGACTATTTGATACAGCTATCATATTTACAAGTTGTAAAGCATTGTGTAATTAGTCTAACCAAGCACAATATGTTTTGAGACTCATGCCTCTTGTATTTTGTAATGTATTGTATTACATTATTATATAATTGAATTCAATTATTGAGTACTTATTTCAAATTGTGTGATATATGTGTGTATGGCCCTAGGATTAATCTATCTTCACACATTATACAGTATGGAGGGAGTCTCAGTAGTGTTAAAAACTCTCAATAAATTGCATTCATTAGAGAAAATAATAATGTCCTTAATGTTGTTGTAATATGTAAATACTGTTAGGATAGAGTATTAATCCTTCAATTAAAACAAAAGTACTGTACATAAAACTGATTTTATTTTGTGAAAATATTTATGCTTTTTTTGACACAGTTGACAACCCTTGGCATCTGCAACACTGATCTCGCTTGGTTCCAAATTTACATCTCTAATCATGTATTTAGCGTTTCATTCTCAGGCAGTACTTCATCTCCGCCACACATCTGATGTATACCTTACGGTTCAATTTTGGGTGCTTTGCCTCTCACAACCTATTCAGCCTTTCTTTTGTAGATTCCAGTATTATCCCTACTCCAAAAATACATAAGTCTTTATCTCTTCTCTTGCAGTATCACCCTCCCTACTAGCCCATGTCACCAACTATCTATTCAACATATTCTATATTGTCTCCCACAGTCTAACAATAAAGAGTTTATGCATTCACTATGCCATCACAAGCACTTGACAGCATCTTCACTGTCAACAACTCCTGTAACACTCCTTCTTAAGTTTGCTGTGATTTCTTTTGATTATTAATTATTTTTCACTTTGGCAATCCAATGATTCACCAACAGATGCCAACGGCACCTGTGAACCACCTCCAAAATCTTTTCTTACAGAAAAAAAATCCCCAATAATTAAATGCAAAATATATACTTTTTTAAATACATTTTTATTATGAGAAAAGTAGGTTACAATGCATTTGAACATGTCTTCAGAATGAAAGAATACAAAATATTGAAGTATGACACTCTACAGCATATAATAAACACATTTACTGCAACTCTTTCTCACTCTTTTTTTTTTTTTTTTTAAAGAAGTACACTTAAGTTCTTCTAGTATTTCTAATGTAATACTGAGCAATATTCTAACAATAAAAATAAAAAATATATAAGAAAAAGAATGAAAGAAGAAAAGGAAAGATAATACCTTCTTTCAAAGTCCACATTCACCAACCTCATCGGCCAACTTTCAGTGTCCACATATCCCAGCAGGAGACCCATTTCCTGTATTTTGCATCAATCTCAGCAGATAAGACACTCATGGAGCGAATAAACTCAATCTTCCGTAGCACCTCCTCAAAGGCTGGAACAGTTTTTTCCCAATGTTTTGCAATTATGCTTCTAGTAGCCAGAAATATCTGATTTGATAGAAATGATGCATTTTTAGAAAGACCTGGGAGAGGTAAGCCTAATAATGCCTCTTCTGGTTATTGAGGAATAACTGTATCCCATAGTTTCTCGAGGGTATTATAGGTCGTCATCCAATGATGCTGAACTTTGGGGCAATCCCATAACATATGTTTTAAGGAACCTATGATGTTGCAACCTCTGAAACAATTGCCATCCAACTGACTATTTGAACAGTGGAGTCTAGCTGGGGTAAGATAGCATCTCAAGATAGTTTTGTAAACATTTTCCTTCAATATAATGTTTAAATAGGAGTTTGCTGCGTTTTTTATAATTGTACCCCATTGTTCATCATTTAGGCTAATATTGAACTCAGCCTCCCAAGAGGCCCTATAGGACAAATTATTAGGCGTGGCCTGTTCATTTAGGTAGCTATAAATAATAGTGAGTTTTTTTTTACCTTTTGAGTTGTGTAAGCAACAATGCTCAAAGGGAGTTTTGCTAGCTACCGGATATACTCGAGTATAAGCCGACTCGAGTATAAGCCGAGGCACCCATTTTACCACAAAATACTGGGTAAAATGAGTGACTTGAGTATAAGCCGAGGGTGGCAAATGTGCTGCCCCCTGTGTCCCTCTTGTGCCCTCTGTGTCCCCCTCTCTCTCTGTGTCTCTTCTCCCCTCTCCCTTCCCTGTGTCTCTTCCAACCTCTCCCTTCCCTGTGTCTCGTCCCACTCCTCAACCTCCCTCCTCATCCTCAACCTCCCTCCTCATCCTCAACCTCCCTCCTCAACCTCCCTCCTCAACCTCCCTCCTCAACCTCCCTCCTCATCCTCTCTCCTAATCCTCAACCTCCCTCCTCATCCTCAAGCCCCTCCTCAACCTCCCTCCTCATCCTCAACCCCCTCCTCAACCTCTCTCCTCAACCCCCCCATCCTCATCCTCTCTCCTCAACCCCCCATCCTCAATCCCCCTCCTCAACCCCCCCATCCTCATCCTCTCTCCTCAACCCCCATCCTCAACCCCCCTCCTCAACCTTAGCCCCCCTCCTCAACCACTCATCCTCATCCTCAACCTCCCTCCTCATCCTCAACCCCTTCCTCAACCTCCCTCCTCAACCCCCCATCCTCAACCCCCTCCTCAACCCCCCATCCTCATCCTCAACCCCCTCCTCAACCCCCTCCTCAGCCTCAACCCTCCTCAACATCAACCCTCCTCAACCTCAACCCCCCTCAACCCTAACCCCCTCCTCCTCAACCCTCCCTCCTCAACCCCCCCATCCTCACCCCCCCATCCTCAACCCCCCATCCTCATCCTCTCTCCTCAACCCCCCTCCTCAACCCCTCCTCCTCAACCCCTCCTCCTCGTCCTCAACCTCCCTCCTCATCCTCAACCCCCTCCTCAACCCCCCCATCCTCAACCCCCTCCTCAACCTTCCACCTCAACTCCCCCATCCTCAACCTCCCTCCTCAACCTCAACCCCCCTGCTCAACCTCAACCCCAACCCACCTCCTCAACCTCCCCCCTCAACCTCCCTCAACCCTAAACCCCCTCCTCAACCCCCCTCCTCAACCTAAACCCCCCTCAACCCCCCTCCTCCACCTAAACCCTCCTAAATAGCTCCCCCCTCTCCCCTCACTTACCTGCTTGTGCTCCGGCCTCCGCTCCTTGACCCGGCGCGCATGTGACGTCACATGCGCGCCGTGTCATTAGCATATACCGGGTGCCGGCACCCGGTATATGCTAATGAGGCGGCACGCATGTGACGTCACATGCACACCGGCGCCGGGTCCAGGAGCAGAGGCCGGAGCACAAGCAGGTAAGTGAGGGGTGAGGGGGGAGGTATTTAGGGGGGTTTAGGTGGAGGACTGCGGTTGAGGGGGGTTTATGCTCAGGAGGGGGGTTTAGGTTGAGGAGGGGGGAAGGAAAGAGACACGGGGGGGTAGAGAGACACACGGGGGGTAGAGAGACACACGGGGGGTTAGAGAGACACGGGGGGTAGAGACACAGGTGGGGTTAGAGACACACGGGGAGGTTAGAGAGACACGGGGGGGTTAGAGAGACACGGAGGAGAGAGTGACTTGAGTATAAGCTAAGTATAAAAAAGGGCTGAAAAACTCGGCTTATACTCGAGTATATACAGTAATTTGTTTTTTGTTTGCAGTTTGTCCCACTTGTGTGCTAATCATCATCAAGTTAAGCCATTCTTTGTGTGGCAATCCGTGATTTATGCCAAAGTCCGATGCAAAATATTGACCCTCATCTAAGAAGCTCTCAACAATACCACATTTTCCCATATTTTACATCTAATTTCCAAATTATCCTGTAACTGCCTTATTTTTTCATGGTATCTCTTGCAGAGGGACCGGTGTGGACTATGCAAACAAATAAATAAATGCATAAATAATAATAATAATAATATTGATAATAATATGACATAAAAAAAACATAAAAATAACGAAGTTGAGCACCTTGTTATTTTAACACATTAAGAGGAACAATAACATGTGAATATACCTGAAGGAAGACAATAGCTATTGATCTGTTGTTGCCGCAGCAACCTCATAGCCAGGTTTGTTACAAATCACTAATATACAAAGCTGCTGAAAACGTCACTATTTTCAACATGTCAAAAATACAGACATTTTTCTTGTAATCACTGAATCTTTGAGTTCCTATATGTCTTTTTTTGTGTCTAGAATAAGATATCATCTCATACTGAGCATAATTTACTATCGCTACAATATGAATTACCTGAACAACAGAACATAGTAATAGTTTGGCATTTTAAACTAAACATGTGAGAAAAACTTTAGTTTCTGTGCACCCATTATATGTAAAAAAAAAGTCTGAAGTAACTTAATCTACCATCCATAGACAGTGAAACAAAGAAGCCCAACGGCTGTAAGTAATACTCACAGTGGCACTGTGTTATTGGCTCACACAGTCAGAGTATGTAGTTAGCTCTTGGAAGGAAAATAATATATTATTTTGTAATTGATACGGTTGATTAAAGGAACAAACAGCACATTGTATGTAAACTGTGTTTTACTGACCATGTGGGGGATAAATCAGCTGTATATTTGATGTAATTCATCAACATGTTCCTTTATATCAAATAATTTCTCGTCATTAGAAACCATCGGACATCATGATACAAATAGGAACATCAGAATGAATATTTCTCTGAAAAGCCATTTTCTGTTACATGCAGATTTTACCAATAGTTACTTTGTTTATATTCTTGAAAATATTTTAGTTTTTATGCTTTGAATCTCCTGTCATTTAAATGTATGAGTTTAAAAGGGGTATTGTAAAATTTCGTTTTTTTTTCAGTTTTCTTTTTTGTAGTTTTTTTTTATTTCTTTCTGAGATCTATATCTATAACAAAAGTTTGTCTGTGATTCATTTTACAAATTTTTCAAGTGTAATTCTTCAAAATAGTCCATTAAAACAAATATATGAGCACAGTGATCCTTTAGCTAAAGTCATGTCACAAATTTTCCTGGATGACCTCCCACAATCTAAAAATAAACATTAAAGACCAAGCTCTTCTGCCCACTATTTCATTAACAGAACCTGGCATCACCCCCATGTCCACAATTCCTCCATCACACATAATTTTTAAGTATGTTACTTTGATTGCTCTTATGAACTGTCATTTACTTTTCCAATCCAATCACATTTCAAATACTTTCAACTGCACATGTGGAATACCTCCAAAATCTTTTTTATCACCTAAGAAAGAATCAAAATCTAAATTCACTAACTCTAATTTCCTTCCTTGATTAGTGTAATACACTTCTAACCAGCCTTCTTGTTACTGGACTCCCTACTCCTCTGCTAGAGGGAAGGCGTTTATTATTGTGCTATACTAGAAATCACTTTGCTATGCTGAGCCTTGATCCTGATATGGCTGTCGGTCACTGAGAGGCCCATTCCTTCTGAGAAGATTGACATCTGTAAGAGGGGGATTCCTGTAGCTTATTAGGCAGGACGTGTTGGAGCTGAAAAGTGCCCCTATCTGGAATCTTCACAGACAGTAACATTGGAAAAAAGGGTAAATATCATGGCACATGAAGTGCAACAATAACAACAGAAAGATTTGTGTTACTGGTTTCTGTTACTTCTTAAAATTAAAGCAATCTTGTAGCCAGATGTGTTCCATATTGGAAGTACAATATGCTTAAAGCCACCCTTTTTTCACCAAGCCTCAAATTCAGACATTTTCTTGTAGTCCCTGAATCTTTTCATTCTTATATGTCTGCTTAGTGCCTAGTATAAAAAATTGTCTTTTGATGAGAGAGATCGACTAACATTACAGTATAATTTACCTGAACAACAAAACATAGTACAATGTCTGAAGCATTAAACAAATGTGAGAAAAGCTTTAGTTTCTGGGCACACATCAATTACATGGAAAGAAAGACTGTAATAACTAAATTGAGACATAGAGAGTGACACAAAGCATTCGAGATGCTGTAACTAATACACACAGGGACACTACATTAATGGCTCATACCGCCACAGTATGTAATTAGCTCCTGGGAGGAATTAATGTGTTATTTTGCAACTGATATAATTGAATAAATAAACAGGACATTTCATATATATTGTTTAAGTTTCCTAAATAGGATATAATTCATCTGTGTATTTCTTTTAATTCATCATCATCATGTGGCTAACGTGTATAAAATAATACCATGCAATTAGCCCATGTAACATCACATATGAAAATTAGAATTGAATATTAAACTGAATGGCATTTTCTGTTACATTTAGATATTAAATGTAATTTACTTGTATTGCAAAAGTATTAATATTACACTGATATATAAAAAGGAACAATAAATGCTTTTATTGTTTGCAGTTTTATCACAATTGTTTGAGATCTGTGTGTAATACATGTTCTTTGAGCTCATGAGTACTGCTTTGTACTAACTTTTAGAGCAATCAAAATTAAGTGGAAAAGTTGTAAAACATTTTTCATTTGTTGCTTTTTTTTTTTAACAGTGTTAGCTTTAATAAGTTTATTGACCTTGAGGTAATTTTCAGTTCAGTTACTACAGCCGATATATTAAACATTAAACTGCAAAATGTCTCTAAGTTACAATGCTATTACAATCGCCCTGCTGCGAGCAATGTATGAGCTACGCAGCAGGGCCGTACGTATCAACACTGCGAAAATGTACATGAGAAGTGACAGCCTGCGAGATGATATCGCAGGTTCCCGCACCTCAACAATTAGTGCAGGGGTCCTGAACGGGACCTCTGCGGCAGTCCCAATCATAAGCCCTGCCGTAGGGGGCACTCCAACTACCCCCCCCCCCCGGCACCTAAAATGAACCCTCCTCTATGCGGGGGTCCCCACATTAACACCTTGCTGCAGGGGTCCATAGGGACCCCTGCAGCCCCCACACATTAACCACTTGCAGCGGAGGTCCCCGATCTGCATAGATCAGGCCCCCGCTGCATTTAAAAATTGTAAATTCCCTGCCGCGGCTCATTAAAGGGCCCGCGGCACACTATTACTAAACCCGGTCGCGGCACCTACAATTAACCCCACTTTATGCTGGGGGTCCCCATCGGGACCCCCGAAGTGTCCCCACATTAAGCCCTTGCTGCAGGGGTCCATAGGGACCCCCCCCCAGCCCCTCCACATTAACCCCCTGCAGCGGGGGTCCCCGATCAGCACCGATCGTGACCCCGCTGCATTTCAATTTTTAAATTTACTGCAACGCTGGTCCTTAAAGGACCGTAAAGGTCCTGAAAGGACTAGCACTAAAAAATATTAACCCCAGGCAACTAAAATTAACACTATAACTCATGGGGTCAATACATACCCCGATAAGCACTTAATTAACCCCGTCACTCATGGAGGTCAATACAGACCCCCATAAGGCCTTAATTAAACCGTTCACTCATGGGAGTCAATACAGACCACCATAAGCACTTAATTACCCTGTCACTCATGGGGGTCAATACAGAACCCCATTAGGCTGTAATTAACCCTATAATTCATGGGGGTTAATACAGACCCCCATAAGGCCTTAATTAACCCTGTCACTCATGGGGGTCAATACAGACCCCCATAAGCACTTAATTAACCCTATAACTCATGGGAGTCAATACAAACCCCCATAAGCCAATAATTAACCCTATAATTCATGGGGGTCAATACAGAACCCCATAAGGCCTTAATTAACCCTATAACTCAAGGTGGTCAATACAGACCCTCATAAGCCTTAATTAACCCTATAACTCATGGGGGTCAATACAGACCCCCATAAGCCAATAAGTAACCCTATAATTCATGGGGGTCAATGCAGACCCTCATAAGACCATAATTAACCCTATAACTCATGGGGGTCAATACAGACCCCCATAAGCCAATAAGTAACCATATAATTCTTGGGGGTCAATACAGACCCCCATAAGCACTTAATTAACCCTATAACTCATGGGGGTCAATACAGACCCCCATAAGCCAATAAGTAACCATATAATTCTTGGGGGTCAGTACAGACCCCCATAAGCACTTAATTAACCCTATAACTCATTGGGGTCAATACAGACCCCCATAAGCCAAGAATTAACCCTATAATTCATGGGGGTCAATACCGACCCTCATTAGGCCTTAATTACCCTGTCACTCATTGGGGGCAAAACAGAACCCCATTAGGCCGTAATTAACCCTATAATTCATAGGGGTCAATACAGACCCCCATAAGGCCTTAATTAACCCTGTCACTCATGGGGGTTATAACAGACCCCCATAAGCACTTAATTAACCCTATAACTCATGGGAGTCAATAGAAAACCCCATAAGCCAATAATTAACCCTATAATTCATGGGGATCAATACAGACCCCCATAAAGCCTTAATTAACCCTATAACTCATGGGGGTCAATAAAGACCCTCATAAGTCTTAATTAACCCTATAACTCATGGGGGTCAATACAGACCCCAAATAAGCCAATAAGTTAGCCTACAATTCATGGGGGTCAATGCAGACCCCCATAAGGCCCTAATTAACCCTATAACTCATGGGGGTCAATACAGACCCCCATAAGCAAATAATTAACCCTATATCTCATGGGGGTCAATACAGACCCCCATAAGCCAATAAGTAACCCTATAATTCTTGGGGGTCAATACAGACCTCCATAAGCACTTAATTAACCCTATAACTCATGGGAGTCAATACAGACCCCCATAAGCCAAGAATTAACCCTATAATTCATGGGGGTTAATACAGACTCTCATTAGGCCTTAATTAACCCTGTCACTCATGGGGGTCAACACAGACCCCCATAAGCACTTAATTAACCCTATAACTCATGGGGGTCAATACAGACCCCCATAAGGCTTTAATTAACCCTATATATCATGAGGGTCAGTACAGACCCCCATAAGCACTTAATTAACCCTATAACTCATGGGGATCAATACAGACCCCCATAAGCCTCTATTTAACCCCATCAGTCCCATAAGGGTATACAGCAACCCAAAAAGCCCCTTTTAGGGCTAGAACATCATTTATTTTATTTTATTATTTTTTACCCTTTTTTTACTGTAATCGATTGAATATCAGTAGCCTGCCTAAAGGCGTGTGTGTGAGGCCTATTGCATTTAGTCTGCCAACTTTTGCCAGTGCACAGTGACACTCATATCTAGTGCCACCGTAGTGTGCAGTGAAATAAAACAACCCTTTTTTTACTTTAATCAATTGAATATCAGTAGCCTGCCTAAAGGCGTGTGTGTGAGGCCTATTGCATTTAGTCTGCCAACTTTTTCCAGTGCACAGTGACACTCATATCTATTGCAACCGTAGTGTGCAGTGAAATAAAACAACCCTTTTTTTACTGTAATCGATTGAATATCAGTAGCCTGCCTAAAGGCGTGTGTGTGAGGCCTATTGCATCTAGTCTGCCAACTTTTGCCAGTGCACAGTGACACTCATATCTAGTGCAACTTTAGTGTGCAGTGACATTTAGGAACCCTTTTTTGTCTGTATTCGATTGAATATCAGTAGCCTGCCTAAAGGCGTGTGTGTGAGGCCTATTGCATTTAGTCTGCCAACTTTTGCCAGTGCAAAGTGACACTCATATCTATTGCAACCGTAGTGTGCATGGAAAAAAAACAGCCCTTTTTTTACTGTAATCGATTGAATATCTGTAGCCTGCCTAAAGGCGTGTGTGTGAGGCCTATTGCATCTAGTCTGCCAATTTTTGCCAGTGCACAGTGACACTCATATCTAGTGCCACCGTAGTGTGCAGTAAAATAAAACAACCCTTTTTTTACTGTAATCGATTGAATATCAGTAGCCTGCCTACAGGCGTGTGTGTGAGGCCTTTTGCATCTAGTCTGCCAACTTTTGCCAGTGCGCAATGACACTCATATCTAGTGCATCTGTAGTGTGCAGTGAAATAAAACAACCCTTTTTTTACTATAATCGATTGAATATCGGTAGCCTGCCTAAAGGCGTGTGTGTGAGGCCTATTGCATCTAGTCTTCCAATTTTTGCCAGTGCACAGTGACACACATATCTAGTGCCACCGTAGTGTGCAGTGAAATAAAACAACCCTTTTTTTACTGTAATCAATTGAATATCAGTAGCCTGCCTAAAGGCGTGTGTGTGAGGCCTATTGCATCTAGTCTGCCAACTTTTGCCAGTGCACAGTGACACTCATATCTATTGCATCCGTAGTGTGCAGTGAAATAAAACAGCCCTTTTTTTTACTGTAATCGATTGAATATCGTAGCCTGCCTAAAGGCGTGTGTGTGAGGCTATTGCATCTAGTCTGCCAACTTTTGCCAGTGCGCAATGACACTCATATCTAGTGCATCTGTAGTGTGCAGTGAAATAAAACAACCCTTTTTTTACTGTAATCGATTGAATATCGGTAGCCTGCCTCAAGGCGTGTGTGTGAGGCCTATTGCATCTAGTCTGCCAACTTTTGCCAGTGCACAGTGACACTCATATCTAGTGCCACCGTAGCGTGCAGTGAAATAAAACAACACTTTTTTTACTGTAATCAAATGAATATCAGTAGCCTGCCTAAAGGCGTGTGTGTGAGGCCTATTGCATCTAGTCTGCCAACTTTTGCCAGTGCACAGTGACACTCATATCTAGTGCAACTGTAGTGTGCAGTGACATTTAGGAACCCTTTTTTGACTGTATTCGATTGAATATCAGTAGCCTGCCTAAAGGCGTGTGTGTGAGGCCTATTGCATCTAGTCTGCCAACTTTTGCCAGTGCACAGTGACACTCATATCTATTGCAACCGTAGTGTGCATGGAAAAAAAACAGCCCTTTTTTTACTGTAATCGATTGAATATCAGTAGCCTGCCTAAAGGCGTGTGTGTGAGGCCTATTGCATCTAGTCTGCCAACTTTTGCCAGTGCACAGTGACACTCATATCTATTGCAACCGTAGTGTGCATGGAACAAAAACAGCCCTTTTTTTACTGTAATCGATTGAATATCAGTAGCTTGCCTAAAGGCGTGTGTGTGAGGCCTATTGCATCTAGTCTGCCAATTTTTGCCAGTGCACAGTGACACTCATATCTAGTGCCACCGTAGTGTGCAGTGAAATAAAACAACCCTTTTTTTACTGTAATCGATTGAATATCAGTAGCCTGCCTAAAGGCGTGTGTGAGGCCTATTGCATCTAGTCTGCCAACTTTTGCAAGTACACAGTGACACTCATATCTAGTGCCACCGTACTGTGCAGTTAAATAAAACAACCCTTTTTTTACTGTAATCGATTGAATATCAGTAGCCTGCCTACAGGCGTGTGTGTGAGGCCTATTGCATCTAGTCTGCCAACTTTCGCCAGTGCGCAGTGACACTCATATCTAGTGCATCTGTAGTGTGCAGTGAAATAAAACAACCCTTTTTTTACTGTAATCGATTGAATATCGGTAGCCTGCCTAAAGGCGTGTGTGTGAGGCCTATTGCATCTAGTCTGCCAACTTTTGCCAGTGCACAGTGACACTCATATCTAGTGCCACCGTAGCGTGCAGTGAAATAAAACAACACTTTTTTTACTGTAATCGATTGAATATCAGTAGCCTGCCTAAAGGCGTGTGTGTGAGGCCTATTGCATCTAGTCTGCCAACTTTTGCCAGTGCACAGTGCCACTCATATCTAGTGCAACCGTAGTGTGCAGTGAAATAAAACAACCCTTTTTTTACTGTAATCGATTGAATATCAGTAGCCTGCCTAAAGGCGTGTGTGTGACGCCTATTGCATCTAGTCTGCCAACTTTTGCCAGTGCGCAGTGACACTCATATCTAGTGCCACCGTACTGTGCAGTTAAATAAAACAACCCTTTTTTTACTGTAATCGATTGAATATCAGTAGCCTGCCCACAGGCGTGTGTGTGAGGCCTTTTGCGTCTATTCTGTCAACTTTCGCCAGTGCGCAGTGACACTCATATCTAGTGCATCTGTAGTGTGCAGTGAAATAAAACAACCCTTTTTTTACTGTAATCGATTGAATATCGGTAGCCTGCCTCAAGACGTGTGTGTGAGGCCTATTGCATCTAGTCTGCCAACTTTTGCCAGTGCACAGTGACACTCATATCTAGTGCCACCGTAGCGTGCAGTGAAATAAAACAACACTTTTTTTACTGTAATCAATTGAATATCAGTAGCCTGCCTAAATGCGTGTGTGTGAGGCCTATTGCATCTAGTCTGCCAACTTTTGCCAGTGCACAGTGACACTCATATCTAGTGCAACTGTAGTGTACAGTGACATTTAGGAACCCTTTTTTGTCTGTATTCGATTGAATATCAGTAGCCTGCCTAAAGGCGTGTGTGTGAGGCCTATTGCATTTAGTCTGCCAACTTTTGCTAGTGCACAGTGACACTCATATCTAGTGCCACCGTAGTGTGCAGTGAAAAAAAACAACACTTTTTTTACTGTAATCAATTGAATATCAGTAGCCTGCCTAAAGGCGTGTGTGTGAGGCATATTGCATCTAGTCTGCCAACTTTTGCCAGTGCACAGTGACACTCATATCTAGTGCAACTGTAGTGTACAGTGACATTTAGGAACCCTTTTTTGACTGTATTCGATTGAATATCAGTAGCCTGCCTAAAGGCGTGTGTGTGAGGCCTATTGCATTTAGTCTGCCAACTTTTGCCAGTGCACAGTGACACTCATATCTATTGCAACCGAAGTGTGCATGGAAAAAAAACCACCCTTTTTTTACTGTAATCGATTGAATATCAGTAGCCTGCCTAAAGGCGTGTGTGTGAGGCCTATTGCATCTAGTCTGCCAATTTTTGCCAGTGCACAGTGACACTCATATCTAGTGCCACCGTAGTGTGCAGTGAAATAAAACAACCCTTTTTTTACTGTAATCGATTGAATATCAGTAGCCTGCCTAAAAGAGTGTGTGAGGCCTATTGCATTTAGTCTGCCAACTTTTGCAAGTATACAGTGACACTCATATCTAGTGCAATCGTTGTGTGCAGTGAAATAAAACAACCCTTTTTTTACTGTAATAGATTGAATATCAGTAGCCTGCCTACAGGCGTGTGTGTGACGCCTATTGCATCTAGTCTGCCAACTTTTGCCAGTGCGCAGTGACACTCATATCTAGTGCCACCGTACTGTGCAGTGAAATAAAACAACCCTTTTTTTACTGTAATCGATTGAATATCAGTAGCCTGCCTACAGGCGTGTGTGTGAGGCCTATTGCATCTAGTCTGCCAACTTTTGCCAGTGCGCAGTGACACTCATATCTAGTGCCACCGTACTGTGCAGTTAAATAAAACAACCCTTTTTTTACTGTAATCGATTGAATATCAGTAGCCTGCCTACAGGCGTGTGTGTGAGGCCTTTTGCGTCTAGTCTGCCAACTTTCACCAGTGCGCAGTGACACTCATATCTAGTGCATCTGTAGTGTGCAGTGAAATAAAACAACCCTTTTTTTACTGTAATCGATTGAATATCGGTAGCCTGCCTAAAGGCGTGTGTGTGAGGCCTATTGCATCTAGTCTGCCAACTTTTGCCAGTGCACAGTGACACTCATATCTAGTGCCACCGTAGCGTGCAGTGAAATAAAACAACACTTTTTTTACTGTAATCAATTGAATATCAGTAGCCTGCCTAAAGGCGTGTGTGTGAGGCCTATTGCATCTAGTCTGCCAACTTTTGCCAGTGCACAGTGACACTCATATCTAGTGCAACTGTAGTGTACAGTGACATTTAGGAACCCTTTTTTGTCTGTATTCGATTGAATATCAGTAGACTGCCTAAAGGCGTGTGTGTGAGGCCTATTGCATTTAGTCTGCCAACTTTTGCCAGTGCACAGTGACACTCATATCTAGTGCCACCATAGTGTGCAGTGAAATAAAACAACACTTTTTTTACTGTAATCAATTGAATATCAGTAGCCTGCCTAAAGGCGTGTGTGTGAGGCCTATTGCATCTAGTCTGCCAACTTTTGCCAGTGCACAGTGACACTCATATCTAGTGCAACTGTAGTGTACAGTGACATTTAGGAACCCTTTTTTGACTGTATTCGATTGAATATCAGTAGCCTGCCTAAAGGCGTGTGTGTGAGGCCTATTGCATTTAGTCTGCCAACTTTTGCCAGTGCACAGTGACACTCATATCTAGTGCCACCGTAGTGTGCAGTGAAATAAAACAACACTTTTTTTACTGTAATCAATTGAATATCAGTAGCCTGCCTAAAGGCGTGTGTGTGAGGCCTATTGCATTTAGTCTGCCAACTTTTGCCAGTGCACAGTGACACTCATATCTATTGCAACCGTAGTGTGCATGGAAAAAAAACAGCCCTTTTTTTACTGTAATCGATTGAATATCAGTAGCCTGCCTAAAGGCGTGTGTGTGAGGCCTATTGCATCTAGTCTGCCAACTTTTGCCAGTGCACAGTGACACTCATATCTATTGCAACCGTACTGTGCAGTGAAATAAAACAACCCTTTTTTTACTGTAATCGATTGAATATCAGTAGCCTGCCTACAGGCGTGTGTGTGAGGCCTATTGCATCTAGTCTGCCAACTTTTGCCAGTGCGCAGTGACACTCATATCTAGTGCCACCGTACTGTGCAGTGAAATAAAACAACCCTTTTTTTACTGTAATCGATTGAATATCAGTAGCCTGCCTACAGGCGTGTGTGTGAGGCCTATTGCATCTAGTCTGCCAACTTTTGCCAGTGCGCAGTGACACTCATATCTAGTGCATCTGTAGTGTGCAGTGAAATAAAACAACCCTTTTTTTACTGTAATCGATTGAATATCGGTAGCCTGCCTAAAGGCGTGTGTGTGAGGCCTATTGCATCTAGTCTGCCAACTTTTGCCAGTGCACAGTGACACTCATATCTAGTGCCACCGTAGCGTGCAGTGAAATAAAACAACACTTTTTTTACTGTAATCAATTGAATATCAGTAGCCTGCCTAAAGGCGTGTGTGTGAGGCCTATTGCATCTAGTCTGCCAACTTTTGCCAGTGCACAGTGACACTCATATCTAGTGCAACTTTAGTGTACAGTGACATTTAGGAACCCTTTTTTGTCTGTATTCGATTGAATATCAGTAGACTGCCTAAAGGCGTGTGTGTGAGGCCTATTGCATTTAGTCTGCCAACTTTTGCCAGTGCACAGTGACACTCATATCTAGTGCCACCGTAGTGTGCAGTGAAATAAAACAACACTTTTTTTACTGTAATCAATTGAATATCAGTAGCCTGCCTAAAGGCGTGTGTGTGAGGCATATTGCATCTAGTCTGCCAACTTTTGCCAGTGCACAGTGACACTCATATCTAGTGCAACTGTAGTGTACAGTGACATTTAGGAACCCTTTTTTGACTGTATTCGATTGAATATCAGTAGCCTGCCTAAAGGCGTGTGTGTGAGGCCTATTGCATTTAGTCTGCCAACTTTTGCCAGTTCACAGTGACACTCATATCTATTGCAACCGTAGTGTGCATGGAAAAAAAACAGCCCTTTTTTTACTGTAATCGATTGAATATCAGTAGCCTGCCTAAAGGCGTGTGTGTGAGGCCTATTGCATCTAGTCTGCCAACTTTTGCCAGTGCACAGTGACACTCATATCTATTGCAACCGTAGTGTGCATGGAAAAAAAACAGCCCTTTTTTTACTGTAATCGATTGAATATCAGTAGCCTGCCTAAAGGCGTGTGTGTGAGGCCTATTGCATCTAGTCTGCCAACTTTTGCCAGTGCACAGTGACACTCATATCTATTGCAACCGTAGTGTGCATGGAACAAAAACAGCCCTTTTTTTACTGTAATCGATTGAATATCAGTAGCCTGCCTACAGGCGTGTGTGTGAGGCCTTTTGCGTCTATTCTGCCAACTTTCGCCAGTGCGCAGTGACACTCATATCTAGTGCATCTGTAGTGTGCAGTGAAATAAAACAACCCTTTTTTTACTGTAATCGATTGAATATCGGTAGCCTGCCTAAAGGCGTGTGTGTGAGGCCTATTGCATCTAGTCTGCCAACTTTTGCCAGTGCACAGTGACACTCATATCTAGTGCCACCGTAGCGTGCAGTGAAATAAAACAACACTTTTTTTACTGTAATCGATTGAATATCAATAGCCTGCCTAAAGGCGTGTGTGTGAGGCCTATTGCATCTAGTCTGCCAACTTTTGCCAGTGCACAGTGCCACTCATATCTAGTGCAACCGTAGTGTGCAGTGAAATAAAACAACCCTTTTTTTACTGTAATCGATTGAATATCAGTAGCCTGCCTAAAGGCGTGTGTGTGACGCCTATTGCATCTAGTCTGCCAACTTTTGCCAGTGCGCAGTGACACTCATATCTAGTGCCACCGTACTGTGCAGTGAAATAAAACAACCCTTTTTTTACTGTAATCGATTGAATATCAGTAGCCTGCCTACAGGCGTGTGTGTGAGGCCTTTTGCGTCTATTCTGCCAACTTTCGCCAGTGCGCAGTGACACTCATATCTAGTGCATCTGTAGTGTGCAGTGAAATAAAACAACCCTTTTTTTACTGTAATCGATTGAATATCGGTAGCCTGCCTAAAGGCGTGTGTGTGAGGCCTATTGCATCTAGTCTGCCAACTTTTGCCAGTGCACAGTGACACTCATATCTAGTGCCACCGTAGCGTGCAGTGAAATAAAACAACACTTTTTTTACTGTAATCAATTGAATATTAGTAGCCTGCCTAAAGGCGTGTGTGTGAGGCCTATTGCATCTAGTCTGCCAACTTTTGCCAGTGCACAGTGACACTCATATCTAGTGCAACTGTAGTGTACAGTGACATTTAGGAACCCTTTTTTGTCTCTATTCGATTGAATATCAGTAGACTGCCTAAAGGCGTGTGTGTGAGGCCTATTGCATTTAGTCTGCCAACTTTTGCCAGTGCACAGTGACACTCATATCTAGTGCCACCGTAGTGTGCAGTGAAAAAAAACAACACTTTTTTTACTGTAATCAATTGAATATCAGTAGCCTGCCTAAAGGCGTGTGTGTGAGGCATATTGCATCTAGTCTGCCAACTTTTGCCAGTGCACAGTGACACTCATATCTAGTGCAACTGTAGTGTACAGTGACATTTAGGAACCCTTTTTTGACTGTATTCGATTGAATATCAGTAGCCTGCCTAAAGGCGTGTGTGTGAGGCCTATTGCATTTAGTCTGCCAACTTTTGCCAGTGCACAGTGACACTCATATCTATTGCAACCGAAGTGTGCATGGAAAAAAACCCACCCTTTTTTTACTGTAATCGATTGAATATCAGTAGCCTGCCTAAAGGCGTGTGTGTGAGGCCTATTGCATCTAGTCTGCCAATTTTTGCCAGTGCACAGTGACACTCATATCTAGTGCCACCGTAGTGTGCAGTGAAATAAAACAACCCTTTTTTTACTGTAATCGATTGAATATCAGTAGCCTGCCTAAAAGAGTGTGTGAGGCCTATTGCATTTAGTCTGCCAACTTTTGCAAGTACACAGTGACACTCATATCTAGTGCAATCGTTGTGTGCAGTGAAATAAAACAACCCTTTTTTTACTGTAATAGATTGAATATCAGTAGCCTGCCTACAGGCGTGTGTGTGAGACCTATTGCATCTAGTCTGCCAACTTTTGCCAGTGCGCAGTGACACTCATATCTAGTGCAACCGTAGTGTGCAGTGAAATAAAACAACCCTTTTTTTACTGTAATCGATTGAATATCAGTAGCCTGCCTACAGGCGTGTGTGTGAGGCCTATTGCATCTAGTCTGCCAACTTTTGCCAGTGCGCAGTGACACTCATATCTAGTGCATCTGTAGTGTGCAGTGAAATAAAACAACCCTTTTTTTACTGTAATCAATTGAATATCAGTAGCCTGCCTAAAGGCGTGTGTGTGAGGCCTATTGCATCTAGTCTGCCAACTTTTGCCAGTGCACAGTGACACTCATATCTAGTGCCACCGTAGCGTGCAGTGAAATAAAACAACACTTTTTTTACTGTAATCGATTGAATATCAGTAGCCTGCCTAAAGGCGTGTGTGTGAGGCCTATTGCATCTAGTCTGCCAACTTTTGCCAGTGCACAGTGCCACTCATATCTAGTGCAACCGTAGTGTGCAGTGAAATAAAACAACCCTTTTTTTACTGTAATCGATTGAATATCAGAAGCCTGCCTAAAGGCGTGTGTGTGACGCCTATTGCATCTAGTCTGCCAACTTTTGCCAGTGCGCAGTGACACTCATATCTAGTGCCACCGTACTGTGCAGTGAAATAAAACAACCCTTTTTTTACTGTAATCGATTGAATATCAGTAGCCTGCCTACAGGCGTGTGTGTGAGGCCTTTTGCGTCTAGTCTGCCAACTTTCGCCAGTGCGCAGTGACACTCATATCTAGTGCATCTGTAGTGTGCAGTGAAATAAAACAACCCTTTTTTTACTGTAATCGATTGAATATCGGTAGCCTGCCTAAAGGCGTGTGTGTGAGGCCTATTGCATCTAGTCTGCCAACTTTTGCCAGTGCACAGTGACACTCATATCTAGTGCCACCGTAGCGTGCAGTGAAATAAAACAACACTTTTTTTACTGTAATCAATTGAATATCAGTAGCCTGCCTAAAGGCGTGTGTGTGAGGCCTATTGCATCTAGTCTGCCAACTTTTGCCAGTGCACAGTGACACTCATATCTAGTGCAACTGTAGTGTACAGTGACATTTAGGAACCCTTTTTTGTCTGTATTCGATTGAATATCAGTAGACTGCCTAAAGGCGTGTGTGTGAGGCCTATTGCATTTAGTCTGCCAACTTTTGCCAGTGCACAGTGACACTCATATCTAGTGCCACCGTAGTGTGCAGTGAAATAAAACAACACTTTTTTTACTGTAATCAATTGAATATCAGTAGCCTGCCTAAAGGCGTGTGTGTGAGGCCTATTGCATCTAGTCTGCCAACTTTTGCCAGTGCACAGTGACACTCATATCTAGTGCAACTGTAGTGTACAGTGACATTTAGGAACCCTTTTTTGACTGTATTCGATTGAATATCAGTAGCCTGCCTAAAGGCGTGTGTGTGAGGCCTATTGCATTTAGTCTGCCAACTTTTGCCAGTGCACAGTGACACTCATATCTATTGCAACCGTAGTGTGCATGGAAAAAAAACAGCCCTTTTTTTACTGTAATCGATTGAATATCAGTAGCCTGCCTAAAGGCGTGTGTGTGAGGCCTATTGCATCTAGTCTGCCAATTTTTGCCAGTGTACAGTGACACTCATATCTAGTGCCACCGTAGTGTGCAGTGAAATAAAACAACCCTTTTTTTACTGTAATCGATTGAATATCAGTAGCCTGCCTAAAGGAGTGTGTGAGGCCTATTGCACCTAGTCTGCCAACTTTTGCCAGTGCACAGTGACACTCATATCTAGTGAAACCGTAGCGTGCAGTGAAATAAAACAACACTTTTTTTACTGTAATCAATTGAATATCAGTAGCCTGCCTAAAGGCGTGTGTGTGAGGCCTATTGCATCTAGTCTGCCAACTTTTGCCAGTGCACAGTGACACTCATATCTAATGCAACTGTAGTGTACAGTGACATTTAGGAACCCTTTTTTGTCTGTATTCGATTGAATATCAGTAGACTGCCTAAAGGCGTGTGTGTGAGGCCTATTGCATTTAGTCTGCCAACTTTTGCCAGTGCACAGTGACACTCATATCTAGTGCCACCGTAGTGTGCAGTGAAATAAAACAACCCTTTTTTTACTGTAATCGATTGAATATCAGTAGCCTGCCTAAAGGCGTGTGTGTGAGGCCTATTGCATCTAGTCTGCCAACTTTTGCCAGTGCACAGTGACACTCATATCTAGTGCAACTGTAGTGTGCAGTGACATTTATGAACCCTTTTTTGACTGTAATCGATTGAATATCAGTAGCCTGCCTAAAGGCGTGTGTGTGAGGCCTATTGCATCTAGTCTGCCAACTTTTGCCAGTGCACAGTGACACTCATATCTAGTGCAACCGTAGTGTGCAGTGAAATAAAACAACCCTTTTTTTACTGTAATCGATTGAATATCAGTAGCCTGCCTAAAGGCGTGTGTGTGAGGCCTATTGCATCTAGTCTGCCAACTTTTGCCAGTGCACAGTGACACTCATATCTAGTGCCACCGTAGTGTGCAGTGAAATAAAACAACCCTTTTTTTACTGTAATCGATTGAATATCAGTAGCCTGCCTAAAGGCGTGTGTGTGAGGCCTATTGCATCTAGTCTGCCAACTTTTGCCAGTGCACAGTGACACTCATATCTAGTGCATCTGTAGTGTGCAGTGAAATAAAACAACCCTTTTTTTACTGTAATCGATTGAATATCGGTAGCCTGCCTAAAGGCGTGTGTGTGAGGCCTATTGCATCTAGTCTGCCAACTTTTGCCAGTGCACAGTGACACTCATATCTAGTGCCACCGTAGTGTGCAGTGAAATAAAACAACACTTTTTTTACTGTAATCGATTGAATATCAGTAGCCTGCCTAAAGGCGTGTGTGTGAGGCCTATTGCATCTAGTCTGCCAACTTTTGCCAGTGCACAGTGACACTCATATCTAGTGCAACTGTAGTGTGCAGTGACATTTAGGAACCCTTTTTTTACTGTAATCGATTGAATATCAGTAGCCTGCCTAAAGGCGTGTGTGTGAGGCCTATTGCATCTAGTCTGCCAACTTTTGCCAGTGCACAGTGACACTCATATCTAGTGCCACCGTAGTGTGCAGTGAAATAAAACAACCCTTTTTTTACTGTAATCGATTGAATATCAGTAGCCTGCCTAAAGGCGTGTGTGTGAGGCCTATTGCATCTAGTCTGCCAACTTTTGCCAGTGCACAGTGACACTCATATCTAGTGCAACCGTAGTGTGCAGTGAAATAAAACAACCCTTTTTTTACTGTAATCGATTGAATATCAGTAGCCTGCCTAAAGGCGTGTGTGTGAGGCCTATTGCATCTAGTCTGCCAACTTTTGCCAGTGCACAGTGACACTCATATCTATTGCAACCGTAGTGTGCAGTGAAATAAAACAACCCTTTTTTTACTGTAATCGATTGAATATCAGTAGCCTGCCTAAAGGCGTGTGTGTGAGGCCTATTGCATCTAGTCTGCCAACTTTTGCCAGTGCACAGTGACACTCATATCTAGTGCCACCGTAGTGTGCAGTGAAATAAAACAACCCTTTTTTTACTGTAATCGATTGAATATCAGTAGCCTGCCTAAAGGCGTGTGTGTGAGGCCTATTGCATCTAGTCTGCCAACTTTTGCCAGTGCACAGTGACACTCATATCTAGTGCAACCGTAGTGTGCAGTGAAATAAAACAACCCTTTTTTTACTGTAATCGATTGAATATCAGTAGCCTGCCTAAAGGCGTGTGTGTGAGGCCTATTGCATCTAGTCTGCCAACTTTTGCCAGTGCACAGTGACACTCATATCTAGTGCCACCGTAGTGTGCAGTGAAATAAAACAACCCTTTTTTTACTGTAATCGATTGAATATCAGTAGCCTGCCTAAAGGCGTGTGTGTGAGGCCTATTGCATCTAGTCTGCCAACTTTTGCCAGTGCACAGTGACACTCATATCTAGTGCAACCGTAGTGTGCAGTGACATTTAAGAACCCTTTTTTTACTGTAATCGATTGAATATCAGTAGCCTGCCTAAAGGCGTGTGTGTGAGGCCTATTGCATCTAGTCTGCCAACTTTTGCCAGTGCACAGTGACACTCATATCTAGTGCAACCGTAGTGTGCAGTGAAATAAAACAACCCTTTTTTTACTGTAATCGATTGAATATCAGTAGCCTGCCTAAAGGCGTGTGTGTGAGGCCTATTGCATCTAGTCTGCCAACTTTTGCCAGTGCACAGTGACACTCATATCTAGTGCAACCGTAGTGTGCAGTGAAATAAAACAACCCTTTTTTTACTGTAATCGATTGAATATCAGTAGCCTGCCTAAAGGCGTGTGTGTGAGGCCTATTGCATCTAGTCTGCCAACTTTTGCCAGTGCACAGTGACACTCATATCTAGTGCAACCGTAGTGTGCAGTGAAATAAAACAACCCTTTTTTTACTGTAATCGATTGAATATCAGTAGCCTGCCTAAAGGCGTGTGTGTGAGGCCTATTGCATCTAGTCTGCCAACTTTTGCCAGTGCACAGTGACACTCATATCTAGTGCAACCGTAGTGTGCAGTGAAATAAAACAACCCTTTTTTTACTGTAATCGATTGAATATCAGTAGCCTGCCTAAAGGCGTGTGTGTGAGGCCTATTGCATCTAGTCTGCCAACTTTTGCCAGTGCACAGTGACACTCATATCTAGTGCAACCGTAGTGTGCAGTGAAATAAAACAACCCTTTTTTTACTGTAATCGATTGAATATCAGTAGCCTGCCTAAAGGCGTGTGTGTGAGGCCTATTGCATCTAGTCTGCCAACTTTTGCCAGTGCACAGTGACACTCATATCTAGTGCAACCGTAGTGTGCAGTGAAATAAAACAACCCTTTTTTTACTGTAATCGATTGAATATCAGTAGCCTGCCTAAAGGCGTGTGTGTGAGGCCTATTGCATCTAGTCTGCCAACTTTTGCCAGTGCACAGTGACACTCATATCTAGTGCAACCGTAGTGTGCAGTGAAATAAAACAACCCTTTTTTTACTGTAATCGATTGAATATCAGTAGCCTGCCTAAAGGCGTGTGTGTGAGGCCTATTGCATCTAGTCTGCCAACTTTTGCCAGTGCACAGTGACACTCATATCTAGTGCAACCGTAGTGTGCAGTGAAATAAAACAACCCTTTTTTTACTGTAATCGATTGAATATCAGTAGCCTGCCTAAAGGCGTGTGTGTGAGGCCTATTGCATCTAGTCTGCCAACTTTTGCCAGTGCACAGTGACACTCATATCTAGTGCAACCGTAGTGTGCAGTGAAATAAAACAACCCTTTTTTTACTGTAATCGATTGAATATCAGTAGCCTGCCTAAAGGCGTGTGTGTGAGGCCTATTGCATCTAGTCTGCCAACTTTTGCCAGTGCACAGTGTCACTCATATCTAGTGCAACCGTAGTGTGCAGTGAAATAAAACAACCCTTTTTTTACTGTAATCGATTGAATATCAGTAGCCTGAATAAAGGCGTGTGTGTGAGGCCTATTGCATCTAGTCTGCCAACTTTTGCCAGTGCACAGTGACACTCATATCTAGTGCAACCGTAGTGTGCAGTGAAATAAAACAACCCTTTTTTTACTGTAATCGATTGAATATCAGTAGCCTGCCTAAAGGCGTGTGTGTGAGGCCTATTGCATCTAGTCTGCCAACTTTTGCCAGTGCACAGTGACACTCATATCTAGTGCAACCGTAGTGTGCAGTGAAATAAAACAACCCTTTTTTTACTGTAATCGATTGAATATCAGTAGCCTGCCTAAAGGCGTGTGTGTGAGGCCTATTGCATCTAGTCTGCCAACTTTTGCCAGTGCACAGTGACACTCATATCTAGTGCAACCGTAGTGTGCAGTGAAATAAAACAACCCTTTTTTTACTGTAATCGATTGAATATCAGTAGCCTGCCTAAAGGCGTGTGTGTGAGGCCTATTGCATCTAGTCTGCCAACTTTTGCCAGTGCACAGTGACACTCATATCTAGTGCCACCGTAGTGTGCAGTGAAATAAAACAACCCTTTTTTTACTGTAATCGATTGAATATCAGTAGCCTGCCTAAAGGCGTGTGTGTGAGGCCTATTGCATCTAGTCTGCCAACTTTTGCCAGTGCACAGTGACACTCATATCTAGTGCAACCGTAGTGTGCAGTGAAATAAAACAACCCTTTTTTACTGTAATCGATTGAATATCAGTAGCCTGCCTAAAGGCGTGTGTGTGAGGCCTATTGCATCTAGTCTGCCAACTTTTGCCAGTGCACAGTGACACTCATATCTAGTGCAACCGTAGTGTGCAGTGAAATAAAACAACCCTTTTTTTTACTGTAATCGATTGAATATCAGTAGCCTGCCTAAAGGCGTGTGTGTGAGGCCTATTGCATCTAGTCTGCCAACTTTTGCCAGTGCGCAGTGACACTCATATCTAGTGCCACCGTAGTGTGCAGTGAAATTAAAAAAACCCATTTTTTTACTGTAATCGATTGAATATCAGTAGCCTGCCTAAAGGCGTGTGTGTGAGGCCTATTGCATCTAGTCTGCCAACTTTTGCCAGTGCACAGTGACACTCATATCTAGTGCAACCGTAGTGTGCAGTGAAATAAAACAACCCTTTTTTTACTGTAATCGATTGAATATCAGTAGCCTGCCTAAAGGCGTGTGTGTGAGGCCTATTGCATCTAGTCTGCCAACTTTTGCCAGTGCACAGTGACACTCATATCTAGTGCAACCGTAGTGTGCAGTGAAAAAAAACAACCTTTTTTTACTGTAATCGATTGAATATCAGTAGCCTGCCTAAAGGCGTGTGTGTGAGGCCTATTGCATCTAGTCTGCCAACTTTTGCCAGTGCACAGTGACACTCATATCTAGTGCAACCGTAGTGTGCAGTGAAATAAAACAACCCTTTTTTTACTGTAATCGATTGAATATCAGTAGCCTGCCTAAAGGCGTGTGTGTGAGGCCTATTGCATCTAGTCTGCCAACTTTTGCCAGTGCACAGTGACACTCATATCTAGTGCAACCGTAGTGTGCAGTGAAATAAAACAACCCTTTTTTTACTGTAATCGATTGAATATCAGTAGCCTGCCTAAAGGCGTGTGTGTGAGGCCTATTGCATCTAGTCTGCCAACTTTTGCCAGTGCACAGTGACACTCATATCTAGTGCAACCGTAGTGTGCAGTGAAATAAAACAAACCCTTTTTTTACTGTAATCGATTGAATATCAGTAGCCTGCCTAAAGGCGTGTGTGTGAGGCCTATTGCATCTAGTCTGCCAACTTTTGCCAGTGCACAGTGACACTCATATCTAGTGCAACCGTAGTGTGCAGTGAAATAAAACAACCCTTTTTTTACTGTAATCGATTGAATATCAGTAGCCTGCCTAAAGGCGTGTGTGTGAGGCCTATTGCATCTAGTCTGCCAACTTTTGCCAGTGCACAGTGACACTCATATCTAGTGCAACCGTAGTGTGCAGTGAAATAAAACAACCCTTTTTTTACTGTAATCGATTGAATATCAGTTGCCTGCCTAAAGGCGTGTGTGTGAGGCCTATTGCATCTAGTCTGCCAACTTTTGCCAGTGCACAGTGACACTCATATCTAGTGCCACCGTAGTGTGCAGTGAAATAAAACAAAACCCTTTTTTTACTGTAATCGATTGAATATCAGTAGCCTGCCTAAAGGCGTGTGTGTGAGGCCTATTGCATCTAGTCTGCCAACTTTTGCCAGTGCACAGTGACACTCATATCTAGTGCAACCGTAGTGTGCAGTGAAATAAAACAACCCTTTTTTACTGTAATCGATTGAATATCAGTAGCCTGCCTAAAGTCGTGTGTGTGAGGCCTATTGCATCTAGTCTGTCAACGTTTGCCAGTGCACAGTGACACTCATATCTAGTGCAACCGTAGTGTGCAGTGAAACAAAACAACCTTTTTTTTACTGTAATCGATTGAATATCAGTTGCCTGCCTAAAGGCGTATGTGTGAGGCCTATTGCATCTAGTCTGCCAACTTTTGCCAGTGCACAGTGACACTCATATCTAGTGCAACCGTAGTGTGCAGTGAAATAAAACAACCCTTTTTTTACTGTAATCGATTGAATATCAGTAGCATGCCTAAAGGCGTATGTGTGAGGCCTATTGCATCTAGTCTGCCAACTTTTGCCAGTGCACAGTGACACTCATATCTAGTGCAACCGTAGTGTGCAGTGAAATAAAACAACCCTTTTTTTACTGTAATCGATTGAATATCAGTTGCCTGCCTAAAGGCGTGTGTGTGAGGCCTATTGCATCTAGTCTGCCAACTTTTGCCAGTGCACAGTGACACTCATATCTAGTGCAACCGTAGTGTGCAGTGAAATAAAACAACCCTTTTTTTACTGTAATCGATTGAATATCAGTAGCATGCCTAAAGGCGTGTGTGTGAGGCCTATTGCATTTAGTCTGCCAACTTTTGCCAGTGCACAGTGACACTCATATCTAGTGCAACCGTAGTGTGCAGTGAAATAAAACAACCCTTTTTTTACTGTAATCGATTGAATATCAGTAGCCTGCCTAAAGGCGTGTGTGTGAGGCCTATTGCATCTAGTCTGCCAACTTTTGCCAGTGCACAGTGACACTCATATCTAGTGCAACCGTAGTGTGCAGTGAAATAAAACAACCCTTTTTTTACTGTAATCGATTGAATATCAGTAGCCTGCCTAAAGGCGTGTGTGTGAGGCCTATTGCATCTAGACTGCCAACTTTTGCCAGTGCACAGTGACACTCATATCTAGTGCAACCGTAGTGTGCAGTGAAATAAAACAACCCTTTTTTTACTGTAATCGATTGAATATCAGTAGCCTGCCTAAAGGCGTGTGTGTGAGGCCTATTGCATCTAGTCTGCCAACTTTTGCCAGTGCACAGTGACACTCATATCTGGTGTCACAGTAGCTTGCACGCATAGCACCACTAATCGTAAAAAAAAATGACAGGCAGAGGCAGGCCACCCCGCAGGGGCCTTCGTGGTCGTGGTGCTGTGATTCCCTTTGGCCCTAGAATTATGCCCAGTTTTCAGAGGCAACGTACCCTGAACTTGAATAGTTCTGAGGACATGGTTTACTGGCTAACACAGGACACCCAATCTTCTACAGCTTCCGCTCGGAACCTAGACGCACCATCCTCCTCCAGCTTAGCTTCGGGCACCTCTCCAGTTACCACTCGCCCGCCTGCCGCCACCACCAACACTAGCACCACAGCCGCTTCACTTGATCCGTCAGCAGAGTTATTTACAGATCCGTTGGAAGAAATGAGTGATGCACAAACATTAGTGCCAGAGGATGTAGATAACAGGGACATGTCCCAGTCAGGCAGCATTACACTCCTGGACGTACGGTCTGATGATGATGATGATGTTGTACCCGGTGCTGCTTCCTTTGTTGAGTTGTTAGATACAAGTGAAGCGGTTGATGATGACGATGCGTCCGTAGATGTCACATGGGTGCCCGCTATAAGAGAAGAAGAACAGGAGGAAAGTTCAGATGGGGAGACAGAGAGGAGGAGGAGACAAGTTGGAAGCAGCGGGAGGTCATCGAAAGTAGCTAGTGGCACAGTCAGACAGCATGCATCGGCACCCGGGGTCAGCCAGACAGCACGCCAGTCAACGCATGCTTTTGCCACCACCAAAATGCCGTCATTGCAGAGCTCAGCAGTGTGGCAATTTTTTCGTGTGTCTGCCTGTGACAACAGTGATGCCATTTGCAACCTGTGCGAAAAGAAACTGAGTCGTGAGAAGTCCAACACCCACCTAGGTACAACTTCTTTGCGAAGGCACATGATGTCACATCACAAACGCCTATGGGATCAACACATGAGTACAAGCAGCACACAAAGTCAAAGCCGCCATCCTCCTCCTGGTCCAGCATCTTCAGCCACGTCAACCAGTGCTGCCCTGCTTGCCCCCTCTCAACCATCCGCCACTCCGTGTCTCGCCCTGAGCAGTCCCTGCTCATCTGCCCACAGTCAGGTGTCTGTCAAGGACATGTTTGAGCGTAAGAAGCCAATGTCACAAAGTCACCCCCTTGCCCGGCAACTGACAGCTGGCTTGTCTGAACTCTTAGCCCGCCAGCTTTTACCATACAAGCTGGTGGAGTCTGAGGCGTTCAAAAAATTTGTAGCTATTGGGACAACGCAGTGGAAGGTACCCGGCCAAAATTTCTTTGCACAAAAGGCAATCCCCAACCTGTACTTGATTGTGCAAAAGGAAGTAATGGCATCTCTGGCACACAGTGTTGAGGCAAGGGGGCATCTGACCACGGATACCTGGTCTGCAAAGCATGGTCAGGGCTGGTATATCACCTACACTGCGCATTGGGTAAACCTGGTGACGGCTGCCAAGCATGGAATATGTGGCTCTGCAGAGGAGTTGGTGACACCGCCACGACTTGCAGGCAGGCCTGCTGCCACCTCCTCTACTCCTCCTACTCCATCCTCTTCCATAACCTCCTCGGCTGAGTCCTCTTCTGCTGCTGCTATGTCTTGCTCCACATCAACGGCACCCCCCCCAGCTCCACAGGTACTATTCCATATTCCGGATACGGCAGTGTCACGGCGTCTTGGTGTTGACTTCCCTGAAAGCAGAGAGTCACACCGGACCAGCACTCCTGTCCGCCCTGAACGCACAGGTGGATCAGTGGCTGACTCCGCACCAACTGGAGATCGGCAAAGTGGTTTGTGACAACGGAAGAAATTTGTTGGCGGCATTAAATTTGGGCAAGTTGACACATGTGCCGTGCATGGCACATGTGTGTAATCTGATTGTACAACGCTTTGTGCATAAGCACCCAGGCTTACAGCATGTCCTGAAGCAGGCCAGGAAGGTGGGTGTGTGCCCATTTCAGGCGTTCCTACACGGCCATGGCGAACTTTACAGATATCCAGCGGTGAAACAACATGCCAGCGAGGAGCTTGATTTTCGACAGGCCGACAAGTTTGAATTCAACACTCCTAATGTTCGACCGCCTGCTCCAACAAGAAAAGGCCGTTAACGAGTATTTGTATGACCGGGGTGCTAGGACAGCCTCTGCGGAGCTGGGGATTTTTTTGCCACGTTACTGGACGCTCATGCGCAATGCCTGTAGGCTTATGCGTCCTTCTGAGGAGGTGACAAACCTGGTCAGTCGCACCGAGGGCACCATCAGCGACATCATACCATTTGTTTTCTTCCTGGAGCGTGCCCTGTGAAGAGTACTGGATCAGGCCATAGATGAGCTTGAAGAGGAAGAGGAAGAGTTGGGGTCACCATCACCGCCAGAAACAGCCTTATCAGAATCGCTTGCTGGACCTGCGGCAACGCTGGAAGAGGATTGTGAGGAAGAGGAGTCAGAGGAGAAATGTGGCTTTGAGGAGGAGGAGGAAGACCAACCACAACAGGCATCCCAGGGTGCTCTTTGTCCCCTATCTTGTACCAGTGGTGTTGTACGTGGCTGTGGGGAAGAACATAACTTCAGTAAGATCACTGAGGATGAGGAACGGGACATGACTAGCTCGGCATCCAACCTTGTGCAAATGGGCTCTTTCATGCTGTCGTGCCTGTTGAGGGACCCTCGTATAAAAAGGATGAAGGAGAACGACCTGTACTGGGTGTCAACGCTACTAGATCCCCGGTATAAGCAGAAAGTGCATGAAATGTTACAGAGTTACCACAAGTCGGAAAGGATGCAGCACTATCAAAATAAATTAAAAAGTATGCTTTACACAGCATTTAAGGGTGATGTCACAGCACAAAGGCAATCTAACTGCTGAAGAGGTGAACATAATCCTCCTCCTCCCACGACCACGCCGGCAAGCAGAGGACGCTTTGCAGACGTGTTGTTGATGGAGGACATGCAGAGCTTTTTAAGTCCTATGCATCGCCACAGCCCTTCGGGGTCCACCCTCAGAGAACGACTCGACCGTCAGGTAACAGACTACCTCGCCATAACTACAGATATCGACACTATGAGCAGCGATGAACCCCTTGACTACTGGGTGTGCACTCTTGCCCTGTGGCCTGAGCTATCCCAATTTGCCATAGAACTTCTGTCCTGCCCCGCTTCAAGTGTCCTGTCAGAAAGGACCTTCAGTGCAGCAGGAGGTTTTGTCACTGATAAGAGAAGTCGCCTAGGTGAAAAAATTCTAGATTACCTCACCTTTATTAAGATGAATGAGGGATGGATCCCGAAGGGACTGACAGTGGGCGATACATTCGATTAAAAAAGGCCTGATAGATGAGCTGCCTTGAGCTAATAATGGTCCACACGCTGCTGTATTTTATCCCTGAATGCCGGATGACTTGCGTGACTTATCAGCCACCAACTAGGGTTCAAGACGCAATGTTTTAGGTCACTTTCTGCCTGGCAAACTAACATCATTTTTTCTGGTCGCGGCAACAATACCTAATTTTTGCATTTAAATTATTTTATTTTAGAAGGCGTACAGCATGTAATGAAAAATAAAGCATTTTTGAACAGTCTTGCATAACAGTTGTGCAAAAATACAGAATTACAATAGAGACAATTTGTGAAAGTTAGCTGGCTATTCCTTCTTATTTTTACTTTAAAGGTTAATAATTTTTCTTATTTTTTACTGTGATTGCAAATTAAGAGATACCTAAAACATGGTAAAACAGACAATAGTAAAGAGTATATCTGCAGGAAACACCAAAGTCCTATTAGCTATAATCCCTCCCGCAGTATTAGCTTATTATTTACAATATCTAACCTGGGCAATCACCCTTGGGTTACCCTAGGGCAGGCTTCAGTAAGTGACCTCTCCTTTCCTTGGATGATTTTGCTGCCGGTTGCTTCTGAAGGGTCTCCAGGGCTCCCCCACTCCGGTCCTTCCCCCAGTGTCGCTTCAACCAGTAACAAATGTTTTATATTTGTAAAGCGACCCAATGATCCCCCTTGATAGAGGTTTATCTTTACAAATTTTGGAGAACCAATTTAAGACCGGTGTCCCCTGTTTCTGGGTCAGGGAGTGTGTGAAATGCCTCAGCCTTCAGTAATTGTAATGTTCTGACAGCGGTAGCTCATGCTTGTCCCTCAGTTCCTCATAGGTGAGCATCTGGCCCTTTACTAACCAATCTCCCAGTCTATCTAGTTTCCTTGACCTCCACCAGTGTTGTGATGTTGTGCTCATGTGTTTCGGGGCCTGAGGGTGGTCAAGAATTGGGGTCATTTGGGTGGATCCGGGGAACAAACCCGTGTGTTTCTTGGCCCATTTCCAGTATGATAGTGAGTGTCTGATTAGGGGGTTTGGCGAGTTTTTAAGGCTCTGAGGCAATTCTGATAGCCAAGCCACCTTGTCCCAGGTTAAGGGCCTGAAAGTGTGGCTCTCTAAATACACACAGGCCGGTTGATGACATATAGAATGTGTTATTGGGAGTAAAGATAGGTGACGGACAGGTAATAAACTGATAGGAATGAATAGTACAACTGAATACACCACTTCTATCTGGTGGCACCATAGATTGCACGTGCAGTGCCCCAAAGTCGAAGTAGGAGGTCCGACCAAGCATCTTTTTCCATCTCCCTGTTCCAAAAATCCATGCCATATACACGTCACCTGATAAGTAACGTAACAGGTATTAAACTGATAGGAATGAGTAGTACAACTTAATACACCTCTCCTATCTGGTGGCACCTTAGATTGCACGTGCAGTGCCCCAAATTCGAAGTAGGAGGTCCAACCAAGCATCTTTTTCCATCTCCCTGTTCCAAAAATCCATGCCATATACACGTCTCCTAATAGTGGACGTAACAGGGATTAAATCGATAGGAATAGTACTACTTAACAGTACACACCTTATAATAACGCAGACAACACATATAATCTTCCATGCTGAGCAGTGGAAGCCCCCAGACTCTGACCTGTGTATAATATTCCATGCTGGGCAGTGGAAGCCCCCAGACTCTGACCTGTGTATAATATTCCATGCTGGGCAGTGGGAGCCCCCAGACTCTGACCTGTGTATAATATTCCATGCTGGGCAGTGGAAGCCCCAGACTCTGACCTGTGTATAATCTTCCATGCTGGGCAGTGGAAGCCCCCAGACTCTGACCTGTGTATAATCTTCCATGCTGGGCAGTGGAAGCCCCCAGACTCTGGGAGTCTGAAGGAGAGGAGTCAGAGGAGGAAGGTGGCTTTGAGGAGGTGGAAGACCAAACACAGCAGGCGTCCCAGGGGGCTTGTTGTCACCTTTCGGGGATCCTTGGTGGCTGGGTGGAGGAAGAGACCTTCAACGACATCAGTGAGGACAAGGAACAGGACATGGCTAGCTTGGTATCCAACCTTGTGCAAATGGGGAGTTTGCGGTTGTGCAAAGGGACTGTTTGCGGTTGTTTGCGGTGCATTAAACAGGGATATTGGTCTGTTACTGTGAAGCGGGTGTAACCCTTACACTACCTGATCAATACAACATCATACCTGATGTTTTAAAGCATGTTATTCCAAACAATTTAGGAATGTTAGGTGATTTATGCCCTTTATGGCTTAAAACCAGATTTTGCATCAACGATGTAATTTTCCGTGGGAGTTTTGCCTTGGATCCCCCTCCGGCATGCCACAGTCCAGGTGTTAGTCCCGTTTAAACAACTTTCCCATCACTATTGTGGCCAGAAAGAGTCCCTGTGGGTTTTGAAATTCGCCTGCCCATTAAAGTCTATGGTGGTTCGTCGTTGTTCGTCCGTTCGCGAACTTTTGATGGAATTCGCGTCCGCGGTTCGCGAACCGAAAATTTGATGCTCGCGACATCACTACATACAATACATTACATATAATACATTACATATAATACGTTACATACAATACAAATCAAATACCCCCTATCTATCTAACATACAATCTATTTAATATAAAATAAATCATAACTATATCAAATACATCCCCCTAGCTATCTCATATACAATAAATCCTAACTACATACACAGACCCTAATTCTAAGCTAAAATAAAATAAAATAATTACAGTCCTAACTACATACACAGACCCTAATCCTAAGCTAAAATTAAATAATTAAGACCACTTACCTTTAAGATATCCCTTCAGATCACTAACCTAGGGGTAAAACAAAACAAAAAAGAGGAGAAGAAAAAATCACGCAGTTCGGATCCTGTGGAAGCTAGGGCGAAACGTGCGCGTCAGATTCGAACTGCGTTTCTCACGATGATGACGTCACTCCTTAGGGAGTAACCGATCTGCACTGTAGTGTTTGTACCTCTGGCTATGGTATTCACCTATTATTTATTGGAGAGTAGGTAAGTGCACCAGTGGTGTGAATAGTCCCAGATAGGGAGTATAGATTAGCTTTTTATAGGCAGATTAGTGGGTAAATAGTGGGCCCTTATCTGCCTAATCCACTATTTGTATGTAAATAGGGCCACAGTGGTACATTATTTCATCACCTACTGGTTGCATACTTCCTACTCTTCAATGAAATTGGTTGAGACACCCTAGAGATTATTCTGTGTGCTTTATTTATAGCTCTGCATATTGAATATATTTATTATAGGTATTTGGACCTTGTATTAAGCATACTTAGATTTATATATATTATTCATCATGTATACAAGTGAGGTTGGCATATGACACTACTTTGTACTATTTGGGAGACGTGCAGTGTCACGTTTTTAATATTTTATTTTTATATATTTAATAAAAGTTATATTTTATACATATGGGTTTGAGTTATGACTTTTGTCTGTAGATATCTGTATGGATGTTCCTTTGGGGGAGGTGGATGTCTTGGGAATTAAAGGTGTACTTTTTCTTCTCCTCTTTTTTGTATACAATACTTACACTGCCTAAGACAATCATATGCTGTTGTTCTATATTTTTTTACATATTCATACTTTATTACTATTTACAACTAGCATTACCCCAGTTTTGATTTATTGGCCTCTTTTTGCAAAGTAAAACAAAACTAAACAATTAGTACAAAACATTAACATAATGCTTATGGGGGTCTGTATTGACTCTTATGAATTATAGGGTTAATTTAAAGCCTTATGGGGGTCTGTATTGACCACCATGAGTGACAGTGTTACTTAAGTGCTTATGGGGGTCTGTATTGACCCCCATGAGTGACAAGTTTGTTTAGTGCTTATGGGGGTCTGTATGAATTATAGTGTTAATTTAAGGCCTTATGGGGATCTGTATTGAACCCTATAAATTATAGGGTTAATTATTGGCTTATGGGGGTCTGTATTGACCCCCATGAGTTATAGGGTTAATTAAGTGCTTATGGTGGTCTGTATTGACCCCCATGAATGATAGGGTTAATTAAGGCCCTAGGGGGTCTGTATTGAACCCCATGAATTATAGGGTTAATTATTGGCTTATGGGGGTCTGTAGTGACCCCCATGAGTTATAGGGTTAATTAAGTGCTTATGGGTGTCTGTATTGACCCACATGAGTGACAGGGTTAATTAAGTACTTATGGGGTCTGTATTGACCCCCATGCATTATAGGGTTAATTAAGGCTTTATGGGGGTCTGTATTGACCGCCATGAATTATAGGCTTAATTAAGGCTTTATGGGGGTCTGTATTGCCCTACATGAATTATAAGGTTAATTAAGTGCTTATGGGGGTCTGTATTGACCCTCATGTATTATAGGGTTAATTAAGGCATTATGGGGGTCTGTATTGACCCCCATGCATGTTATTGTTAATTATTGGCTTATGGGGCTCTGTATTGACCCCCATGAGTTATAGGGTTAATTAAGTGCTTATGGGGGTCTGTATTGACCCCCATGAGTGACAGGGTTAATTAAGTGCTTATGGGGGTCTGTATTGACCCCCATGAGTGACAGGGTTAATTAAGGCCTTAGGGGGTCTGCATTGACCCTCATGAATTATAGGGTTAATTATTGGCTTATGGGGGTCTGTAGTGACCCCCATGAGTTATAGGGTTAATTAAGTGCTTATGGGGGTCTGTATTGACCCCCATGAGTGACAGGGTTAATTAAGTGCTTATGGGGGTCTGTATTGACCCCCATGAATTATAGGGTTAGTAAAATGGCCTTATGGGGGCCCATAATGAGAAGCACACGGGTGACTGAAAGGTTCATACATTTCAAACTCTCTAAAATGCATATGTATTATTTTTCCTGCAAATATAAGTTTCCGTTTCCCAGTGATTATAGACTCAAAATATTCTACACACTGAAATTCTTACAAGTATAAATCCCACAAAGGAACCTATGTAGCCAGGGACGTAACTACTGCCAGTGAAGTGGGTCAGTGATAGGGTTAATTTAAGGCCCTAGGGGGGTCTGTATTGACCCCCATGAATTATAGGGTTAATTATTGGCTTATGGGGGTCTGTAGTGACCCCCATGAGTTATAGGGTTAATTAAGTGCTTATGGGGGTCTGTATTGACCCACATGAGTGACAGGGTTAATTAAGTACTTATGGGGTCTGTATTGACCCCCATGCATTATAGGGTTAATTAAGGCTTTATGGGGGTCTGTATTGACCGCCATGAATTATAGGCTTAATTAAGGCTTTACGGGGGTCTGTATTGCCCTACATGAATTATAAGGTTAATTAAGTGCTTATGGGGGTCTGTATTGACCCCCATGAATTATAGCATTAATTAAGGCAATATGGGGGTCTGTATTGACCCCCATGCATGTTATTGTTAATTATTGGCTTAAGGGGGTCTGTATTGACCCCCATGAGTTATAGGGTTAATTAAGTGCTTATGGGGGTCTGTATTGACCCCCATGAGTGACAGGGTTAATTAAGTGCTTATGGGGGTCTGTATTGACCCCCATGAGTGACAGTGTTAATTAAGGCCTAAGGGGGTCTGCATTGACCCTCATGAATTATAGGGTTAATTATTGGCTTATGGGGGTCTGTAGTGACCCCCATGAGTTATAGGGTTAATTAAGTGCTTATGGGGGTCTGTATTGACCCCCATGAGTAACAGGGTTAATTAAGTGCTTATGGGGGTCTGTATTGACCCCCATGAATTATAGGGTTAGTAAAATGGCCTTATGGGGGCCCATAATGAGAAGCACACGGGTGACTGAAAGGTTCATACATTTCAAACTCTCTAAAATGCATATGTATTATTTTTCCTGCAAATATAAGTTTCCGTTTCCCAGTTTCCGTTTCAAAATATTCTACACACTGAAATTCTTACAAGTATAAATCCCACAAAGGAACCTATGTAGCCAGGGACGTAACTACTGCCAGTGAAGTGGGTCAGTGATAGAAACATGTATTTTCTTCAAATTCACCTTGGAGCTCTTAAATTATATATATATATATATATATATATATATATATATATATATATATCACGTTTATATAATGTTTGTGGGGCTTGCAGTTGCAGGCAAGGAGCTCCAAAGGCGCTCCTTGCGCTGGTGGAGATGAGCGCCATAGACGCTCATTCCCTACGACCCCATAACCTAAACTTCTAATGCCAACAGTGGCACATACAAAACAGGATACTACAACAAATGTTCTTAAAAGATAATAAATGGAAGGATCTATCCAAGTTTTGTATGCACCACTGTCTAAGCCTAACCCCAAATCTAAACCTCTCTAAATACATACAAAATGAAAGTATATCTACTGTTTTGTATGATCTCAGTACAAAAACAAATGGATTTAAATGCTATTTTAACATTTGCATCTCTCTCTGTAATTCTCAACAGACACTGCCTGAAGTGTCTCATCGTCTCTACAACAATTTATACACAACACATTGAAGACAAGAGGTACAGTATTACAAGTTACAAAAAATATATATATCAAGTACTGCTGTTTACACATATAAAATGGAAGGACCAATCCTGTTTTGTGTCTGCTTTTGTGTAAATGTACTGCAACCTAACTAACACTCTAAGCCTAATCCCGTAAAAGTAAACCCCTAATGACAACATTGCTGCATGCAAAACACTATACCAAAAAAAAATAAAGGGGTACCCTAACCCCTAATGCCAACAGTGGTGCACACAAAACAGAAAAGGGCAATGCTGTTAACATATACAAAATGAAAGGATATATAATATTTTAGGTGTGCAACCCTCTAAGCCCAACTCCATACCCTAAACACCTAATGACAACAGTAGCGCACAAAAAACACAACTAAGCCCATAATGACAACAATGCCACACACAAAACAGGATAACACAAGAAATGCTGTTAACATATACAAAATAGAAGGACCTATCAAGTTTGCTGAGCCACTTTCACAAAATAGACTGAACCCTAACTAATCTGCTAAATCCAACCTCATAAAGCTAACCGCATAATGCAAACACTGGTGCACATAAAACAGGATAGGAGAAAATAACAAAAGCAAAATAAATAAAAAAAAGTTCCTTGAAACCCCCCCCCAAAAAAAGGAGCAAAAGTACTAATGTACTACTTTTATTTACAGATTAATATGGCAAATACTGAAAACAAAGAGGAAAAGAAAAGACGTCAAACTAGACAACGTAAAAAAAACATGGGCAGATTAACAGACGCCCAAGCAAAAGGAAATTTGACGACAAAAAGAACGGTAGAGACTCACAAGCAAAAGACTAGCGGCTGACAAACTAACATTCAAGCGCAAGAAGTCAACTAAAAAACAAAAGCATTTAGAAAATGTTGCTGAACAATCTGAGAAGAATTCTAATGATGATTTAGAGAGTCACATTGATATATGTTCTCAGAATTGTCCTTTACTTAAATCTTTAATAGTAGAGGTTCATAATTGTGGTATTATGAATATTGTCTGTCAGTTTTGTGGGGGCTTATCATTTCTATCAGGAAAGACACAGAGATGGCCAGTTTGTTAGTTGCTGTCAAAAAGACAAGGTAAGACTTCCACAACAACAACACTACCCAACATATTTAAAAAGCATTATGACTGAGCCTACTTTCCCTAATTACCAACATTTCAAAACAAACATAACATTGTATAATAGTGCCATATCCTTTGCATCTATGGGTGCTAATGTGCCAGGACATGGCCCTTACTCTTTCAAAGTACAAGGACAAATTTATCATCGTACTTCTCATTTACATCCAGAAGAAGAGGAGCAAAGAATGTTTGCTCAACTATATGTCCTAGATAGAATGGAAGCTGTTGAAAAATGTATGCAGCTTCCAGAAAATAAAAAATGCTTACCCATTGTTTTTATCAAGCTTGATAAAATTATGATCCAAAACCCATACACTCAAGCTTTTAAAAAATTGTCAGAAATAGAACAAGAACAAATAATTCATGCGGAACTACATCAACTACCAATCGCAAAAGTCAACATGGTTCCTAAAAGGGATTGCCATACTGATAAACACTGTTACAACTTACCAACATCAAATTAAGTTGCAATGGTCTTTCAGAATGATGAGGAAGAACCACCATTTCAAAGGGATATTAGAATATATCCCAGAAATAAGGTAAGTATCTTAAGTACTAATTTAGATCAATGACATATCCCATTTTTTCCCCAATGGGGAAGCCAGATTGCAACCCAAATTAACACTTGACAGTTAACCAAATTCTAAAGTACGTGTCAGAAATAATATGTCCATGCTTGAATTTAAAGTGTCTCAAACTGCCACTCGAGATGGATTTAATCCCATTTTATGTGGTGGAAAACTGACACACAATGGATCATTGATTCATATTTGCAAGTTGAGGCAAATAATAAAAATTTCATAAAATATCAACAAGATAAACTACGTGTAGAACAATATTGTGGACTGATGGATTATGTCGCATAGGTAGCTACAAACACAGAGCATGTAGCTGGCAAACCCTTTTGGTGCAAAGGTGATGTTGTTAGGTGGAGATTTTAGGCAAACATTACCTGTTGTTGTCCATGGAAATCGCATAGACATTGTAGAAACATGTATAAAGTCAAGTACACTATGGAAACTCTTTACTCACCTCAAATTAGAAAATATTAGATCAGAAGGACAAAATAAATTCAATTATTGGCTCATTCAAATTGGAGAAGATTTGCAAACAGGACATTATATCGGCTATATTCCAAAATACAATACAATAAATAACGCTGACTTTGCAGAGCCAAAGTAATATTAACATCAAAAATAAAGATGCATTGCTTCTGAAGAATGAAATATTAAAATTAATAGATGCACCACAAACAAATTATCACAGTGCTGATTGTGTACTTGGTGATGACAAATAAACTCAGGCAAACTTTTCAACTGAAATTATTAATTCATTAACTTCTTCTGGAATGCCACCACATATTTTGCAGCCAAAAAATGGTGCAATTGTCATGATACTGCAAAATATGAACCCCCCAAAAAAGGACTATGTAATGGGACCAGATCAATTGTTCAATAATTAAAAACCATTTCATAAATTAAGAAATTCTCAATGGTACCCATAAAGGTGAAAGAGTTTTCATACCAAAAATAGATTTGGCACCAAGTGAAAGTAGCTCGCCTTTTGTACTTCAAAGAAGACAATTTCCCATCATCATGGCATTTGCCATGACCATTAATAAATCACAAGGATTAACTTTTAAATCTGTTGCAATCTTTTTAGAAGAACCAGTATTTGCCCATGGCCAACTGTATTTTGCATTTTCAAGATGCAAGAATTCAGAGGATATTAAAGTTTTTATTGAAAAAAAACAAACCCAGGGTGATTTATTAGATGATGGCCGCATTTTTACAAAAAACATTGTCTACTATGAAGTACTGTAAATTAAATTAAACAAAATAATAACAATACAACTAATCTACAAATAACCCAAATAAAAAAGCAACAGTGCTCTTACTGTATATCTACAACAAATTCACAAAAATACCACAACAAATATAGAGAACAATGGTTTTATTTTGAGGACGCAATGTTATGTCACTCAGACTCTTTTTAGAGGACCACTATTTCGCTAAGGAAACTCTATGTAATGGCAAAAAAACATAGAGAACAGTGGTTATACCCCGCAGACAAACTTTGATGTCTGACGGTCTCTTTGTACAGGACCACTATTTCACATTGGAAACTCTATGTGCCATTTTCAATAGCTTCAAAAATACAAACAAAAAAACAATAAACAGTTATATCCCATAGACAAAATTACAAGTCTGCTGGGCTCTTTTTAAGGGAACCACTTCGACATACAAAACCAAAAAAAAATTGAATGTCTTGAAAGTGACTTTTGCCAGGATTGGCCCCACAAAACAGTTACCTTGCATTTTCTTAAATTTACTGTTTCAATTTTAATACATTAAGTTCATGTTTGTAATGTTAAAATTCTGTTTTCCAAGGACTGAAACGTTGTTTCATTGTATGTAATTACGGGTTCATGTTAGTAGGAGGTTGATCATTTGTTGTAAAATGTAAATGTTCAATTACTGAGAGAGTATTGATCCAAGGAGCAGTCCGATTGCCAGTTATTTTTTTTGCCCACTTTGAAACAATTCACCAAGTTTCACTGGTTTTTTTTTGGTTTGCCTTCCTCTGGATTCAATATTCTAGATTACTGTATTTTTTTTAAATTGAATTGTAAATATTATTACATTATGTTAATGTTTGCATTGTTAACATTGTATTTAACAAGGTTTCAAAAGTTGTTTTTTGGATGTTATTAAGGTTTTATGTCAGTAGGAGCATAATCATTTCTTCAAGATGTAAATGTACAGTATAATTAAATAGACAGGATTCATCCAGGGACTAATCCGATAGCCATTTGTATTAAATGAACACCTTCCTGACCCCAGTAACTGGCAAAGTTTCAATTGGGGGTTTTACTGTTTGCCTTCCTCTGGTTTCAACACCTATGTGCTTTAACAGTGGTTCAACTATAAGTTACATGTTAAGAAGCATTCTATAATGGTTTAAAATACTCATTCATACAAACTTGACCTATTGTTATGTTACTCATTCATAGCTCAGAATGAAAAATGTTAGTATTGCTAAAAATAATTGGTTGACCACTGTTTCCAATATAAGTTGCATATTACAAAGCTTTATGTATTGGTTCACAATACATATTCATAAACATTTCATCCATTGTTATATTATTACTACATACATAAAAATTAAAAAGGTTAATATGGTTTAACAGTTGTTGAAATACAAGTTAAATGTTAAAAAAAATAAAAAAAATAATTATAATTCTTGTACTTCTTTGTAGATAACAAAAAGGTTAACAGTGTCAGAGACTCAGCATTCACAGCTTTTAAATGTTATTGATCGTCAATTTTTGATGGGCAAGTTGCTAGTATATATATATATATATATATATATATATATATATATATATATATATATATATATATATACTAGCGAATTGCCCGTCTTATATTTTGAGTACTATCTTTTTTCTATTTTTTCCCCTTGAACTTTATGGGTGCGGCTTATATGCGGTGCGGCTTATATTCGGACCAATATATTTAATTTATTGTGTTTTAAAAAGTTTTTATGTGCGCGTGGTTGGGGCGTTAAGGTCGTATTTTTGCAAGCTTGGGGCTCGTATTTTTGGATGTTAAGTCCGTAAATTTTCTGGTGTAAGTTTCGCCTGCTGCTCAATGCAGCCGACGTGTGAGCCTCCACCGAAAGTCATAGGGGGTCGTAGGGATGAGTGCCTACGGCGCAAATCACCAGCGCAAGGAGCGCCGAAGGCCGCAGTTGCTGCGAGATCGCTATGCGAGCCAGCAGTGTTAGCAACAACCCGCATGCTCACTACTATATATGTGATATATATATATATTTGTTGTCGGCCCCTCTCCTATGGTGAGGTGTAGCTAAATTGTGGAAGTAGCTACGACTTCTAGCCTGCTTACCAGGCCAGATGAGTCCATGGGCATGGGCAAAGGGGCTGATGGGGTGAAGCGAGCAAGGAGGTGCTTAATGAAAGCATTACCTTGTAACATGGGCACGGATGCCATTTAGTAGATATGGGATGAATCTACAATGAAGGCTTGTTTAATGCCATGTGATGTCCTTGGTCATGGACCAGGACGCTAATCAGAGCTGAACCAGCAATTAGGTGCTTAGCAAAAGTGTTACCTTGAAACATGGGCAAGCACACTATTTAATAGATATGGGAACAATCTACAATAACAGCTTGCTGAAAAGTACATGGTGATGAAAAAGGCGTGTCCTTGGGCACAGCAAGGAAATCGAGGGATCAAAATGATCAAGGTAGTGCCTAGCAATGGGTAATTTAGGATTTATAGAAAACCTGGTGGCTTGTAGAAAGCGATTGATGATGAAAAGGTGTTCGTTGTAAAAGAGTCAAAGTCTGCAAACGTAGGGCTAGGGTCCATCTAGATAAAAATAAGGCTCTTTGAGCAAGTCATCATCTAGTGCTTGTTGTATGGCATTGAAAGCATGCTTTTGCAAATCATTTAAAGTAGCAATTTTTTCCTCTGTTTTCTGTTTTTTAACATTAGCGTCATCAAAGTTGATATAATTTCAAATTCCTGGATCTGGGAGATTAAAACTTGCACAACTTAATTGATGACATAATAATATGTCTTGAATTTCCCTTAATGCCTGTAATTCAGCTATGGAGCCGTTGTAACATTGCAAAAAGTGTTCATACATATCTATTTTAAATGTTTCTCACAAAGCCAATGCATTTGGAACATTGCAAAATATGCAAATGTACGCAAACTGTTCACTCATCTGCCGTAGCATTTTACATAGGGCTGCTTCTTGTAGATATCTCTCCCATTCTGTCTCATCAGCAAGGAAGTTTCTATGTCTGGCAGCTAATTGAAATGTGTCATAAAGTGTGTCATTGACAGTTCTCAATTCTTCAAAACTTTGTGCCCCACGAACATTTAAAAGTAGTAAACGTAAGCAGAAACGTTCAATGTCTCTTGGACTTACAGTATACATTTGGGTTATAATTTTAGTACCACCCTGTTTTCTCTATTTCCATAATCCATTGACAAAGACATAATGATATGGAATATCATTGTATAAGTATTGCCTTGCCTCAATATCCTTAGAGTTTAATTTAAACCAAGCAGTAAGTGTTGCTTGTCCGTGTTCATTTTGTGCAAGAGCATTTTCCTCATTGCCACGCTGGAAATAAATTAATTGTCTTTGTGGCTACTCGATGAACAGCTATGCGATATACTGCAGTGAGCGAACATGCATTTCAAATTTGAAAAGCCGCCACATTGTTTCTGCCGAATTTACATAGCGAGCATCTACATAAGAAGAAAGTTCATCATATATTTTACTCATTGTCTTCACTTTGTCCATTTTTAACCACAACAGTTGCTGCATCATATCCTTTATAAATATATTTGTAGACATATTTAGTTGATTTGATAGAAATGCAAGCTTCCACATTTATGTGTGCATTATACTTCATTAGTAGATGTGGATTATATGGCACTTCATACGTGTTATCTACATTTTTTCCTGTAATTATTGCTTTCAGACCTTTTCTTCGTCTGTACAATGGATACCCATCACAATTTGCAAAGGTTTGATCTCTAAACTCTTTAAGGAAATCATGTGCATTTTTTATTTTCCATACATGGCGATTTATGGGTTTAGATCTCCTTATGGTCCATGAATCATGCAATGTGTTACAATGTAATAGATTGTTTCATGGTTTTGTGGATGTGGTAGTTCAGCAGTAATTACTGAATCCACTTTCTCTGCAGTATTCAATTTATCATTTTCCTGAAGTATGAAAAGCATATGTGCATGTGGCAGGCCTCTCTTCTGGAAATCAATTGTGTAAACATAAGCCACACACTTTCCAAATAAATTATTTTTGGTGATATCATCTATTAAGGCTGTTAATTTTATTTTCAAGACTCGAGCCACTAAGTCTGGTCTATCAGAAGCATTCTGGCCCTCTTTCAAATTCTGAACAATCTGTGGCCATTGAGGATTACATGTAAATGTAATAAATAAATGTGGTTTCCCAAATTTAGTGACAATAGCCATAGCATCATTGTATCTTTCTTGCATAATGCGAAGAGATCATTGGAAGGAATATGGTAAAATGATGGCTCTGCCAGCTGACAGATTTTGGTTTGTAGCTGCCTCAGCCACATCATCCATAATGCCATAATATTATTTTCTATGGTGTGACCTGAAATACCAAGAGATATCAGAGCAACGTTATATAATACAGTATATCATAAATATGCAATGAATTAATCTAATGAAATATACTGTACCTTGTGTCCTTGTAAGATGATGTGTTTACGCCACTGCAGGTTAAATCTCTATCAGTTTGACATTCACAGACACCTGGAAAGTGTGAAATCATATTAGAGCAATTAGTATATGTTATAGTGTGCATACATATACAGGTTACAATGTGGGAAAGTACGTCAGTGTACAGTTTAAAATTTTTTATTGAAAATATTTGTTTTTATCTATCACTGACTACATTAATGAATAAGAAGCCTTTAGCTGTTATCTTCCTGTGAATTGTATTGAAATTCTATTGAAGTAAGTTTATTTGACTTAATGCACATGTGCCTGCAGGGCAAATGTGACTGTGAAATTGACAGTTGCAATTTTTAAAAACATCTTTCACTAATGACTATATGTTACTAGCAGCTTGCCCATCAAAAAATGACGGCAATAAGATTGTAAGGCAGGTAATGTTGTTTGCATGCAAAATTAATTTTGTTGGTGTTTTAAGATTCTTTGGCGCTCATCACGTGGCTCGCAATGAGCGCTTCCGCCGCTCATTGCGAGGTTCTTGGTTGTTTGTGTTCTATGAGCAGCGTTGGTGTTTTTTTTGGTATGGCAATGAATAATTAATAAAATAAGAAATTAATATATTTTACCTATTGTGAAGTAATATATGCAGAATTGTGTTGAACAGCTGTCAATCTGTTTTCATGTTGCTGCATCATCAGTGCTGTGGAGCTGCTGTGTAAGCGTCATGAATGTGTGCAGTGTAATAGTGTGCGTGCGCGAGGCAAATCCGTTAGGGTAGCTGTGTACTTCCGGATTGTATAAGTTATTGTTCTAAAATGGCGCCTAATGTGTGGTATGTGTGTATGCGGCTGTGGCTGATTTAGCATCCTTCGTTTTGGATGTTGTCCGACTTTTTCGGAATATCCGTAGGTGTTTGGTGGTGTTTTGCGTGTTTAGGGGCCTTTAGCCTTGTTTTCGTTTTGTTCGGCGGCCATTTTTTCTGTAGCTTAGGTGATTTTCGGGTGTCTAAACTCCAAAATTTGGTGTTAAATCGAGGTGTAACTTCACTTGCAGAGGTCCTGGGTGCCCCCCCATGCTGTGGGTAACCTTTTAATGTGTTTGTTGTGTGTATTTATTGTGTTTGTAATGTTTTTGGGGTCGTGCGGGTTGCATCCTTGTTTTCGGATCTCGTACGTCTTTTTCGGGAAAATCCGTAGGTGTTTTGGTGGTGTTTTGCGTCTTTAGACTGCTGTAGCCTTGTTTTCGTTTTTTTCGGTGGCCATTTTTTCTCTCGCTTAGGGGATTTTTGAATATCTAAACTCTTTTATTTGCAGTTAAATTGAGGTGTAACTTCAGTTTTCGAGGTCCTAGGTGCCCCCCCTTGCTGTAGGTAAGCTTTTTATGTATTTGTTGTGTGTATTTATTGTGTTTTTTATGTTTTCATGTACACAAGTTTAGGACGATTTTTGCGAGGTCGTAATGGGTTGTAATGGGTCGTAACGTGTCTCGTATTTTGCTTTCGTAACTACATAAATTTGGCGAGGTTCGCAGTTCATTAAAACCCCCGAATATGGGACAAAATTGCTTGCAACCTCACTCTCCCCTGTGCAGTTTGTTATTATATTGATTCAACTTTTTTGATGTTGTTTTTAGTATTTTTAGAGTTATGCTCTTGTCTCGCAGGTGGGACCCCCACAATGCAGCCTAAGTCCTGCCCCGCACACGGCTTGCCTCGCTTTGCTTGTCTCGCAGCGTGACCAACATCGCAACGTGACACACACTGACAACTAAATATGTGATATTATATATATATATATATATATATATATAATATCAAGAGTGAGGTAGCTGTGATTGTCCATTAATCTAGCTGAATAATCAGAGTATTACAGAATATGGTGATACCTTTTTTTATTGGACAAACATATTCATTTATTCTGACAAGTTTTCGAGAATATACATCTCTTTATCAAGTCTTTAGCATTATTCAATTATACATATACCTATTATACATATATGTAATATTTATATAATTAATATATACATATTGCCTTGGTACCAGAGGGTGGCACCGGATTCTTCTATTCACTAGCTCCGCCACTGTATATAATTTTTAACTTCTGGCTGTAATAAACTCCATGTGAACTAGCTCTATGTGTGTTTTACCAGAGGTTATCTTACATTACTCAGTAAGCAATCTACCCCAATGCTATGTGTGCTCATAAAGCTCTGAAGGTCCTCACAGTGAGCCTAAACTCTACATGTAAAACGAAGCTTCCTCAAGAGCAGCTAACCCGATTACAAGGACACTTATGAGACACTTAAGTAGTATTCATAAAAATCAGGTGGATATGATATGTTTCTCCAAAGAAGGTTGCGACCCCCTAGAAGTTAAAAATGATTGTCCAATATCACTCCTAAATGGAGATATAAAAAGTTTAGCAAAACTGATGGCCAATAGAATCTGCCGATTTCTTCCCAGACTCATTCATAAAGATCAACTGGGCTTTGTCCCTTACAGACAAATGGGGTATAACATTAGGCACACTTTAAATTGAATATCATGAGCATCCCAAAACTGTACCCAGACCTGCTTATTGACTTTAGACATAGAAAAGGCTTTTGATACTTTAGAAAGGCCTTATCTCAAAGCGGTATTACTCAAATTTGGCTTTGGGGGGAAATGTATGGACCTGATTGAGACCTACTATAGATGTCCCAAAGCAAGGTTAAAATTACCAGGCAAATCCACAGTGCAAATTTAGGTGCAACGGCGCACCAGACAGGGATTTCTCCTCTCACCCTTACTCTTCACCTTAGCAACTTGCTCAGTCTATGCGATCAAATCCAGATATCCATGGGATTCAGATTGGTGACCATCATTTAAAATGCAGTCTCTTTGCTGATGACTTCTAAGGTTCATTCATGAGGCCTGCCACCTCGATTCCTGAGATACCATGAATTCTCTCTCATTTTGGAAACCTCTCGAGATTCAAAATAAATGTTGCTAACATGGAAGCATTAGGTATTGCACTTTCTCTATCAGAGATTCAATATAGCAAAACTTTGATTTTTCATGTATTAAGTATTTAGGGATTTAAATAACCAGTAAATTGGCAGATCAGTATAAAGCTAATTATCTATCCTTGTACAAAGATATGATGCTGGATTTACAGATGGTCGAAAGGGAGAATTTCATGGTTAGGCAGGGTAAATGCGGTTAAACCGAATATTCTTCCCCATCTTTTATACCTATTTTGCACACTCCAGATGCCAGTTGTTTTTTTGTTTTTTTTATTTCAATATAAAAAAAACATACAAAACATATACATACAAAACATCACTTTTATAACCAACTTATAAATACACTTTTAATGATTAATATTGATAGGACAAAGAAAAGGAATAATATCTTTTGAAAACAGAGGAATCCTCCCAAGACATTTATACCCATATATATTTATCCTTACGTTTATCCCATATGTTCCAATCAATAGAACTCTTTCCTCTAAAACCACATGTATAGTCAGCATTCATCAACTCTCTACTGTAATTAATTTTATTTACAACTTCTTTCCATGATGGAATTATAGGTTTATTTCATTGTTTCACTAGTAAATATTAACAGCTTTATTAAATTCCAGCCTCGTAAATAAGAGGTTTCTACTTAAACCCTACGCACTGCAAAATTTCTCAAAGTTAAGACGCAATTACATTAGCCCTGCTGCGAGCAACGTGTGAGCTACACTGCAGGGCCGTCCGTATGAACACTGCGAAAATGTACATGAGGAGTGACAGCCTGCGAGATGATCTTGCAGGCTCCCGCACTTCATCAATTAGTGCAGGGGTCCTAAACGGGACCTCCGAAGCAGTCCCAACCATAAGCCCTGCCGTGGGGGGTACTGCAATTACCACCCCCCGGAACCGAAAATTAACCCCCCTCTATGCGGGGGTCCCCATCGGGACTCCCAAAGTGTCCCCACATTAACACCTTGCTGCAGGAGTCTGTAGGGCCCCCCGCAGCCCCCACACATTAATCCCTTGCAGAGGGTATTCCCCGATCGGCACTGATCAGGCCCCCGCTGCATTTAAAAGTTTTAAAGGGCAGTGGCAAAAAATAAATAACCCCCCTCTATGCTGGGGGTCCCCATCGGGACCCTCGAAGTAGGGACTCCCGCAGCCCCCCAGCAGCCCCCCACATTAAACCCTTGCAGCGGGGGTCCCAGATCAGCACCGATCGTGACCCCGATGCATTTAAATTTTTACATTTCCCGCATTGCGGGTCCTTAAAGGACCATAAAGGTCCTGAAAAAATATTTACCCCAGGCAACTAAAATTAACCCCATAACTCATGGGGGTCAATACAGACCCCCATAAGCACTTAATTAACCCCATAACTCATGGAGGTCAATACAGACCCCCATAAGCACTTAATTAACCCCATAACTCATGGAGGTCAATACAGACCCCCATAAGCACTTAATTAACCCCATACTCATGGGGGTCAATACAGACCCCCATAAGCACTTAATTAACCCTATAACTCATGGGGGTTAATAAAGAACCCCAGTAGCACTTAATTAACCCCATAACTTATGGGGGTCAAAACAGTCCCCCATAAGGCCTTAATTAACCCTATAACTCATGTGGGTCAATAGAGACCCCCATAAGCACTTAATTATCCCCATAACTCATGGGGGTCAATACAAAATCCCAAAAGGCACTTAATTAACCCTATAATTCATGGGGGTCAATACACACCCCCATAAGCACTTAATTAACCCCATAACTCATGGTGGTCAGTACAGAACCCCATAAGCACTTAATTAACCCTATAAATCATGGGGGTCAATACAGAACCCCATAAAGCCTTAATTAACCCTGTCACTCATGGGGGTCAATACAGACCCCCATAAGGCCTTAATTAACCCTATTACTCATGGGGGTCAAAACAGACCCCCATAAGCACTTAATTAACCCCATAACTCATGTGGGTCAATAAAGACCCCCATAAGCACATAATTAACCCTATCATTCATGGGGGTCAATAGAGACCCCCAAAATCACTTAATTAACCCCATAACCCATGGGGGTCAATACAGACCCCCATAAGCACTTAATTAACCCAATAACTCATGGGGGTCAATACAGACCCACATTAGGCCTTAATTACCCTATAATTCATGGGGGTCAATAAAGATCCCATAAGCACTTAATTAACCCCATAACTCATGGGGGTCAATACAGACCCCCACAAGCACTAAATTAACCCTATAATTCATGGGGGTCAATACAGAACCCCAGTAGCACTTAATTAACCCCATAACTTATGGGGGTCAATAGAGACCCCCAAAAGGCCTTAATTAACCCTATAACTTATGTGGGTAAATAGAGACCCCCAAAAGCACCTAATTATCCCCATAACTCATGGGGGTCAATACAGAACCCCATAAGCACTTAATTAACCCTATAATTCATGGGGTCAATACAGACAACCATAAGCCAAAAATTAACCCCGTCACTCATGGGGGTCAATACAGACCCCATAAGCACTTAATTAACCCTGTCACTCATGGCTGTCAATACAGACCCCCATAAGGCCTTAATTAACCCTATAACTCATGGGGGTCAATACAGACCCCCATAAGCACTTAATTAACCTAATAACTCATGGGGTCAAAACAGACCCCCATAAGCACTTAATTAACACTATAATTCATGGGGTCAATACAGACCCCCATAAGCACTTAATTAACCCCATAACTCATGTGGGTCAATACAGACCCCAATAAGCACTTTAACCCCATAACTCATGTAGGTCAATACAGACCCCCATAATCACTTAATTAACCCTATAACTCATGGGGGTCAATAGAGACCCCCATAAGCACTTAATTATCCCCATAACTCATGGGGGTCAATACAGAACCAAATAAACACTTAATTAACCCTATAATTCATGGGGGTCAATACAGACCCCCATAAGCACTTAATTAACCTAATAACTCATGGGGGTCAAAACAGACCCCCATAAGCACTTAATTAACCCTATAATTCATGGGGTCAATACAGACCCCCATAAGCACTTAATTAACCCCATAACTCATGTGGGTCAATACAGACCCCCATAAGCACTTAATTAACCCCATAACTCATGTAGGTCAATACAGACCCCCATAATCACTTAGTTAACCCTATAACTCATGGGGGTCAATAGAGACCCCCATAAGCACTTAATTATCCCCATAACTCATGGGGGTCAATACAGAACCCAATAAGCACTTAATTAACCCCATAACTCATGGGGGTCAATACAGACCCCCAAAAGCACTTAATTAACCCTATAATTCATGGGGGTTAATACAGAACCCCAGTAGCACTTAATTAACCCCATAACTTATGGGGGTCAATACAGACCCCCATAAGGCCTTAATTAACCCTATAACTCATGTGGGTCAATAGAGACCCCCATAAGCACTTAATTATCCCCATAACTCATGGGGGTCAATACAAAACCCAAAAGGCACTTAATTAACCCTATAATTCATGGGGGTCAATACACATCCCCATAAGCACTTAATTAACCCCATAACTCATGGGGGTCAGTACAGAACCCCATAAGCACTTAATTAACCATATAATTCATGGGGGTCAATACAGACCCCCATAATCACTTAACTAACCCCATAATTCCTGTGAGTCAATAGAGAAAAACAGAAGTACTTAATTAATCCCATAACTAATGGGGGTCAATGCAGACCCCCATAAGGACTAAATTAACCCTATAACTCATGGGGGTCAATACAGAACCCCACAAAGCCTTAATTAACCCTGTCACTCATGGGGGTCAATACAGACCCCCATAAGCACTTAAATAACCCCATAACTCATGTGGATCAATAAAGACCCCCATAAGCACATAATTAACCCTATCATTTATGGGGGTCAATAGAGACCCCCATATATAAATAATTAACCCCATAACTCATGGGGGTCAATACAGACCCCCATAAGCACTTAATTAACCCAATAACTCATGGGGGTCAATACAGACCCACATTAGGCCTTAATTACCCTATAATTCATGGGGATCAATAAAGACCCTATAAGCACTTAATTAACCCCATAACTCATGTGGGTCAATACAGACCCCCATAAGCACTTAATTAACCCCATAACTCATGTAGGTCAATACAGACCCCCATAATCACTTAGTTAACCCTATAACTCATGGGGGTCAATAGAGACCCCCATAAGCACTTAATTAACCCTATAATTCATGGGGGTTAATACAGAACCCCAGTAGCACTTAATTAACCCCATAACTTATGGGGGTCAATACAGACCTCCATAAGGCCTTAATTAACCCTATAACTCATGTGGGTCAATAGAGACCCCCATAAGCACTTAATTATCCCCATAACTCATGGGGGTCAATACAAAACCCAAAAGGCACTTAATTAACCCTATATATCATGGGGGTCAATACACACCCCCATAAGCACTTAATTAACCACATAACTCATGGGGGTCAGTACAGAACCCCATAAGCACTTAATTAACCATATAATTCATGGGGGTCAATACAGACCCCCATAATCACTTAACTAACCCCATAATTCCTGTGAGTCAATACAGAAAACCAGAAGTACTTAATTAATCCCATAACTAATGGGGGTCAATGCAGACCCCCATAAGGACTAAATTAACCCTATAACTCATGGGGGTCAATACAGAACCCCACAAAGCCTTAATTAACCCTGTCACACATGGGGGTCAATACAGACCCCCATAAGGCCTTAATTAACCCTATTACTCATGGGGTCAATGCAGACCCCCATAAGCACTTAAATAACCCTATCATTTATGGGGGTCAATAGAGACCCCCATATATAAATAATTAACCCCATAACTCATGGGGGTCAATACAGACCCCCCATAAGCACTTAATTAACCCAATAACTCATGGGGGTCAATACAGACCCACATTAGGCCTTAATTACCCTATAATTCATGGGGGTCAATAAAGACCCTATAAGCACTTAATTAACCCCATAACTCATGGGGGTCAATACAGACACCCACAAGCACTAAATTAACCCTATAATTCATGGGGGTCAATACAGAACCCCAGTAGCACTTAATTAACCCCATAACATATGGGGGTCAATAGAGACCCCCATAAGGCCTTAATTAACCCTATAACTCATGTGGGTAAATAGAGACCCCCATAAGCACTTAATTATACCCATAACTCATGGGGGTCAATACAGAACCCCTTAAGCACTTAATTAACCCTATAATTCATGGGGTCAATACAGACAACCATAAGCACTTAATTAACCCCATATCTCATGTGGGTCAATACAGACCCCATAAGCACTTAATTAACCCTGTCACTCATAGGGGTCAATACAGACACCCATAAGCACTTAATTAACCCCATAACTCATGGGGGTCAAAACAGACGCCCATAAGCACTTAATTAACCCTATAAATCATGGGGTCAATACAGACCCACATAAGCCAAAAATTAACCCCGTCACTCATGGGGGTCAATACAGACCCCATAAGCACTTAATTAACCCTGTCACTCATGGCGGTCAATACAGAACCCCACAAAGCCTTAATTAACCCTGTTACACATGGGGGTCAATACAGACCCCCATAAGGCCTTAATTAACCCTATTACTCATGGGGGTCAAAACAGACCCCCATAAGCACTTAATTAACCCTATAATTCATGGGGTCAATGCAGACCCCCATAAACACTTAAATAACACTATCATTTATGGGTGTCAATAGAGACCCCCATATATAAATAATTAACCCCATAACTCATGGGGGTCAATACAGACCCCATAAGCACTTAATTAACCCTGTCACTCATGGCGGTCAATACAGACCCCCATAAGGCCTTAATTAACCCTATAACTCATGGGGGTCAATACAGACCCCCATAAGAACTTAATTAACCTAATAACTCATGGGGGTCAAAAAAGACCCCCATAAGCACTTAATTAACCCTATAATTCATGGGGTCAATACAGACCCCAATAAGCACTTAATTAACCCCATAAATCATGTGGGTCAATACAGACCCCCATAAGCACTTAATTAACCCCATAACTCATGTAGGTCAATACAGACCCCCATAATCACTTAATTAACCCTATAACTCATGGGGGTCAATAGAGACCCCCATAAGCACTTAATTATCCCCATAACTCATGGGGGTCAATACAGAACCCAATAAGCACTTAATTAACCCTAAATTTCATAGGGGTCAATACAGACCCCCATAAGCACTTAATTAACCTAATAACTCATGGGGGTCAAAACAGACCCCCATAAGCACTTAATTAACCCTATAATTCATGGGGTCAATACAGACCCCCATAAGCACTTAATTAACCCCATAACTCATGTGGGTCAATACAGACCCCCATAAGCACTTAATTAACCCCATAACTCATGTAGGTCAATACAGACCCCCATAATCACATAGTTAACCCTATAACTCATGGGGGTCAATAGAGACCCCCATAAGCACTTAATTATCCGCATAACTCATGGGGGTCAATACAGAACCCAATAAGCACTTAATTAACCCTATAATTCATGGGGGTCAATACAGATCCCCATCAGTACTTAATTAACCCTATAATTCATGGGGGTAAATACAGACCCCCATAAGCACTTAACTAACTGCATAATTCATGTGAATCAATACAGAAACCCAGAAGTACTTAATTAATCCCATAACTCATGGGGGTCAATAGAGACCCCCATAAGGACTTAATTAACCCTATAACTATTGGGGGTCAATACAGACCCCCATTAGGCCTTAATTAAACCTATAAATCATGGGGGTCAATATAAACCCCCATAAGCACTTAATTAACCCCGTCACTCATGGGGGTTAATACAGACCCCATAAGCACTTAATTAACCCTATAATTCATGGGGTCAATACAGACCCCCATAAGCACTTAATTATCCCCATACCTCATGTGGGTCAATAAAGACCCCCATAAGCACATAATTAACCCTATCATTCATGGGGGTCAATACAGACCCCCATAAGCACTTAATTAACCCCATAACTCATGGGGGTCAATACCGACCCCCATAAGCACTTAATTAACCCAATAACTCATGGGGGTCAATACAGACTCACATTAGGCCTCAATTAACCCTATAATTCATGGGGGTCAATAAAGACCCCCATAAGCACTTAATTAACCCCATAACTCATGGGGGTCAATACAGACCCCCACAAGCACTTAATTAACACTATAATTCATGGGGGTTAATACAGAACCCAGTAGCACTTAATTAACCCCATAACTTATGGGGGTCAATACAGACCCCCATAAGGCCTTAATTAACCCTATAACTCATGTGGGTCAATAGAGACCCCCATAAGCACTTAATTATCCCCATAACTCATGGGGGTCAATACAAAACCCCATAAGCACTTAATTAACCCTATAATTCAGGGGGTCAATACACACCCCCATAAGCACTTAATTAACCCCATAACTCATGGGGGTCAGTACAGAACCCCATAAGCAATTAATTAACCCTATCATTCATGGGGGTCAATACAGACCCCCATAAGCACTTAACTAACCCCATAATTCCTGTGAGTCAATACAGAAACCCAGAAGTACTTAATTAATCCCATTACTTATGGGGGTCAATGCAGACCCCCATAAGGACTAAATTAACCTTATAACTCATAGGGGTCAATACAGAACCCCATAAAGCCTTAATTAACCCTGTCACTCATGGGGGTCAATACAGACCCCCATAAGGCCTTAATTAACCCTATTACTCATGGGGATCAAAACAGACCCCCATAAGCACTTAATTAACCCTATAATTCATGGGGTCAATACAGACCCCCATAAGCACTTAATTAACCCCATAACTCATGTGGGTCAATAAAGACCCCCATAAGCACATAATTAACCCTATCATTCATGGGGATCAATAGAGACCCCTATAATCACTTAATTAACCCCATAACTCATGGGGGTCAATACAGACCCCCCCATAAGCACTTAATTAACCCAATAACTCATGGGGGTCAATACAGACCCACATTAGGCCTTAATTACCTTATAATTCATGGGGGTCAATAAAGACCCCATAAGCACTTAATTAACCCCATGACTCATGGGGGTCAATACAGACCCCCACAAGCAATACATTAACCCTATAATTCATGGGGGTCAATACAGAACCCCAGTAGCACTTAATTAACCCCATAACTTATGGGGGTCAATAGAGACCCCCATAAGGCCTTAATTAACCCTATAACTCATGTGGGTAAGTAGAGACCCCCATAAGCACTTAATTATCCCCATAACTCATGGGGGTCAATACAGAACCCCATAAGCACTTAATTAACCCTATAATTCATGGGGTCAATACAGACAACCATAAGCACTTAATTAACCCCATAACTCATGTGGGTCAATACAGACCCCATAAGCACTTAATTAACCCTGTCACTCATGGGTGTCAATACAGATCCCCATAAGCACTTAATTAACCCCATAACTCATGGGGGTCAAAACAGACCCCCATAAGTACTTAATTAACCCTATAATTCATGGGGTCAATACAGACCCACATAAGCCAAAAATTAACCCCGTCACTCATGGGGGTCAATACAGACCCCATAAGCACTTAATTAACCCTGTCACTCATGGCGGTCAATACAGACCCCCATAAGGCCTTAATTAACCCTATTACTCATGGGGGTCAATACAGACCCCCATGAGCACTTAATTAACCTAATAACTCATGGGGGTCAAAACAGACCCCCATAAGCACTTAATTAACCCTATAATTCATGGTGTCAATACAGACCCCCATAAGCACTTAGTAAACCCCATAACTCATGTGGGTCAATACAGACCCCCATAAGCACTTAATTAACCCCATAACTCATGTAGGTCAATACAGACCCCCATAATCACTTAGTTAACCCTATAACTCATGGGGGTCAATAGAGACCCCCATAATCACTTAATTATCCCCATAACTCATGGGGGGCAATACAGAAACCAATAAGCACTTAATTAACCCTATAACTCATGGGGGTCAATACAGACCCCTATAAGCACTTAATTAACCTAATAACTCATGGGGGTCAAACCAGACCCCCATAAGCACTTAATTAACCCAATAATTCATGGGGTCAATACAGACCCCCGTAAGAACTTAATTAACCCCATAACTCATGTGGGTCAATACAGACCCCCATAAGCACTTAATTAACCCCATAACTCATGTAGGTCAATATAGACCCCCATAATCACTTAATTATCCCCATAACTCATGGGGGTCAATACAGAACCCAATAAGCACTTAATTAACCCTATAATTCATGGAGGTCAATATAGACCCCCATAATCACTTAATTAACCCTATAACTCATGGGGGTCAATACAGACCCCCATAAGCACTTAATTAACCTAATAACTCATGGGGGTCAAAACAGACCCCCATAAGCACTTAATTAACCCAATAATTCATGGGGTCAATACAGACCCCCGTAAGAACTTAATTAACCCCATAACTCATGTGGGTCAATACAGACCCCCATAAGCACTTAATTAACCCCATAACTCATGTAGGTCAATATAGACCCCCATAATCACTTAATTATCCCCATAACTCATGGGGGTCAATACAGAACCCAATAAGCACTTAATTAACCCTATAATTCATGGAGGTCAATATAGACCCCCATAATCACTTAATTAACCCTATAACTCATGGGGGTCAATACAGACCCCCATAAGCACTTAATTAACCTAATAACTCATGGGGGTCAAAACAGACCCCCATAAGCACTTAATTAACCCAATAATTCATGGGGTCAATACAGACCCCCATAAGCACTTAATTAACCCTATAACTCATGTGGGTCAATACAGACCCCCATAATCACTTAGTTAACCCTATAACTCATGGGAGTCAATAGAGACCCTCATAATCACTTATCCCCATAACTCATGGGGGTCAATACAGAACCCAATAAGCACTTAATTAACCCTATAATTCATGGGGGTCAATACAGACCCCCATAAGCACTTAATTAACCCTATAACTCATGGGGGTCAATACAGACCCCCATAAGCACTTAATTAACCTAATAACTCACGGGGGTCAAAACAGACCCCCATAACCACTTAATTAACCCAATAATTCATGGGGTCAATACAGACCCCCATAAGCACTTAATTAACCCCATAACTCATGTGGGTCAATACAGACCCGCATAAGCACTTAATTAACCACATAACTCATGTAGGTCAATACAGACCCCCATAATCACTTAGTTAACCCTATAACTCATGTGGGTCAATAGAGACCCCCATAAGCACTTAATGATCCCCATAACTCATGGGGGTCAATACAGAACCCAATAAGCACTTAATTAACCCGATAATTCATGGGGGTCAACACAGACCCCCATAAGCACTTAATTAACCCTATAATTCATGGGGGTCAATACAGACCCACATAAGCACTTAACTAACTGCATAATTCATGTGAATCAATACAGAAACCAAGAAGTACTTAATTAATCCCATAACTCATGGGGGTCAATAGAGACCCCCATAAGGACTTAATTAACCCTATAACTCATGGGGGTCAATACAGACCCCCATAATGCCTTAATTAACCCTATAACTCATGGGGGTCAATACAAACCCCCATAAGCACTTAATTAACCCCGTCACTCATGGGGGTTAATACAGACCCCATAAGCACTTAATTAACCCTGTCACTCATGGGGGTCAATACAGACCCCCATAAGCCTCTATTTAACCCCGTCACTCATGGTGGGTTAATACAGTCCCCCATAAGGCCTTAATTAACCTTTTTAACTCATGGGGGTCAATACAGACCCTCATAAGCACTTAATTAACTCTGTCACTCTTGGGGGTCAATAAAGACCCCTATAAGCCTCTATTTAACCCCATCAGTCCCATAAGGGTATATATTTTGACCCTTATGGGGCTGTTAAAAACCTAACATTAACCACATAAGTGCCATGACGGTCCACAAGCACCATCATGACACTAACTACAAACACTACACTATAACCCCCAATAAACCTCTAAATCTAAACTATCCCACCTCTACACTAATCTATTAATACTTACACTACCTACCTACACTACCTACCCCCTAATAAACCCCCCACACCACTCTAATGACAAAAAATAAAAAAACCTACATTACAGAAAATAAAACAACCCCCCCACTAGAGAAAAAAAAAATTACACACCTAAAAAAGGAAAGACAGACATACACAATACAATACATACATACAATACATTACATACAATAGATTTACATTACATACAATACATTACATACAATACATTACATATAATACAAATTACCCCCTATCTATCTAACATACAATCTTTTTCATATACAATAAATCCTAACTATCAGCCTTATTAAATTACAATTCGGCAAAATTCTAAAGGGCTCTATATAAGCACATAGCAAATTTTATTTACAGAAGTTTTTAGTCAGTGAACTTCTATCCAAAAGCAAAGTCTTCACTAACTAAAAACTTCTGTAAAAAAATATGCTATGTGCTTATATAGAGCCCTTTAGAATTTGCGGAATTGCAATTTAATAAGGCTGTATATCAAATACATCCCCCTATCTATCTAATATACAATAAATCCTAACTACATACAGAAACCCTAATTCTAAGCTAAAATAAAATAATTAAAATCCTAACTACATACACAAACCCTAATTCTAAGCTAAAATAAAATAATAAAAATCCTAACTACATACACAAGCCCTAATTCTAAGCTAAAACACAATAATTAAGGCCACTTACCTTTGAGATGTCCCTTCAGATCACCAACCTAGGGGTAAAACAAAAAAAAATTAGTACAAAGCAGTGATGTCCCGAAAAGTTTGCCGGAGAACTATTCGTGGCGATTTTCGCATGTTCTCGTCCGCCGCGAACGGCGAACACATGCGATTTTCGGTTCGCCCCCTATACTTTATTATTGAGGAAACTTTGAACATCATTTATTTTATTTTATAATTTTTTTTGTGTAATCTATGCCTGCCTGCCAGCGTGTGTGTGTGACAGGCTAACACCTAACAGCTTATATTGTGCATATTTTCACTACTCATAACTGGTGGTGTAACATTCATTGAAAACAACCATTTTTTTCCTGTAATCTAATTTCAGTTGCCTGCCTGTGTCAGGCTCACAGCTTATATTGTGCTCAGTGACATGAAACAACACTTTTTTGACTGTAATAGATTGAATAGCAATTGCCTGCCTACAGGCGTGTGTGTGAAGCCTATTGCATCTACTCTGCCAACTTTTGCCAGTGCACAGTGACACTCATATCTGGTGGCACCTTAGATTGCACGCGCAGTGCCCCAAATTTGAAGTGGGAGGACCGACCAAGCATCTCTTTCCATCTCCCGCTTCCAAAAATCCATGCCATATACTTGTCCCCTGATAGTAGACGTAACAGGGATTAAACCGATAGGAATAGTACTACTTAACAGTACACACCTTATAATAACGCAGACAGCGGCAACGCGTATAACCTTCCATGCTGCGCAGTGGAAGCCCCCAGACTCTGACCTGTGTATAATCTTCCATGCTGGGCAGTGGAAGCCCCCAGACTCTGACCTGTGTATAATCTTCCATGCTGGGCAGTAGAAGCCCCCAGACTCTGACCTGTGTATAATCTTCCATGCTGTGCAGTGGAAGCCCCCAGACTCTGACCTGTGTATAATCTTCCATGCTGTGCAGTGGAAGCCCCCAGACTCTGACCTGTGTATAATCTTCCATGCTGTGCAGAGGAAGCCACCAGACTCTGACCTGTGTATAATCTTTCATGCTGGGCAGTGGAAGCCCCCAGACTCTGGGAGTCTGAAGAAGAGGAGTCAGAGGAGGAAGGTGGCTTTGAGGAGGTGGAAGACCAAACACAGCAGGCGTCCCAGGGGGCTTGATGTCACCTTTCGGGGACCCTTGGTGGCTGGGTGGAGGAAGAGACCTTCAATGACATCAGTGAGGACAAGGAACAGGACATGGCTAGCTTGGTATCCAACCTTGTGCAAATGGGGAGTTTGCGGTTGTGCAAAGGGACTGTTTGAGGTTGTTTGTGGTGCATTAAACGGGGAGATTGGTCTGTTACTGGGAAGCGGGTGTAACCCTTACATTACCTGATCGATACAACCATCATACCTGATGTTTTAAAGCATGTTATTCCAAACAATTTAGGAATGTTAGGTGATTTATGCCCTTTATGGCTTAAAACCAGACTCTGCATCAACTATGTAATTTTCCGTGGGAGTTTTGCCATGGATCCCCCTCCGGCATGCCACAGTCCAGGTGTTAGTCCCCTTGAAACAACTTTCCCATCACTATTGTGGCCAGAAAGAGTCCCTGTGGGTTTTGAAATTCGCCTGCCCATTGGTTCGCCGGTTTCGCCCGTTCGCGAACATTTGATGGAAGTTCGGGTCCGCTGTTCGCGAACCGAAAATTTGATGTTCGCGACATCACTAGTACAAATCATTAACATAAAATAAATAAGCATTATACACATTCTAAATATTCTACTCACCTTTCCAGCATGTCCCGTCCTTCTTCTTTTCTTCTCCGGCGTGGCCTTGTTAAAAAAAACACAAAACATTACTACACATACAGACACAAAATAAAATAAACATATAAACATATAAATATACATTCAACTTTCCTCTCCACGATGTCCCCGGCCTTCTCCTCTTCAGCCCCGGCAGGGCCCTGGAACGGTCGGCGCTCTAAAAATATAAAGATAAAAAACTAACGGAGGTCTGCACTTGCAGACCTTCCCGACACTAATGAACCTCCCGGAGCCTTTTCTGGAAGAAAATTGGCAATGTCAGCTTCCGATTGGCTGAAAAAGCTGTCTATCAATATCTGCCTTGCAGAAGTCGTCAATGTGTGAGCCAATCACAAGGCGCAGATGCCTTCAGCCAATCACAATGGGATACACCCCCACGGAGTGATTGGGTTAATACATCTGCGCATTCTCATTGACTGTTGTATGTGTAGTAATGTTTTGTGTTTTTTTTAACAGAAGAAAAGAAGAAGGATGGGACATGCTGGAAAGGTGAGTAGAATATTTAGAATGTGTATAATGTTTATTTATTTTATGTTAATGTTTTGTACAAATTTTTTGTTTTACCCCTAGGTTGGTGATCTGACGGGACATCTCAAAGGTAAGTGGTCTTAATTATTTTATTTTAGCTTAGAATTAGGGTTTGTGTATGTAGTTAGGATTTGAATTATTTTATTTTAGCTTAGAATTAGGGTTTCTGTATGTAGTTAGGATTTATTGTATATTAGATACATAGGGGGATGTATTTGATATAGTTAGGATTTATTGTATATTAAATAGATTGTATGTTAGATAGATAGGGGTTATTTTATTTGTATTATATGTAATGTATTGTATGTAATATATTGTATGTATGTATTGTATTGTGTATGTCTGTCTTTCCTTTTCAGGTGTGTAATTTTTTTTTTTTCTGTAGTGGGGGGGTAGTAATGTATTTTTTTATTTTCTGTAATGTAGGTTTTTTTATTTTTGGTGACTTAGGTTTTTTTATTTTCTGTAATGTAGTTTTTTTTTAATTTTTTAAATTAGAGTGGTGGGGGGATTTATTAGGGGGTAGGTAGAGTAGATAGGTAGTGTAAGTATTAATAGATTAGTGTAGAGGGGGCTTAGTTTAGATTTAATTGTTTATTGGGGGTTATAGTGTAGTGTTTGCTAGGTTTTTAACAGGCCCTAAGGGTCATAGTATACCCTTATGGGACTAATGGGGTTAAATAGAGGCTTATGGGTGTCTGTGTTGACCCCCATGAGTTATAGGGTTAAATAGAGTTTTATGGGGGTCTGTATTGACCCCTATGAGTTATAGGGTTAATTAATGCCTTATGGGGGTCTGTATTGACCCCCATGAGTTATATGGTTATTTTAGTGCTTATTGGGTTCTGTATTGACCACCGTGAGTGACAAGGTTATTTAAGTGCTTATGGGGGTATGTATTGATCCCCCTGAGTTATGGGGTTAAATAAGTGCTTATGGGGGTCTTCATTGCCCCCCATGAGTTATGGGATTAATTAAGTGCTTATGGGGGTCTGTATTGACCCCAATGAGTTATAGGGATAATTAAGGCCTTATGGGGGTCTGTATTGACCACATGAGTGACAGGTTTAATTAAGTGCTTATGGGGGTCTGTATTGACCCCTATGAGTTAAATGGTTAATTAAGGCCTTATGGGGGTCTGTATTGACCCCCATGAGTGACAGGGATAATTAAATGCTTATGGGGGTCTGGATTGACCCCCATGAGTTATGGGGTTAATTAAGTGCTTATTGGGGTCTGTATTGACCCACATGAGTTATGGGGTTAATATTTTTTATTGTGAGTCCTTTCAGGGCCTTTACGGTCCTTTAAGGACCCGTGCGGCAGGAAATTTAAAATTTTAAATGCAGCGGGGTCACGATTGGTGCCGATTGGGGACCCCCACTGCAAGGGGTTAATGTGGGGTGACTCCAGCATAGAGGGGGGTTATTTATTTTTGCCGCGGCCCGGATTGTTAATAGTGTGCCGCGGGCCTTTTAAGGAGCCGCGACAAGGAATTTTAATTTTTTTAATGCAGCGGGGGCCTGATCTATGCAGATCGGGGCCCCTCCGCTGCAAGGGGTTAATGTGGGGACACTTTGGGGGGCCCGATGGGGACCCCCAGCATAGAGGGGGTTAGTTTTTTTTTGCCGCCGCCGGGATTGTTAATAGTGTGCCACGAGCCCTTTAAGGAGCCGCAACGAGGAATTTAACATTTTTGAATGCAGCGGGGGCCTGATCGGTGACGATCGGGGACTCCCGCTGCAACGGGTTAATGTGGGGTTTTCTCAGGGGTCCCGATAGAGACCCCTGCAGCATGGGGATGCGTATAGGGAGTAGGGGGGTTCATCACACGGCTGTCTCGGGCTGCTCCGAGACAGCACGTAGATGCTTTAGGATCCCTTGCTAGCACTTTTTTGTGCCCGTAGGGATTCTTCCGAGATGCGAGAATCACTCATAAATTTAAGGCTGCGTGTGACTCCGTAGCTCTCTCGGAGCCTATTCTCGGCCATTTTTCGTAGTCATCTAGCAAAGCAGGCTGCGAGAGATTCGGTCCTCGCAAACAGCAAAACAACTGCCTTTTGCGAGGACCGAGAGAACTACGAGGGAGAATTTAATGAGGCCCTTAATAATTAATAATATATGATATATCAATAATTTATCTTTAGGGAATATTTTATCAAATTGTAAATGGAATAAGATTAATGCAGGAGTACAAGGGCATTTTATTCCGATCATATCAGTTAAATGGGCACAACATTCTTTACAGAATTTCTTAATTCTATTACATTCCCACCACATATGCAAGGCTTTTCTACAGCCTTTCCAACATAATGGAGAAATCTGGTAATCAAACTTATTCATAAAAGCAGGGACTAGATACCACTTTGGGTTCATTTTAAGTATAACTCCCTGTATGATGATTTTTGTATTAGTGTTTAAAGCTCCCAATCTTGATCTTCATATTCCAAATTAAATGTATTTTCCCATTCTTTAACACTCGTTGATTTTATATATTTCAAGGCATTTATTCTGATTTTACTAACCTTTGAGATAAGATGTGCTACAGAACCTTTGATCAAAATAGCTTCTAATTCATACGTTTTATCCGTATTTAAGGGTAAGTAACCCTTTGATTTAAATTTTTCAATCTATAATTTAGCCAAGATATTTTTTCTCAGGCCATAGATGCTCTGGAAATCCATTTCGTTTATTAGAGATCCTACGCGATATAGATCCGATATATATTCTATACCTGCTGTCTTCATAAGGTCTAATTCTTTTTTATTTAAACCATCCTCCAAAATACCGTATTTATCAGCGTATAACACGCACCAACGTATAACAGGCACCTCATTTTAAAAAGGAAATTTCAGGAAAAAAAAAAATTCAAATAAAGAACTTTGAAGCAAATCCTCAACCTCAACCTCCTTCCTCATCCTCAACCTCCCTCCTCATCCTCAACCCCCTCCTCAACCTCCCTCTTCATCCTCCCTCCTCAACCCCATCCTCAACCCCCTCCTCAAACCCCCTCCTCAAACCCCCTCCTCCACCCCCATCCTCCTTCCTCAACCCCCCATCCTCAACCCCCTCCTCAACCCCTCTCCTCAACCTCAACCCCCCTCCTCAACCTCCCTCCTCATCCTCAACCCCCCTCCTCATCCTCAACCTCCCTCCTCATCCTCAACCCCCTCCTCAACCTCCCTCCACATCCTCCCTCCTCAACCCCACATCCTCAACCCCCTCCTCAACCTCCCTCCTCAACCCCCCATCCTCAAACCCCCCCTCAACACCCTTCAAACCCCATCCTCAACCCCACCATCCTCATCCTCCTTCCTCAACCCCCCTCCTCAACCTCAACCCCCCTCCTCAACCTCCCTCCTCATCCTCCCTCCTTAACCCCCTCCTCAACCTCCATCCTCATCCTCAACCCCCTCCTCAACTTCCCTCCTCAACCCCCCATCCTCAAACCCCCCTCAAACCCCCTCCTCAACCCCCTATCCTCATCCTCCTTCCTCAACCCCCCTACTCAGCCTCAACCCCCTTCCTCAACCTCCCTCCTCATACTCTACCCCCTCCTCATCCTCAACCCCCTCCTCATCCTCAACCTCCCTCCTCATCCTCAACCCCCTCCTCAACCTCCCTCCTCAACCCCCCGCCCAACCTCCCTCCTCAACCCCCCCATCCTCAACCCCCCCATCCTCAAACCCCCTCAACCCCCCATCCTCATCCTCCTTCCTCAACCCCCCTATCCTCAACCCCCCCTCAACCCCTTTCCTCAACCTCAACCCCACTATCCACAACCCCCCTCCTCATTCTAAATCGCCCCCCCCCCCCCCCGCATTCTAACCCCCGGCACCCGGTATATGCTAATGACGTGGCGCGCCTGTGACGTCACATGAACGCCGGGTCAAGGAGCGGAGGCCGGAGCAGAAGCAGGTAAGTGAGGGGGAGGTATTTAGGGGGGTTTAGGTTGATGAGGGGGGGTTAGGTTCAAGAGGGGGGGTTAGAATGAGGAGGGAGGGTTAGAATGCGGAGGGGGGTTTAGAATGAGGAGGGAGGTTGAGGATGAGGAGGGGGGATGGAATATCGGCATATAACACGCACCTATCATCTGCCCCCTATTTTCAAGGAGAAAAAGTGCATGTTATACGCCGATAAATACGGTATCTATTGGGGCTCATAAAGAGGGAATATGAAGTAACTCCAGTTTAGCTTTATTTTGACCCCAAAAATTTATCAGGGATCTTATCCCTTTTGGTATTCTACCCCATATTCCATCGTCCTCATTAAATCTGCCTAGTAATGATCTAATTGAGAAAGATCCAATAAGAACTTCCTCAATGATTTTCCTACATGTATTCCTATATTGTATATTCATGTTAATTACATGAGTTATCGCAATATTTTCACAAATTTCTTTTATATCTGGTATTCCAATACGTCCTAATTCAAATTTTTTATTAGCTATTGTTTTTTTTACTGTCACTTTTTTATCTAAATAAATAAATCTGTCTATTTTATTCTGAATAGATTTAATAATATAAACGGGTACTATTTCTGGAACACATCTAAATAAATAAGTTAGCTAATTTTAACAGCAGTTATCCGAGCTGACCAAGAGAATCTTATATTTCGACATTCGTAAAGTAGCAATCTAACTTCTTTTATTATTTCTGAAATATTATCTACTATTATTTTCTTACTGAAAAAATGTAATCTAATGCCCAAATGAGAGATATTTTTAGAATACTAATTAAATGTATAAGAGTTCTTTAATACATTTAAAGTTTCTAAATGTATACCTCTGTAGATTGTGTCAGACTTTAAATAATTTATTTTAAAATAAGAAACTTTACTGAATTCAACAGGATTTTACAAGATTCTACTGGATCTGTTAAAGTTGCTATAATATTGTCGGCGAATACAATAATCTTATAATCGATATTACCGATATTACCAACTTTTATACCTTTTATACCTTGCCTCAAAACATTTAAGACCTCACTGAAAACGTATCTCTTTAAATAAGCTTATCACCTTCCACCCTAACACACTTATCACCTCTCTCTCCCTCTTTTACCACTCACTATCCCTTAGATTGTAAGTCTGCGAGTTTCTATCCTAAGTACTTTGGGAATTCACCATGGACATTGGATTCCTAGCTCAAAGACAGGGCCCTCCTTCCTTTGCTAAATGTTAATCTGTATTTATCACTGTCTGAACCTAATTTATGTACAGCGCTACGGAATATGTTGGCGCATTATAAATAAACTATAATAATAATAATAATAATCATTTTAGAGCTTCTTATTTTTGAAGCTAATGGCTCCAAAAAAAGTAGGAACAACAATGGGGAGAGAGGACATCCTTGGCGGGTCCCATTGGTAATTCAAAATTTCTCTGATTCGAAATTGGGGCCTGCTATGTACAATGATGATTTGTGATATAAAGCCTTAATTGTTTTAGACGCAAATTCGGCAAATCCCAGTTCGGCAGATCCCAGTTGTTTATAGGGATCATCTCGAGGAATTCCAAATCTAAAATATACAAACTTAAAACCAAAGGGGGGCTTTCATGTCCCAATTTTAAATTGTATTATAAAGTGACACAGCTTTCATTTATTCCCCTAGCACATTCCTCTCAACACCATCCACTGTGGGTATTTATAGAAAACTTAAAAATGTCCACTCATTGGTGGTATGGACATGAGCGATCCCAAATTAAATTATTATACCCAACCCACTACTAACTATTCAGCTAACTCCAATTTCTAGACACTGGTGGAGCTCCCCGGAACTTACTGACTTTTGGGACCTGGTACCAAGATGGTGCAGTGGTCACTTTTGAATATATGAGAGACAAATATAAGCTACCTTTGGTAGAGCACTACACCTACTGTAGATTCAGGCATTCTGTATAATCCACTATAAATTCTTTGGAAACCCCAGAAACCAACTGGCTTGCTAGAATTTGCAGGGATCTTCCACTGCCGAGCAATATTATAAACTTATTATATGATACCATCAATGAGACTTTGCGGTCACAAAAAACTAAATATATGCAATTATGGGAAGAGGATTTGGGATACACTCTAGACCAAACAGTTTGGGAACAGAGTTAGCGCAGTCATACCAGAGGATCTTTAAACTATAGCGTGTTGGAGACTTCGATAAAGATCCGACACAGAATCTATCACGTATCAGTTTAACTCTTTAAATTGTGATTGGCCCAAGACTCTAAGTGCTATAGAGACTGCGGGGATTCAGGTACAGTTTTGCATATATGATGGGTATGTCCTAGGGTGAGGGGGCTTTGGACAGAGATATTTGAACTGCCTCCTAGGCCTTTTTCAGCTCGCTTCTAACATCCCATCAAAATCGATTGTTACAGTTTCTGATGCCGGCCACAAAAAGCCACATTGCTAAACAGTGGAAATCTTTAAATTTGAGTTTGCAGGGAGTTAAGAATAAACGAAAAAGTATTTTGACTTATGAGCGAATAACCCATCTATTGGAGGACTCCGTTCCTAAGTTTATGGACATTTGGGCTCCAGGGCTAATGGAACCCGATAATATCTCACTGGAGTCCAACATGAACTGTTGATTAGTGGGTAGTCCCCTAGTGAAAGGGTCTGGAGGAGTGGGTGGCCCTGGAGGAGGTGGACAGAGGGAAGTAATATTTGACATTATTTATTCAACCTGGATAATCTGTGAACAAACTGTTTTATGATTTCATTACCCCCCCCCCCACACACTGTAATGTGATTTACCATTGCCTAATAAAAAATTACTTAAAAAAAGAATACATGTACAATTCCATCACAAATTGTAAATGTGCTATATGTATACCCTGCTATATATCACAATGTAATAGGTATTCAGCTAGGCTAAAATGAGATGCCTTTGTATACCAATGTATAACCTTATTAATGTGTCAATAATTGTGTAAGCATTGACATGTTACATTATTGATAGTGCATTGATGGGGAAGTCCATCCTATGACTGCAGCCAATGCTCCAGGATTGCAGTAAATGGACGCTTATATATCCAGGGTTGCTCAGGTGGACCACAGGTACATCACTACAATGAGTGGAACTGAGTTACTCACTAAGCTTCAATCAAAGAGAACCTGAATAGACAGACTGAAACCTACTGAAGTCTTGTACTGTTGACACAAATATAACAGACCTTACCACCACTGGTCTAGTGTAGATACACAGAATAATCAACAACTTCAAAATATAAAAGACACAGTGATTCAATCTCAAACATTTACTGAAAATGTTGCATTGTACAATAAGCACTCTCATCAAAGTAACCAGAGCATGCATCAATATACTCAGCATTGTGAAAATGATTCCAAGGCAGCATCATGGTTACATAGTTATCCAGTAATTGTGGTTGAAAAAAGAAGTGAGTGACATTAATCATAGAGGTTCAAATTTTCCCTTCGCTAAAGTCTGGAATTTCTGATGTATGGTATTGTCTTACAAACAATATTATTATTAACAGGGAAGGCTTGGTAAAAGAACACTGAGGGTCAGCCAAAGACCACTGAGTGTCAGCCGAGGATGGCTATAAGAGCCAGTGGGTAGTCTATAAATTGACTCTACGTGTAAGTACAAAGTGTACACAACAAAGGACAAAACTACAGATGCTTCTGGATTACATTAGTAGGTTACATTTATATGTTACATTTATATGCTGTCAGCCATTTTTGATATTTATTTATGTTTGTTTACAAGGGAAACCCATACTACCACATAATTTACATAGATATGCAGCAATATTGCTCCAGGGGTAAACCATGTCTCAACAGGAGGCATGGTAGATATATTATATAAGGTATTTACAGCATATGGCGTCACAAACTACTCTAAAATGTTTGTATGGGATGTATTGTCTGTGCAAAAGTAATCATAGACATATTTTCTAAATAGGTAGAGACAGATGAAAATATGAGTAGTAATCTGACTATATGGAAAGAATGTTAATGCAAAGAGAAATTAAAGCTGTAAATGTTTCTCCTCATCAGGAACACCGGGAACTATCTACACTGATAAAACCCAGAGAATGGGTACTTGTTAAAATAATCAAAAGAAAGAACTGGATGGACGCCAAGTGGGAAAGTCCAACAAGTTTTGTTGGCTACCCCGGCAGCTGTGAAAATTGTAGAACATGACGTCCTGGAGACATCTAACCCACTGCAAAAAGGTCCCTCTGTCAGCATCTTCCCGGTAACCTAACTGCTAACCTGAGTAACCCCACACATGTCTATTACACAAAGTCTGTCTACAAAGTGGAGTGAAACCAATAGGGCCACTCATCTCAAACACAGTGAAGATACTGCTGTGTACAGGCAGATTAGAAAGACCTTGGGAAGGCGGGAAAGGATTCCCAAGATAATGCCCACACACAGACCGTGGCAACCCTTCAGTAGTCCAGGATGGTGTGTGATGAGAAAGTCCATATTAATCTTGATCCTTATCACTGTCATCATAGTAATATATAGCCTGATACAGGATAATACACAAAAACAGGTTAAGGGACAAATCCACAAAGGCTAACCAGGAAAATGAAAAAATTATGAGCCACCATTTGGTCAAGAGAAGAACTAGGAGATGACCAAAAGTAGCTTCAGAGGTGAGATGGATACCTGAAGCCACTAACCTAAGCTTTACAAAGGCCAGACAGGAACAGCACAGTTTGACTTTTGTGCAATCTAATGGATGGGCCTGAAGGTCGGTGGTTTGGCTTTGGGAAAATGTCTTGTGGACTGCCTCTCATAGGGGCAATGGTTACCAGAACAAACAAACATCCAAGTGCAAGGATGTGAAAACCAGAATGAGCATTATAAAAGGTGAGGCATGATGTCAACAGTGAGGCAGGATGTCTAAAGGGCAAATGCAATCCTATGAACCTGACCTTTAAGAACCTAAAAAGGTATGATACAAGAGTGGATGTTAGTGGAAAAGATCCACTTAGATGGATCTGGATAAATGTGTAACCGGCTGAATAAACAAAAGATGCAGATACTACGGCCAAAACAACTAATACAACAAAAGAACCTACTGTGAGGCCTATTAAAAAATTGGTAATAACCTACCTAAACATTACCAACATGAGAGACACCTATAGAATTGAGACCTGGTATGCAGAGATGAATATCTGGATTGAAATGGATGATGTATACAGCTGCAACAATGAAGGTACACAACTCTATTGACTGTTCCACAGGAAGGTCAGCATTGGCACCACTACCCTTTGGACTGAACCCTTCAAATGATGAGCCAGGTCTAAAATGCATTCTTTAGCTCTTTAAAAAACAGAAAGTCCAGAATTGCACCACAATGTATTACCTGTTTCCACTGATGGTGAAAGTGCAACCACCTCACTTTACACTATACACAGATAACCACACCTTCTTCTCAAGGACATCAAAAACCGGAAGAGAAGTGCAGAACTTGACATGGTGTAATTAGACAATAGAGGACACCACAGATACTGAAACATACAAGGCAGAGTGGTTTACCAACCACGCTACTGGGAGAGCAGACGTATGGTGGTATCGTGTAGGAAAAAAAATACTACCTCCCGGTTGGACTGGCACATGTACTCTGGTACACATGGTCATGCCCTTCTATCTGTTACCAGCAGTAAAGGGGCTCCAATTGTCCCAGAAAAGCAGATCCACACGTATACATTGATTCCATTGGGACACCACAAGGGGTACCAGATGAATTTAAAGCATGGAACCAAGTAGTGGCCTGTTCTGAATCACTAATTACCTGGTGGGTAACCATAATTAAACATGTGGACTGGATCAACTATGTGTGCTTTAACCAACAGAGGTTTGTAAACTACACCAGAGATGCTGTCCAAGGCATGGCGGGACAATTGGATAAGATTAGCCTTATGACCTGTCAGAACCAAATGGCCCTGGATATGTTGTTGGCCAAGAAAGGAGAAGTGTGCAAAATATTTTGAACCTAATGCTGCACTTTCATGCCTAACAACACAGCCCCTGATAGCTCAGTTACTAAAGCATTAGAAGCATTATATATATATATATATTATCATATATTCTAGATTGATATACACACTATCACATACATAACACTTGTTTTAGTTATGTTATATAGTTTGGATTGTGTATGCATCCCTTATGGGTCATTTGATCCTGTACATGTACTTATACAGTACTACTGGCTACTACTCTGTACATATATTTCTGTCATATTTTTGTTTTAATTAATTGTCACGGGTATTTTACCATAGTACCTGTATGTGATTATTGGATACTTAACACATTACAGTAACTCCACCTCCAATAGTTACCTATATTTAGGTACGCAAACTGGAAATTCAGTGGCACAGCCACACGCTATAGGCGATCCACCATTTAACAACAAAGATATCTGAGAGCACTCTGCTACATTGTAAAGTAGTAAGTGTACAGCCTGTATAACAGTGTAAATTTGCTGTCTCCTCAAAATAACTCAACACACAGCCATTAATGTACAAACCATTGGCAACAAAAGTGAGTACATCCCTAAGTGGAAATGTCCAAATTGAGCCCAAAGTGTCAATAAGTTGTGTGGCCACCATTATTTTCCAGCACTGCCTTAACCCTCATGGGCATAGAGTTCATTAGAGCTTCACAGGTTGCCTCTGGAGTCCTCTTCCACTCCTCCATAATGACATCACAGAGTCGGTGGATTTTAAAAACTTTGCACTCCCCACCTTCTGTTTGAGGATGCCCCACAGATGCTCAATAGGGTTTTGGTCTGGTGACATGCTTGGCCAGTCCATCGCCTCTACCTTCAGCTTCTTTAGCAAGGCAGTGGTCATCTTGGAGGTGTGTTTGTGAGGCCCAGTCTACAAAGGGAGGGGAACTTGCTCTACTTTAGTATATGGCATTCATGGTTCCCTCAATGAACTGTAGATCCCGGGTGCCGGCAGCTCTCATACAGGCTGTACACTTAATACTTTACATTGTAGCAGAGTGTCATTTTTTCAGTGTTGTCACAGGAAAATATATAATAAAATATTTATAAAAACGTGACTGTTGTGCTCACTTTTGTGAAATACTGTATATACATGCTGCCTGTGGAAATATAAGCTTAAGACTCATAAGACCGGGAGAGCTCTTCAGGAAACATCAACTTGGAACAGAAGATCCTAAGCATTTCTATAAGGACCAGCGAAACGGATTTCCAGAGATGCGCTACTTATACCTCATTACATGAGGTTGATAAGTGTGAGTTTACTGAATTTCTCTTACTTGACTGTGCTTGTGGTTACATCATTTAATTTGCCCTAGGAGATGATGCGCTTTTCTCCCCTTTTCTTCGTCATTCGCTCTGTCAAATGAACTTGCTGAAAACTCAGGCATAGATAATCATTTCATAAGCCGGCTTCAATCCATATTTGGAAAATGGAAGGGCAGTTTCCTGTCAGTAATCACCTCCTTAGGAATCATGTTTGCAATCCTGGTTATCTGTGGATGCTGTAGAGTACCATGCATGAGAGGACTGATACAAAGACTAATAGACACTGCTATCACAAAAAATGAGTATCTGTATACTGTCCTCTCCCCAACAGAGGAGAGGAACTCCAACACTGAGTACTCTGTATATGATGACTCAGGAGCAATCCTGAGTGATTCGGAAACAGAGGATTACCTGCAAGCCAATGAAGAGCAAGAAGAGTCCTCAAATTAAGAAGTTGCTAAAAATCTGAGGAAGACGCACAACTCTGAGGAGCAACAGCTCTTGGACTCTCATTGATAATTTTTCCTTTTCATCATGATGTGTTATAATAAAAGGTTGATTAATTATAAACAGGAGGGAAATGAAGGAAAAATTACATAAAGGGGTAACTTGTATACTGTATTAGCTGAATAATTCTGCTTGCTATAGTGGAAACTGTTGTATGATATTCCAGAATGTCCTGTTACAGCTATGCAATATTGTATTGTATCATACTTATGAGAAATGCTGTTTATGAGCACAATTAGTGTATAAAAGCCTGTACAAATTCTAATAAAACCTTCATATCAAGTACAAGCCTTTTATGATTTTGTTTCTCTCACATAGGGTTTTGAAACAAATAGTTAGTCTTACTTTCCTTTGCAACTAACTTAAAACTTTCTATTTTAGCCAGTCTAATAGCCCTTTTGCAAGCCTTGTTGATTTCCTTGTACTCCCGTAAAGCAGTCTCTGTCCCCTCTTGTTTGTATAATTTAAATGCCTGTTCTTTACTCCGTATCTTCAACTTTAAGTCATTGTTAAGCCACATTGGATGTAATTTACTCCATTTACTTTTATTTCCACTTGGTATATAATGATAAGTATGTATATTTAGTAAGGATTCAAACGTTGTCCATTTATGTTCAGTGTTTTTACCTATCAGTTCTCTGTCCCAGTCTATACTTTGTATTGCTGCCCTTAGACCGTTAAAATCAGCTTTTTTTAAATTGAGAGTTTTTGTTGGCCCCTTACAGTTATGTTTTTTTAATTCAATCTCAAATGAGACTGTGTTGTTATCACCGTTTTCCAAAGGTTGCCCTATTTCAACATTTGATACTATATTGATATTATTTGTGATGACTAAATCCAAGCCTCATTTCTAGTAGGTTCTTGTATAACCTGGGCTAGACAGTGATCTTTGTGTGAAAAATGTTATGTCACATGTTACCAAAACTGTTCTGTGATAAACGTGGGGGAAGAAGGAAAAATGTACCGTATATACTCGAGTATAAGCCGAGTTTTTCAGCCCTTTTTTTAAGGCTAAAAAGGGCCCCCTCGGCTTATACTCGAGTCGCTCCCCCCCGTGTGTCTCTAACCCCCCCCCTGTGTCTCTCTAACACCCCCTGTGTCTCTCTAACACCCCCTGTGTCTCTCTACCCCCCATGTCTCTCTAACTCCCCCCATGTCTCTCTACCCCCCTGTGTATCTTTCCCTCCCCCCCCTCATCCTCAACCCCCCTCCTCACTTTTTCCCCTCTAAATACCTCCCCCTCACTTACCTGCTTCTTCTCAGGCCTCTGCTCCTTCCGTCTTGACCCGGCGGGCATGTGACGACACGTCATGCGCGCCGGGTCAAGACGGAAGGAGCAGAGGCCGGAGAAGAAGCAGGTAAGTGAGGGGAAAGGTAGATGGGGATGTATTTAGGGGGGTTTAGAATGAAGATGGGGGGTTGAGGATGGGGAGAATGAGGATGGGGGGTTGAGGATGGGGGTTTGACGAGGGGTGGATTGAGGAAGAGGTTGATGAGGAGGAGGGAGGTTGAGGTTGAGGAGGGGGGTTGAGGTTGAGGAGGGGGGTTGAGGTTGAGGGGGGGTGAGGAGGGGGTTGAGGATGGGGGATTGAGGATGAGGATGGGGGGTTGAGGATGAGGATGGGGGTTGAGGATGAGGATGGGGTGTTGAGGGGGGAGGATGAGGATGGGGGGTTGAGGAGTGAGGTTGAGGGGGGGTTGAGGATGGGGGGTTGAGGAGGGAGGATGAGGAGGGAAGTTGAGGAGGGGGTTGAGGATGAGGAGGGAGGTTGAGGATGAAGAGGGAGGTTGAGGAGGGGGTTGAGGATGAGGAGGGAGGTTGAGGACTAGGAGGGAGGTTGAGGTTATGGAGGGAGGTTGAGGTTATGGAGGGGGGTTGAGGTTGAGGAGGGGGTTGAGGATGAGGGGGTTGAAGAGGGAGGTTGAGGATGAGGAGGGAGGTTGAAGTTATAGAGGGGGGTTGAGGTTGAGGAGGGGGTTGAGGGGGGAGGATGAGGATGGGGGGTTGAGGAGTGAGGTTGAGGGAGGTCGAGGAGGGGGTTGAGGAGGGAGGATGAAAAGTGAGGTTGAGGAGGTGGTTGTGGTTGAGGAGCGAGGTTGAGGACAAGAGGGAGGTTGAGGAGGGGGTTGAGGATGAGGAGGGAGGTTGAGGATGAGGAGGGAGGTTGAGGTTATGGAGGGGAGTTGAGGTTGAGGAGGGGTTTGAGGAGGCGGTTGAGGATGGGGGGTTGAGGAGGGGTTGAGGATGAGGGGGTTGAGGAGGGAGGTTGAGGATGAGGAGGGAGGTTGAGGATGAGGAGTGGGGTTGAGGATGAGGAGTGGGGTTGAGGAGGGAGGTTGAGAATCAGGAGGGGGTTGAGGAGGGTGATAAGGGAGGGGGGAAGAGACACAGGGAAGTGAGAGGGGAGAAGAGACATGGGAGAGAGAGGGGGGACACAGAGGGCACAAGAGGGACACAGGGGGCAGCACATTTCCCACCCTCGGCTTATACTCGAGTCACTCATTTTACCCAGTATTTTGTGGTAAAATAGGTGCCTCGGCTTATACTTGGGTCGGCTTATACTCGAGTATATACGGGTATGCAAAAAGAGTAGATGAGCTCATCTGAGAATGAAAAATACCTAAGTAGTTTTTTTCTATAGGTCTGGTTACCTACTCTGAGAGCAACCTCTTTTAGTTGACTTGTGCCCTGCACATGGAGAAATATCCTGTAGTATATCAGTCTGGTCTCACTCAGAAGAGTGATCCAGTACCGAAATACCAGGCGATTATACCCTGAACAGGAGGAGCAACAAACCCCAGACGTAATAAAAAAAAAAAAAAATCTTTTTATTGAAAAGTTTTTCCAAAGTAACAACATAAAAAACATAAACGCAAGTAGGTTACATAAACTTTGAGTTGTTACAATAAAATCTTTGTACAGATTTACATAATTATTTACACTTTGTACAGAAACATCACATTTTTGTGGTAGAACAGAAAAAGTATTCTTGTGTTCCAAACCAACAGCCTTATTAAATTGCGATTCAGCAAATCTAAAGGGCTCTGTATAAGCACCGAGCATACTTTTTTTTTACAGAAGTTTTTAGTCAGTGAACTTCTATCCAAAAGCAAGGTCTTCACTAACTAAAAACTTCTGTAAAAAATAATGCTCTGTGCTTATACAGAGCCCTGTAGATTTGCTGAATTGCAATTTAATAAGGCTGCAAATGTCTAAGGCAGTAAAACATTCAGTTAAATATATAATCGTCTAGCATATTTACATTTACATTTTCCAGAACATGAGAAAAAGAAAACACATGCCAACAAAAAAAACAAAAACAAAACAAAAAACAACTATTATTGTCTTATTATTCCTATTACCATAGACCCTGAGCTCTCTAATGATACCACCAATGACTTATGGTTTACCTTGAGCGCTGCCTGTTTGGGAAGGAAAAAGGAGGAACAAAAAACATAATCTATTCTAGACTGAGAAACAGAGTTTGACCACGTATAGCCAGGATCATTAGTATTTAACACATTCCACGCAATGACAATCGGCTATAATATCTTGGAGAACCTTTGAAGTGATGTCCAATTTACTATCACCTCTCTTTCTCTTTCTACCCTCCAACTGAACAATAGTGTTAAAATCACCTGCTAGAATCAAAGGTTCAGTCTTCGGGAGGAAGAAACAAATGTTTTTTAAAAACTCCGCTCTCTCCTGCTTATATGGAGATGCATAAATATTTACAATGGAAAAAACATTGGATTGTACACTTACCCTCACAGACAGCACTCTACCAGGTACTATGTCTCGGACACTCAGGTTTTTTAAATAATTGGAAGTGAACAAAATTCCCACTCCAATAGATTTGCTTTCATCCCCTCCCGACCACACGGAAGGGCCATATTTCCATTCCTTCTGTAATTGAGAAACATTGACATTAGAGGACAAGGCACATTCCTGCAATAACACAAGTTGCACACCTAAAGTGGCCACATAAGCAAACAATGCTGCTCTCTGTGCCTGTGTCATGAAACAGTGCGTATTTAACGACAACATTTTTAAATCCATCTTATTTTTCTATGTTTTTACACCTTTTTACAGCCAGTGTAGATATATCCGAACTTATTGAAAGTCCTCCAAAACACCCCTAGAATCTGACACTTTGGTCCTTTCTGTAGTAAATTTCTTTGGGTCCGGCTCTTCTCCTTTCTCTTTGAAAAACACAGATTTCTTGCTTCCACTATCCATCTGCTCCAACAAGGCTTTGACACCAGACACATTCGTTCCAATGGTCTCTGCCTCATACTCCCAGATAGACTGCTGTCCTAAAGGTCAAGGTCAAGGAAGAAGAAGTCAAGGCAATTTCCTCACATAGCTGAGAGACAATGCTCTCCGTATCTGGATTCGCATCAACCACATCCTCTATAAAAGAATCATGTACTACCAGAACATTCATTTCCACAAAACTGTAGAACACTATTTCGGTGTCAGATGGGGCATCACCTTGGACCACTTGCTTTAGACTCCCCGCCTTGCGTTTCCACTGCGGCTTTTGGTCCATTTTATTAGAGGCAACATGAGGAGAACCCCCTGAGGAGTCAACTCTTTCCTGCTCCTCCAAATTAACATCCGGAATCTGCACTGGAAAAGCCTCAATGGGCACATCAAGGACTCATATTACTCAGTCCCTTTATCCTTGGATTGTACCACAACCGTAGGTATATACGCTGGATTTGGGGCTTTACTAATGTCCACTGTAGTGGCACCCTTTCCTTGAGAAAAGCCTACAGCTTCAGCATAAGATCGCTGCCTTTTTGGGTGATCTCTGAACAAATGCTCCTTACTATTACAGCAATTACACATTTTTATTTGGCAATTACATGTATAATGCTCAGAACTGCCACAATTCTTACACAAATGTTGTTGACAATCTATGGCCAGATGCCCAGAGCTACGACAAAACAAAGGCTGACCCCTGAAATATGCTCTCCCTTTATCTGGGCCTATCAAAAAATTGGCAGAAGGTTGTTTTTATCCACCATGGCATGTATCATCTCTCATAAAGCAGACTACAAATTGCCTATTTCCATTTTACACATTTTGTGAGGTTTTCTCACAAACCTCACATGAGAGCAATATTTACATAGAAAAGCCATAATATCCTCTTCTCTAATGAAGGGATTAAAAACATAAATAGTTAACAATACCTCCTCTTCTATAAACAAGTATTCTGGCTTTATATCTGCTAATTTAGGGTTACCTATATTCTCCTGAAATCTCTGATGTAAATTCCTGCAGAGGTCAGTCGATTTGAAGGTCAGATCAAAAAATCCGAACCTCGAGAAGTCCTGGGCACATAAGAAATCCTGAGTTCTAAATTTGAGCAGACCCGACAGTATTTCTGCAAATAGAAAGGTGAGGAAAATGTATGCAAAAAGAAGAGAGGTTCTCATCTTTTCTATAGGTCTGTCTTTTTTCTCAGAGAGCAGTCTCTTTTCGCTCACTTGTGTCCTTAAGATTGAGCACCTCTAATTTTGTTGTTGTGTATGCAAATGGCCCTTAGGGGTTTTTCTCACCCTAAGGGTGATAGGGGAAACCAGACGTGGACTCCTTGCTCATTGTACTTTAGGGAGTAAAGCTCCACCTCACTGATGAGGCCCACAGAGGCTGAAATGTGTCTGGGGTTTGCTGTTTTTCCTGTTAAGGGTAGAATTACCTGGCATTTCAGGGCTGGCTCACTTTTTTTATATACTTCAGGATATTTCTCCCCGTTACACGCATAGGTGAGCTAAAAGAGGTTGCTTTCTGAGTAGGTAACCAGACCTATAGGACAAACCTACTTCAGGTATTGTCCGTTCTCAGATTGAGCACCTCTAATTTTGTTGTTGAGTATGCGAATGACCCTTAGGGTTTTTCCTCACCCTAAGGGTGATAGGGGGAACCAGACGTGGACTCCTTGCTCACTGTGCCTTACAGAGTAATATGCAATCATACCTGTTGTTGATCTCAAGCCGTGCTACTAATGCTATATTATCTGTGAAACTTTATTTTTAGATACTGTATTACAAAACATTTTGTTTGTTTTTAATCTGTGATCTTACAATAATACATTTAAATGACACTAATAGTAAGAGCGCTTGCTCTAAACAATGCCACTGGTCACTGTCAAGTTATATGGTGCATTATTCAAAATTATATGGCCATCAGATATTTACTACCTTCAACTTTCATTATAATGCATCAGGTAATTTAGAAAGTCCAGATCTCTATCTTTTAGTAATAGACTAGCAAATTTCCCGTCAAAAAATGATGGCAATGAAATTGTAAGGTAGCTAATGCTTTGTGTTGAAGAGCTGGCAATCTGTTTTGATGTTGCTGCAGCATTAGTGGTGTGGAGCTGCTGTGTAAGCGTGCTGAATGTGTGCATTGTAATAGTATGCGTGCACGAGACCAAACCGTTAGCGTAGTTGTGTACTTCCGCATTGTCGTAAAATGGCGGGTAATGTCTGGTATGTGTCTTAGCAGAATATCCTTAGGTCTTTTGTGGTGTTTTGTGAGTTTCTTGTGGTGTTTTGCGTATTTAGAGTGCTGTAGCCTCGTTTTCGTTTTGTTCGGCGGCCATTTTTTCTGTCGCTTAGAGAATTTTTTAGTGTCTAAACTCTTTTATTTTTAGTTAAATGAAGGTGTATGTTGCTTTTTTGAGGTCCTGGATGCTCCCTCTTGCTGTAGGTCAGCTTTTTATGTATGTGCTGTGTGTATTTATTGTGTTTTGAATTTTTTCATGTTCGCGAGTTGCGGACGATTTTTGCGAGGTCGTAAGGAGTGGTAACGTGTCTCGTATGTTGTTTGCGTTGCGACGTAAGATTTGCAAGGGTCGCAGTTGCTGTGTCGTGTTGTTTGTGTTGCGACGTAAAGTTTGCGAGGGTCGCAGTAGCTGATAAGGAGCGCCTTGCCAGCAACTGAGGCCCTCGCTATGCGAGGGCAGCGGCTCGCTGAGCGAGTCTGCAAACATTAGCAACAACTCGTATGCTCACAACTATATATGTGATGCATATAGATATCAAATAGCATATTCATGCATGGTCACTCTGGTTACAGTTACATGTCTCACAGGCGCCAAACAGCATATTTTCCCACAAAACTTCTCAGTAAATAGAATTTTCACTGTAGCTAAGGATTCTGGGTAGTGACATGTATTACATGTTTGCCTCAGACACTCTTAACATAAGTATCCTTCTAGGACTATGGTACTTGTTTTAGAACATTGGCATGGATTCGGGTGTGTCACCACCCAGAGACGAGGGGCCACATACGCTCCAATTCTCTACTGCTTTCTGTTACAGGAATGACTCTATTTTGTGTATTTGGTGTACAATCTCTCAGGGCCCAGCAATTAAATTCAGATCAGGACATCATTCCTGGAGAGTCAGGAAAAATCTGAATATTAATCAGCTTAATAAAATAACAAAAGGTCTTTCCATGTGGAGGCCAGAATAAAATATAAAAAAAACAGACAATAACCTTTATTGATGATTAGGACTTTTAAATACAACACAGTTATTGTGGAGGCTCAAAGGCGCCTCACACGCGGTTTAAAACACACATACATGCACGACTTAGAAAAAAAAAACAACCTCAGGACAATCCTTAACGTAACAAACACCCACACACACTACAAATACAACCATAACGGGCGAACCGCGCGCACCTAAAAACAGTCAAAACACAACAAATACTCACAAAAACTACAAAAAATGCTTACCCATAGCAAGGGGGGGGGGGGGGGGCATCCAGGACCTCTGAAAGTGCACTTGGGCACCTCAATGAAGCTGTGAGTCATACCATGTAGGGTCACCCAAGATGGGCAGGCCATAGCAAAGAGGTCAGACAAATCGTGTTTCACTGGAGAAGGAACTGGCAACCCACCATAAGGTAATAAAGATTTAAAAAAATTAATTCAACGCGTTTACATAAAATAACTAAACATTCTAAATATTCTAAATATTATACTCAGCTTTCCAGCATGTCCCGTCCCAGCATGTAACGTCCCAGCATGTCACGTCCTCCTCCATGTTTGCTTCTGCGGCACTGCCCCTGTTAAAAAAAACATTACATTAGTACACATACATAAACTTAAAACAAAGTAAAATAAACACAATCTACATTGTACTTGCCTCCCTGCAATGTCTCCGGCCTCCTGGTGTTCTGCCCCTGATGGGCCCTGGAAGCATCCACGCGGTAAAAAAATAAATAAAAAACAGCACACATCCGCCCTGGCGGATGTCTCCAATGCTAATGAGCCTCCTACGGAGTGTTCCAGAATAAAATTGGCAATGGCGGCTTCTGATAGGGTGAATTTGATAGACAGCTTTTTCAACCAATCAGAAGGTGCCATTGCCTATTTTCTTCCGGAAAAGTCTCCGGGAGCCTCGTTAGCGTCGGGGATGTCCGTGAGTGCGGATGTAAGTATTTTTTATTTTTTATTTTACAGGGCGTGGCAGAAGAGGAGCAGGAGGCCGGAGACATCGCGGGCAGGTAAGTACAATGTAGATTATGTTTATTTTATTTTGTTTTTATGTATGTGTATGTGTATTAATGTTATTTTTTTTTTAACAGATGCCGCAACGGAGAAGAAGATAGACGGGACATGCCGGAAAGGTGGGTATAATATTTAGAATGTTTAGAATGTTTATTATTTACTGTAAACGTGTTGCACTAATTATTTTTTTTCCCCTAGGTGCCTGATCTGAATGGACATCTGCAAAGGTAAGTGGTCTTAATTATTTTATTTTAGCTTAGAATTAGATTATTTTCTATATAGATAGCATTTATTGTATGTTAGCTAGGGGTATGTGTTTTATATAGATAGCATAGAATGTATTGTATATTAGATTGTGGTATTTATTTAGATCGATTGGGCGATGTATATTATATAGATAGGATGTATATTAGATTATGGTATTTATTTAGATAGATTGTGTGATGTATATTATATAGAAAGGATGTATATTAGATTATGGTATTTATTTAGATAGATTGTGTGATGTATATTATGTAGATAGGATGTATATTAGATTATGGTATTTATTTAGATAGATTGGGGTATGTATATTAGATAGATAGAATGTATTGTATATTAGATAGGGGTGTATTGTATTGTATTGTATTTAATTGTATTGTATTATATTGAATGTATTGTATGTATTTGTATTAAATGTATTTCCTTTTCAGGTGTGTAATTTTTATTTTTTTCTGTAGTGAGTGGGGGGGGGGGGGTTGTAATGTTTTTTTTTTTTTTCTGTAATGTTCCTTTTTTTATTTTTTTGTGACTTAGGTTTTTTTATTTTCTGTAATGTAGATTTTTTTTGTGACCTAGATTTTGTATTTTATGTAATGTAGATTTTTTTATTTTTTGTGACTTTAGGCTTTTTTATTTTCTGTAATTAGAGTGGTGGGGGTTATTAGGGGGTAGGTAGTGTATGTGTTAATAGGTTAGTGTAGAGGGTGTTTAGTTGATATTTAATGTTTTATTGGGGGGGTATAGTGCAGTGTAGTGTTTATAGTTAGTGTCATGATTGTCCTTGAGGACCGTCATGGCACTTATGTGGTTAATGTTGGGTTGTAACAGGCCCATAATGGTCATAATATACCCTTATTGGACTGATGGGGTTAAATAGAGGCTTATGATGGTCTATATAGATCCCCATATGTTTGACAGGGTTAATTAGCGGTTTATGGGGGTCTGTATTCACCCCCATCAATGAGGGGGTTAATTAAGGGCTTATGGGGGTCTGTATTGACCCCCATGAGTGAGAAGGTTAATTAAGTGCTTATGGGGGTCTGTATTGACCCCCATGAGTGACAGGGTTAAAGAAGGGCTTATGGGGGTCTATATTGACCCACATTAATGACAGGGTTAATTAGGGGTTTATGGGGGTCTGCATTGACCCTAATGAGTGACAGGGTTAATGAAGGGCTTATGGGAGTCTATATTGACCCCCATGAGTGACACAGTTAATGAAGGGCTTATGGGGGTCTGTATTGACCCCATAAGTGACAGGGTTAACGAAGTGTTTATGGGGGTCTGTATTGACCCCCATGAGAGAGGGAGATAATTAAGTGCTTTATGGGGGTCTTTATTGACCCCCATGAGTGACAAAGTTAATGAAGGGCTTATGGGGGTCTGTATTGACCCCCATGAGTGAGGGGGTTAATTAAGTGTTTATGTGGGTCTGTATTGACCCCCATGAGTCACAGGGTTAATGAAGGGCTTATGGGGATCTGTATTGACCCCCATGGGGTTAATTAAGTGCCTGAGGGGGTCTGTATTGACCCCCATGAGTGACAGGGTTAATAAAGGGTTATGGGGGTCTATATTGACCCCCATGAGTGAGGGGGTTAATTAAGTGCTTATGGGGGTCTGTATTTACCCCCATGAGTGACACAGTTAATGAAGGGCTTATGGGGGTCTGTATTGACCCCCATGAGTGACAGGGTTAATGAAGGGCTTATGGGGGTCTGTATTGACCCCCATGAGTGAGGGGGTTAATTAAGTGCTTATGGGGGTCTGTATTGTCCCCCATGAGTGACAGGGTTAATGAAGGGCTTATGGGGGTCTATATTGACCCCCATGAGTGAGGGGGTTAATGAAGTGCTTATAGGGGTCTGTATTGACCCCCATGAGTAACAGGGTTAATTAGGGGTTTATGGGGGTCTGTATTGACCCCCATGAGTGACAGGGTGATAGTGTATATTTGTTTTCTTTTATAACAGGTCCTTTAAGGACCTTTATGGTCCTTTAAGGACCTGTAACGCGGGAATTTTGAATTTTCATTGCAGCAGGGGTCCCTGATCGTGTGCGATCGAGTCCCCCACTGCGATGGTTAATGTGGGTTTAATGCAGGTCTCTGAGCTTATCTCGGATCCCGTGGGGTTAATGCAGGTTTCCTAGCTCATCTCGGATCCCTTCTTGGGTAAGTTGTACATGGCTGGGCTGTGAGCCTCATTTTCGTTCTTTTCAGCGGCCATTTTATCTCTTGCTTAGGGGATTTTCATGTGTCTGAACTCGGGAATTTGGACTTAAATGGAGGTGTAACTTCACTTTCAGAGGTCCTGGATGCCCCCCCCCCCCCCCCCCCTTGCTATGGGTAAGCATTTTTTGTAGTTTTTGTGAGTATTTGTTGTGTTTTGACTGTTTTTAGGTGCGCGCGGTTCGCCCGTTATGGTTGTATTTGTAGTGTGTGTGGGTGTTTGTTACGTTAAGGATTGTCCTGAGGTTGTTGTTTTTTTCTAAGTCGTGCATGTATGTGTGTTTTAAACCGCGTGTGAGGCGCCTTTGAGCCTCCACAAATGCGGACCCTCGCTTCGTGAGGGTCCGTATTTGCGGACAAACACAATCGACGTTGGAGCCTCCACCTTCCGCAGGGATGCAGTTTGCGAGCTCGCTTTGCGAGCTCGCAAACAGCGTGATGACGAATCGTAGTTGAACAGTTATAATATGTGATAATATCATGCCAGATGGTTCATTATCAGACCTCATGCTGTCTATCATTATCTATCAACATTTGTAATAACTATTTTCTGTTATGACTGCCTTTCACATGTCTTTTAGAGGTAAGCACAATATATCTCACAATAAGATTTATATGATTGGATAAAGTAGATATTACTCACTCATCGGTACAATGGATATAATTTGAGGCTATTAAACCTTTTAGGGAATTTGTATGTGAAATATTTAAATCTCAAACATGAATTGATTCTATTATCCACAGTTTGTTAAAATATAAACCTATGTAAAATTATTCACTGATCGGATGTGCTTATGTACATGTGAGTTGTTGATGGTGTGCACTGTAAAGTGCAGTATCAGATTGCACTGGTGTAGATCAACATCCTGAAATAATCTATTTCAGAGCTACCTGAAAGTGAATAAAAAGAAAATGATAAACAATCTAAATCTTATTTAGAAAAAAATATCTCAGCACTTTGAGGCCACCACTCCATCTTCTCCATCAGTGTGTTCTTCTAAATGCCATTGGTGGTTATCAAGATAATTACCCAGCAGTACTGTGTTGGGAAGGTGAAAGTAATGGGGAATGTGTGATGGATTGGGTGGTAGCTGCTGAACTCACATAACATGCCCTCCTACCTCTGTCTACATCTCCTATCTATGATTTGTGTTACTTTATTATGTAGGTTTCTGCACATGATACACCCAGACTTTATCCCTAATTAACCCAGTACTCTTTTATTAAACTTTTAGACTGCAAGTCTCATTCATGCAAGACAAATTGTACACCTCATGGAGCAGCTCTCTCTGGAAGCCCTTCACTGCCAGGAAATGTCTGTCCATATCCTGTTCATGCTGCTGGATCTTCCTGTCAAGGTAATCCTCTGCCTCATATGTAAGCAAGGGTGGCTTTGTGGAATGGACTGATGGGGCCAATTGTTGAAATTAGCTATTCTTCCCCCTCCTACTAATGTCCTTCCCATTTGCTAACCCCTGCTGTTGCATTATTGGTAAGCTTCAGAAGAGCAAATCTTTAGTTTCAAATTGTCATAAGCATAACATAATTCAGTGACTGTATATTAAGTTTTCAATTGTGGATTGCATAGGGAAGGATTAGGAGACATTTTGATAATTGTAATCAATGAATTCCGATGTCATAGGTCTAAGGATTTATGTACCCATGGTTTGGCCTCAAAATTATGTGAAACCATAGAATTGTCTCATAAAAATAAGGGCTGTTTATTCTATACTATTGTTATTATTAGCAATATCACATCACACATTTGTGTGTATGTTTTTTAAGGCAATATGATTAGCCATTGATAGTCATCAGTTAAGTTATATTTATATTGATAGTCATTAGTTAAGTTATTCTTCCCCCTCCTACTAATGTCCTTCCCATTTGCTACCCCTGCTGTTGCATTATTGGTAAGCTTCAGAAGAGCAAATCTTTAGCTTCAAATTGTCATAAGCATAACATAATTCAGTGACTGTATATTAAGTTTTCAATTGTGGATTGCATAGGGAAGGATTAGGAGACATTTTGATAATTGTAATCAATGAATTCCGATGTCATAGGTCTAAGGATTTATGTACCTATGGTTTGGCCTCAAAATTATGTGAAACCATAGAATTGTCTCATAAAAATAAGGGCTGTTTATTCTATACTATTGTTATTATTAGCAATATCACATCACACATTTGTGTGTATGTTTTTTAAGGCAATACGATTAGCCATTGATAGTCATCAGTTAAGTTATATTTAACTGAATGAAACAACTGTCTGGTTTGTGATATAGGGCATATCAGTCTGTGGTGCATTTTGTGAACATGAATGATGAGATGCAGTGTATGTACTCACTTTGCAGGGTCTCAGGATAGTGATTCTGGTAGGCCTACAATGCTCATTATGGACATTTTGCCCCTCAGAAGTGCCTCCCACACATTGTACTCCACCACCTTGGGCTTTGCTGTTGGCAGCTTTCACACACATCTTCCTCATCACTGTAAACTGACAATCTCTTATCAGGTTTTCACACTTTTAACATCCTTTCTGTCCACTCCTACAGTGCTGCCTCTGCTGCCATCTATCTTCCCATTCTTGCACCCTGGCCTGCTATAGCCTCTCAGTCCCCATGGATTATGTGAGACAGATGGCATTTAGGAGGGCATTTAGGAGGGGGAAATCCCTTCTTATTGTAATTGTGGTTCTAGGACCATATTCTGAAATCTTGGGTCCCAGTACAAATCTAAAAATCAGTGGCCCCTTGAGGGTTATACCCAGTCCTTCACAGACACATATGCACATCCACATCCAATCTTATCTCTAATAGTCTGTCTTTACAATACTTGCACATCTAATACTAATACTTGGGCTTCAGAAACTATTTGTTCTGCTCTGTGAGATCTGAATAAAAAAAAAAAATACATGGTAAAGTATCTACAAATACTATCTTTCAAATGAAGCAGAACAGAAGCAAATCGACTCAATGCCCCTTTAAGGTTAATCTGAATTAAATAACATAGGTTTAGAATGCAAATTATTTTGCATGGACCAAAACATCCTAATATTTTTTACTACACTGCAAAGCTAAAAGTAGATTGCAAACGTTTAAGCATAATCTAAATCAGGTCTAGACTGTACGCAATTTTCACACACTGCAAAGATTAAAACTGATTGCAAGCTCATGAGTCTGATTTAAATAAAAAAATGCAAACTTTTACCAGAATAAAACAGATTGCAAGCTCTAACACCGCAAACTCTGAAACAGTACACAAATATATTATAATTTAATTAAAACCAAAGTATTTCTTAAACTAATGCTGGGCCAAAAAATACTAAAATGTTCTTCTATTATATATGTATAAATTATGTATACATTATATACTGTTGATACTGACCAAAAAACATGACTTTGAAGATGTGTTTAGAAATGTATGCATGTATATGTATTTATTTAGTATGTAATAGGGGGTATGTATGTTGTATGTAGTGATGGTATGTATGTTGTATGTGGTGATGGTATATACAGCCTTATTAAATTGCAATTCAGTAAATTTAAAAGGGCTCTATTTAAGCACACAGCATATTTTTTTTACAGAAGGTTTTAGTTTTTTAGTTAGTGAACTTCTATCCAAAAGCAAGGTCTTCACTAACTAAAAACTTCTGTAAATAAAATATGCTCTGTGCTTAAATAGAGCCCTTTTAAATTTACTGGGTGAGAGTATTTGTTGGGGTGGGGTAAGTGTTAAGGTTAAGTAAGTATTGGGTATAGGGTAGATTTTATAGGGATCAGGAAAGGCCTCAATTAAACTGTAAGCTATATCATATACAGTCACCCCAGATCTCTATCAGAAACCCCATAAAAAATCAGTGCAAAGATTGCTCTGATTATTGAACAATTGTGCTCATTTTACAAGCCAGCAAGATAATGCTAAAGATCCTAATAAATGTTGCTGGTGTGATGTGGTCTCTAGGTTCATGGAAACCTGGACACGTCTGGATGACTACACAACAACAAAATGCCTATGAAATCTGTTTAAATATTATTAATGCAATCATATGAGCTATCTGTATAATTTACAGGTGCATTTACTTGTAAATTATTTATGAACTATGGGCCTCATTAAAATCTCCCTCGTAGTTCTCTCGGTGCGCGCAAAAGGCCGTTTTTGTGCTGTTTTTGAGTACCGAATCTCTCACAGCCTGCTTTGCGATACGACTACGAAAAATGGCCGAGAATAGGCTCCGAGAGAGCTACGTAGTCACACGCAGCCTTAAATCTATGAACGATTCTCGCATTTCGGAAGAATCCCTACGGGCACAATAAGTGCCCGCAAGGGATCCTAAAGCCTCTACGTGCTGCCTCGGAGCAGCCCGAGACAGCCGTGTGATGCTCCCTCCTGCTCCCTATACACATCCCCATGCTGCAGGGGTCCCGTTCGGCACTGATCAGGCCCCCGCTGCATTTAAAACATTTAAATTCGCCACCGCGGCTACTTAAAGGGCCAGCGGCACACTATTTCTAATCCCGGCCGAGGCACCTAATATTAACCCCCCTCTATGCTGTGGGTCCCCATCGGAACCCCTGAAGTGTCCCCACATAAACCCCTTGCTGCAGGGGTCCATGGGGACCCCCGCAGTCCCCCCACATTAACCCCTTGCAGCGGGGGTCCACGGTCGGCACCGATCGTGACCCTGCTGCATTTAAATTTTTAAACTTCCCTCCCCATTTGCACAAGGTTGGATACCAAGCTAGCCATGTCCCGTTCCTTGTCCTCACTGATGTCATTGAAGGTCTCTTCTTCCACCCAGCCACCAAGGGTGCCCGAAAGGTGACAACAAGTCCCCTGGGACGCCTGCTGTGTTTGGTCTTCCACCTCCTCAAAGCCACCTTACTCCTCTGACTCCTCTTCTTCAGACTCCTCTCTCTACTTTGCCTCTGTCTGCGTTATTATAAGGTGTGTACTGTTAAGTAGTACTATTCCTATCGGTTTAATCCCTGTTACGTCCACTATTAGGGGACGTGTATATGTCATTGATTTTTGGAAGCGGGAGATGGAAAAAGATGCTTGGTCGGACCTCCTACTTCTAATTTGGGGCACTGCACGTGCAATGTAATGTGCCACCAGATAGGAGTGGTGTGTTCAGTTGTACTATTTATTCCTATCAGTTTGATACCTGTTACGTCACCTATCAGGGGACGTGTATATGGCATGGATTTTTGGAAGCGGGAGATGGAAAAAGATTCTTGGTCGGTCCTCCCACTTCAAATTTGGGGCACTGCGCGTGCAATCTTAGGTGCCACCAGATAGGAGTGGTGTGTTCAGTTGTACTATTTATTCGGATTCAATAAAGCCAATAAACCTGGCCCGTTACTAGCCAGGAAACTACAAAACAAAACAACACAAAATAGGATACTTCAAATATATTGAAGGGAGAAAAAACAACGAACCCAAATAAGATCAAGAAGATTTTTACAAAATTTTACAATACCCTTTATATGGCAACAAAACACATAGATCTACACAAAATGAGGGGATTTCTTAATTCCTGTGATCTCCCCTTAATAGAAGAAAATGACTTAGAGACTTTAAATGCCAAAGTGACCCTAGAGGAAGTGAGAAAAGCAGTCCAGAATCTCAAACCTGGTAGGTCACCTGCCCCAGAAGGGTACATCAATTTATATTATAAAAAAATTATAGACATATTAGGCCCGCCCTTGGTCACTCTAACAGAGTTCTAGAAGGCAAGCAAACACCAGCAGAGCTGAACAGGGCAGATATCGCTCTATTCCATAAGGAGGGTTGAGATGCCCTAGAACCAAAAAACTACAGGCCAATATTATTACTAAACTGTGATACAAAGATCCTGTCAAAAATAATAGCGGATAGAATGTCATCCTTCTTGCCTAAGTTAATAGATAATGACCAAGTAGGCTTTGTCTCCCACAGGCAAGCGGGAGACAACATTAGAAAAGTCATGAACCTACTGTACCACACCAAAGCCTCTAAAATTCAAGCCTGTCTTATGGCCTTTGACATTGAAAAGGCGTTTGATTCCCTGGAGAGGACTTACCTATACGCCACGCTTGAAAAAATTGTTATTAAAGGCCATTTCATAAATCTCATACACTCATTATACAAATCATCCAGGGCACGGTTACAGATTCCTGAAGATGGGAGATCCTTAATTAAAATAGAAAGAGGAACAAGACAGGGGTCTCCCCTTCTATTCGCAATAGCAATAGAACCTCTGGCTCAGACAATTAGGGCAAACACTGGGATCACAGGCATAAAAATAGGCCATCACCATTTCAAAACTTGTCTATTTGCAGACAACCTGCTGTGTATGCTCTCAAACCCTACCCAATCGGTCCCAGAGTTGATTCGAACTATGGAGGAGTTTGGTCAGTTTTCTGGCCCTAAACTGAACATAGAGAAGACAGAAGCACTAGCGATTGACTTAACAGCAGTAGAGAAGCAGGGTCTCCAAGAGAAGTTTAATATTAAGTGGGATAAGAACCACATAAACTACCTGGGAATCCGACTAACCCCTAAGCTAGAGGACTTGTACAAAGCCAACCACTCCAAACTTTATAAAACAATAATTAATGACATGAGTAAATGGACAAAGTATAGGTTATCATGGCTAGGGAGAATAAATACAATAAAAATGAATGTCCTTCCTAGGTGGCTCTACATATTTTGAACACTCCCGATCCGATTAAATAAAAAGAATAAGAAAATATTTAAAGGAAAATATTTCAGTTTATCTGGAACCACTCTCCCTCACGCATCACAAAGAAAATTATGTACCTTCATAAGTCAGAGGGGAGACTATCGTGTCCAAACTTAAAATATTACTACAAGGCAGCTCAGTTATCTTTCCTCCCAATAGCACATTCTATAGGGCATCAACCGGCCTGGGTGTATTTAGAGAACCACACTTTAAGGCCCTTAACCTGGGACAAGGTGGCTTGGCTATCAGAATTGCCTCAGAGCCTTAAAAACTCACCAAACCCCCTAATCAGACACTCACTATCATACTGGAAATGGGCCAAGAAACACACAGGTTTGTTCCCTGGATCCACCCAAATGACCCCAATTCTTGACCACCCTCAGGCTCCGAAACACATGAGCACAACATCACAACACTGGTGGAGGTCAAGGAAACTAGATAGACTGGGAGACTGGTTAGTAAAGGGCCAGATGCTCACCTATAAGGAACTGAGGGACAAGCATGAGCTACCGCTGTCAGAACATTAAAATTACTGTAGCCTGAGGCATTTCACACACTCCCTGACACAGAAACAGGGGACACCGGTCTTAAATTGGTTCTCCAAAATTTGTAAAGATAAACCTCTATCAAGGGGGATCATTGGGTCGCTTTACAAATATAAAACATTTGTTACTGGTTGAAGCTACACTGGGGGAAGCCCTGGAGACCCTTCAGAAGCCACGGCGGCAAAATCATCCCAGGAAAGGAGAGGTCGCTTACTGAAGCCTGCCATAGGGTAACCCAAGGGTGATTGACCAGGTTAGATATTCCAAATAATAAGCTAATACTGCTGGAGGGATGATAGCTAATACGACTTTGGTGTTTCCTGCAGATATACTCTTTACTATTGTCTGTTTTACCATGTTTTAGGTATCTCTTAAATTGCAATCACAGTAAAAAATAAGAAAAATTATTAACCTAAAAAGTAAAAATAAGAAGGAATAGCCAGCTAACTTTCACAAAATGTCTTTATTGTAAATATGTATTTTTGCACAACTGTTATGCAAGACTGTTCAAAAATGCTTTATTTTTCATTACATGCTGTACGCCTTCTGACAATAAAATAATTTAAATGCAAAAATTAGGTATTGTTGCAGCGACCAGAAAAATTTATGTTAGTTTGCGTCTTGAACCCTAGTTGGTGGCGGATAAGTCACGCAAGTCATCCGGCATTCAGGGATAAAATACAGCAGCGTGTGGACCATTATTAGCTCAAGGCAGCTCATCTATCAGGCCTTTTTTAATCGAATGTATCACCCACTGTCAGTCCCTTCGGGATCTATCCCTCATTCATCTTAATAAAGGTGAGGTAATCTAGACTTTTTTGAACTAGGCGACTTCTCTTCTCAGTGACAAAACCTCCTGCTGCACTGAAGGTCCTTTCTGATAGGACACTTGAAGCGGGGCAGGACAGAAGTTCTGTGGCAAATTGGGATAGCTCAGGCCACAGGGCAAGCGTGCACACCCAGTAGTCAAGGGGTTCATCGCTCCTCATAGTGTCGATATCTGTAGTTAAGGCGAGGTAGTCTGTTACCTGACGGTCGAGTCGTTCTCTGAGGGTGGACCCCCGAAGGGCTGTGGCGATGCATAGGACTTAAAAAGCTCTGCATGTCCTCCATCAACAACAGGTCTGTAAAGCGTCCTCTCCTTGCTGGCGTGGTCGTGGGAGGAGGAGGATTATGTTCACCTCTTCCGCTGTTAGATTGCCTTTGTGCTGTGACATCACCCTTAAACACTGTGTAAAGCATACTTTTTAATTTATTTTGGAAGTGCTGCATCCTTTCCGACTTGTGGTAATTTGGTAACATTTCAGGCACTTTCTGCTTATACCGGGGGTCTAGTAGCGTGGACACCCAGTACAGGTCGTTCTCCTTCATTCTTTTATACGAGGGTCCCTCAACAGGCACGACAGCATGAAAGACCCCATTTGCACAAGGTTGGATGCCGAGCTATTCATGTCCCGTTCCTCGTCCTCAGTGATCTCACTGAAGGTATATTCTTCCCCCCAGCCACATACAACACCACGGGTACCAGATAGGTGACAACGAGCAACGTGGGATGCATGTTGTGGTTGGTCTTCCTCCTCCTCAAAATCACATTCCTCCTCTGACTCCTCTTCCTCACAATCCTCTTCCAGCGTTGCCGCAGGTCCAGCAAGCGATACTGATAAGGCTGTTTCTGGTGGTGATGGTGACCCCAACTCTTCCTCTTCCTCTTCACGCTCATCTACGGCCTGATCCAGCACTCTTCACAGGGCACGCTCCAGGAAGAAAACAAATGGTATGATCTCGCTGATGGTGCCCTCGGTGCGACTGACCAGGTTTGTCACCTCCTCAAAAGGATGCATAAGCCTACAGGCATTGCGCATGAGCGTCCAGTAATGTGGCAAATTCCCCAGCTCCGCAGAGGCTGTCCTAGCACCCCGGTCATACAAATACCCGTTAACGGCCTTTTCTTGTTGGAGCAGGCGGTCAAACATTAGGAGTGTTGAATTCCAACGTGTCTGGCTGTCGAAAATCAAGCGCCTCACTGGCATGTTGTTTCACCGCTGGATATCTGTAAAGTGCGCCATGGCCATGTAGGAACGCCTGAAATGGGCACACACCTTCCTGGCCTGCTTCAGGACATCCTGTAAGCCTGGGTGCTTATGCACAAAGTGTTGTACAATCAGATTACACACATGTGCCATGCACGGCACATGTGTCAACTTGCCCAAATTCAATGCCGCCAACAAATTTCTTCCGTTGTCACAAACCACTTTGCCGATCTCCAGTTGGATGCGGAGTCAGCCACTGATCCACCTGTGCGTTCAGGGCGGACAGGAGTGCTGGTCCGGTGTGACTCTCTGCTTTCAGGGAAGTCAACCCCAAGACGGCGTGACACTGCCGCATCCGGGATGTGGAATAGTACCTGTGGAGCTGGGGGGGTGCCGTTGATGTGGAGCAAGACATAGCAGCAGCAGAAGAGGACTCAGCCGAGGAGGTTATGGAAGAGGATGGAGTAGGAGGAGTAGAGGAGGTGGCAGCAGGCCTGCCTGCAAGTCGTGGCGGTGTCACCAACTCCTCTGCAGAGCCACGTATTCCATGCTTGGCAGCCGTCACCAGGTTTACCCAATGTGCAGTGTAGGTATACCTGCCCTGACCATGCTTTGCAGACCAGGTATCAGTGGTCAGATGGACCCTTGCCTCAACACTGTGTGCCAGAGATGCCATTACTTCCTTTTGCACAATCAAGTCCAGGTTGGGTATTGCCTCTTGTGCAAAGAAATTTCGTCCGGGTACCTTCCACTGTGGTGTCCCAATAGCTACAAATTTTTTGAACGCCTCAGACTCCACCAGCTTGTATGGTAAAAGCTAGCGGGCTAAGAGTTCAGACAAGCCAGCTTTCAGTTGCTTATGGGGGTCTGTTTTTACCCCCATGAGTTATCGGGTTAATTGAGTGCTTATGGGGGTCTGTATTGATACGCATGAGTGACGGGGTTAATTAAGTGCTTATGGGGGTCTGTATTGACCCCCATGAGTGACGGGGTTAATTAAGTGCTTAATGGGGTATGTATTGACCCCCATGAATTATAGGGTTAATTATTGGCTTATGGGGGTCTGTATTGACCTCCATGAATTATAGGGTTAATTATAGTTGCCTGGGGTTAATGTTTTTTAATGCGACCCGCAAGGAGGGAGATTTAAAAATTGAAATGCAGCATAAATTGAAATGACCCCCAGCATAAAGGAAGGTTAATTGTAGGTGCCGCGGCCGGGATTAGTAATAGTGTGCCGCGGGCCCTTTAAGGAGCGCGGCAGAGAATTTACATTTTTTAAATGCAGCGGGGGGCCTGATCTATGCAGATCAGGGACCCCCGCTGCAAGGGGGTAATGTGGGGACACTTGGGGGGTCCCGATGGGGACCCCCAGCATAAAGGGGGGTTAATTGTAGGTGCTGCAGCCGGGATTAGTAATAGTGTGCCGCGGGCCCTTTAAGGTGCCGCGGGCCCTTTAAGGAGCCGCGGCGGAGAATTTACATTTTTTTAATGCAGCGGGGGCCTGATCTATGCAGATCGGGGACCACCGCTGCAAGGGGGTAATGTGGGGACACTTGGGGGGTCCCGATGGGGACCCCCAGCATAAAGGGGGGTTAATTTTAGGTGCCGCGGCCGGGATTGGCTAATAGTGTGCCGCGGGCCCTTTAAAGAGCCACTGCGGGGAATTTAAAAGCATTAAATGCAGCGAGGGCCTGATCGGTGCCGATCGGGGACCCCCACTGCAAGGGGTTAATGTGTGGTGGCTGCGGGGGTCCCTATGGACCCCTGCAGCACAGTGTTAATGTGAGGACACTTCTGGCGTCCCGATGTGGACCCCCTCATAGAGGGGGGTTAATTTTAGGTGCTGGCGGGTAGTTGGAGTACCACCCATGGCAGGGCTTATGTGGGGGACTGCCGTGGAGGTCCCGTTTAGGATCCCTGCACTACTTGTTGAGGTGCGGGAGCCTGCGATATCATCTCGCATGCTGACACTTTTTATGCACTGTTTCGCACTGTTGATACGTATGGCCCTGCTGTGTAGCTCATACGTTGCTCGCAGCAGGGCAATTGTAATAGCATTGTAACTTAGAGAAATTTTGCAGTACGTAGGGCTTCGGGACTCCCTGACATGAACATTAACCCCACCCGTAGTGCCAGTTTTTAAAGGACGCACGCCATAAATGAATCCCTGGCATCTAATGGTTAACCCCACAACGGGAGTACTACAAGTACCCCTGGCAGCATCTAAAATTAACTGCTGCAGAACCAAAACTATTAACTTGGTGGTCCCGATTGGATTGTCCACATATAAATTTCCCATCCCTATTAAAAAAAAATACTTTAAACTAACGAGTGTATCCCATTCTGATTGGCTTAAATGTGACTGATGTCTATTTCAGCCAACCAGAATGCTCCAATGCATTTTTCATGCAGGAGCAAGCATTGCAACCACCATTTGCAGCAGGGAGCTCCTCCTAAGAGGAGCTCCGTTAGCTTAGAGTATTTTTTATATAACGCCAGGCTTTTTTTGCTAGGGCTCTTTCCTGGCCCAGACGATGAGGAAACAGGCTTCAATCATGAAAGAAGAGAATTGGATACTACAATCAACATGGATAGCCTGACTAGTCCAGGGCAGAAAAGTGAGGACCAGGGCATCCATGACTATCGCTAGAGGGTCATTTTGGCCAGGTCAGTGGACTATTAACCCTTTTTTTTTTTTTTTTACCGGTTTAATTTTTGTATTTTATTTATTTATCACTATTATTTTTACTGTAATGTTTTTTGTTTTTTCTGTAAGTCTTTCTTATTTTTGGCAATGTAGGTTTTTTATTTTTGTACTTTGGTTTTTTATTTTTGGTAATTAGTGGGTGTTTTTATTTTTGTAATTAGTGTTTTTTTTATTTTTTGTAATTTGTGGGTTTATTATATTTACTTAGAGGTATTAGCTAGTTTAATAAGGACTGTTAGTTAGTTAATTAAAGGGAAATAGGTAGTTAATTAGGGGGAGTTAGATAGTTAATTAGTAGGGAGTTGGTAGATAATTTCTGGGATTAAACAGTTAAATGGTAGAGGGTTTAAATAGTTAATGGAGGGGTTAATTAGGTAGCGAGGGGCTAAATATGTAGTAGTCAGGGGATTAATTTAAATGCATCAGTTTATTGGGTAGAATAGTGTAGTGAAGTGTAGAATAGTGCTTGTACTTAGTGTTATGAGGGTCTTGGTGGACCCTCATGGAAATATAGTGTTAATGTTAGGGTTAATTCTAAGTCCCTTTTGTGACTCATGGGCTAATTAGGTGCTCATGGGGTCCGTATAGACCCCCATTAGTGATAGGGGTTAAGTTTTATTTAATGGTAACGTGGCCTGTGTCCTTAAGAGGGCAGGGAATTTGAAATGTTGAATGCCATGGTGGTCTTGATCAGGCCCTGCACCATAGGGGGGGTTAATTTTAGGTGTCATTGGGGGTACTTGTAGTACCCCAGTGGCAGGGTTAACCATTTAGACGCTGCAGGTCATTTAAAGCCCCGCAGCAGCGGTTCATTTTATGGTGTGGGTTCTTTAAGGACCCGTGTTGTGGTTTAATTTTAAGTGCCTGGAAGTCCCTAGCTTATAGGGGCGTTAATGCGTGCAACCGAGTCCCAATCTTTAGGAATTTTTGTGGCAAGTACCTCTCTTTCTTTTTTCCTAAGAATATATTACAGGAGCGACCTACAAGTGGGAAATAATTTTGGCTTGAATGTAATTTTAAAAAAAAATATTGTATTTTGTTACATATAATGGCATGGTAAGCAATTGACCATTAAATGAGGCTACATTTATTAAGAATCGTCCATGTGGTTAAATAATCTTAGATTCAATTTGCAACTGTAGTTTCTTAATTATAAAGACTGCAATGCCTACTTTTGTATTGCTCCTGTAGCTAGGATAAACACTGGGAAGCTATTGACTAAAATTTGGTGTACACTTATAGATGACACTCAGGGCCCTAAGTTTAGAGAATACATATCCACTATTGGTTATATATACATACCCATTACATAGGACACCCCTGATACCCATCCTATCTACCATTTACACCATAAACAATCTACCAGACAAAATACCCTTTACCCACCCCCAACACGTGTCCACCATACATACAAACACACGGGCAAGCATTTGAAAAAGCTGAAGGACTATTAAAGAGAGTTGATACAGGATGTAAAAGGGATATCACAAAAAACAACAGGAGATATCAAACACCAAATGTTCATCCAGGCAAACAAGGAAATACTACAATGTCAAGATAATGCCCTACGATAAAAATAGATATTTAGACTCAATATAAACATGGCTTGCCTGGGGGATCTCTTCAGCAATATGTTTGAACATTACACAGGCAACAGACTGCAACTTACTCAGGTTAACCATACCAGAGAAGAGATCCCCACAACACAATGCTCTACTGCCTTGGCTTGCCTCATTGTCCACCACTCAATCTCTACCTTTACAATCTTGCTACACCTATTCTCACCTACATGGGTGGCCTGCATGGGGCAGTGGTCTCAAAGTGTCTGTAGCTTAGAGGGAGTAGAAGTGAATTACTTCAACAAACAGTGAATAACACAATTAATTAATATTTTAACAAATGTTCTTTTTTTTAAACAGCAATATTATCCTACAATATTTCATAGGCTCCTAATATAGTCACTGCATCAACAAAGGATTAATAATCCCATGATGTAGCTGTGTAATGCTTAATACCATGTGATCCCCTCCAAATTATATGTGGCAGGAAGTCATGAAATGAAAGCAAATGAATAAAGCCAATATTCATATATTTCCTTTTCCTATGTGACTGTCTGGATGAATGGAGCCTTCGCAGGTGGGACCTGCAGATCCTTAATGAAGGAGGCCTTGACAGGGACTGGGATTAGGCTGACGGCTGCTGATTGGTGGCACTGCGCCGGGGGTGGGACTAGGCGTGTCCTTTCTGCACTGGTGCCATTTTGTGTGCTGTTGCAGCCGGACAGCATGGACACAGCAGCGCAGGGGAGGTCTGCCTCATGGGAGCATCAAAGGCTTGTTTTCTGCCCTAATCAGTGTGTGTGGTGGTTTTTCTCTGCAGCATGGTCTGTGTGCTTTGTGTCAGGTTTTATTTGTTATGATGAATTTATCTGAGGTTGCTACCCAGGATAGGCTGTTAGCACAAATGAGGGTTAGAGCCCTCAGTCATAGAGAGAGATGGCTGGAGGATCATCCGGGCAGTAGCCAGGTGGCCTCAGGGAATAGCTCAACCCCAGTAGGTGAGGGGGAACTGGGACAGGACACCAGGGGTCAGTCTGATGTGGCTGATACCCTTGGAGGCCACAGGTATGACCCTCCCCCCCCCCAACCAATGTTGCTGCAGGCCTGGATGGCAACTTGCCAGGAGCAACGGCACAGAGTAGTCATAGCTCTGCTGGGGGCTGGGGTTCAACACACAGAAGGAGACAGAAGAACCCCCTGCGGCCATCTGGCAGGGGTTTAATCTCACAGCCTATGCCAGGTTCACAGGAACGCCCTGGGGGAGAAAAAAGCGAGAAGCCTAGGCCTCGCTTGGACACTCCCTTGCACATCATCTCCAAAACCCGTCAGGGCAGATAAATGATCTGAGGCCAGGAGATCAGGGATAAGTGTGTGGTATTTTTTTTTAATAAATTGGTGGTGGTACATGCCAATAACAATATCACATCTTCATTGGTACCGGTCATCAGGCTGCTCCGGCAACTAGTATTGCAGTGTTTACAGCTAAACGTTTGGTTTCAGGCATGCCATGTTCCCCGTTTTAAGAATGGTATTGCTGAAGCTTTTTCTCGCTTTCAGTGGGAGCGGTGCGGACAGATGTCCCCTGGAGAGAATGCAGAGTGCGAACAGTTCTCACAGAGGCTTCGGAAACTCGGAGCGGAGACGTAGTAGTGTTCATACATTTGTCCTTGGCTCCAGCTACTTGGACAGTGGTGATGGCTGGCGGCGAAGAAACAGAGGAACAGCGGTTGGGTGTCCTTCTATGGTTCATCTTGAGGTGTAAGGATGAGGGCATGTCAGCCACGTCTGTGGGCCTGCAGGTGATGGCCCTAGCTTTTATGTTTAAGCTAGCGGGGCAAGAGGTCCTGACCAAGGAATTCCTGGTGAGGAGGGTGCTATGGGGGTTAGCATTGGAAATAGTTAGAAGGACAAAAGGCGTCCTATCACAGTTTCATTGTTGCTTCGGTTGGCAATGGTAGTGAAAGAAGTTTTTTACATGGAATATGAGGCATTGTTATTCTGATCAGCTTTTTCATTGGCCTTCTTTGGTGCCTTTCGGATTGGCGAGCTGGTTGCTGCCAATAGGCATGGTGATTTGGTAAAAAAAATCCAACAGACCAGGTGGGAAAAGGAAAGGATTCCAAGTTATGTAGGGTGGGATTATTGCCCCTTTGAGTATGCCAAGTTAATGCTCCTTCAGCAACCAGGGTCACCTGGGCTGCTTCTGATGCATGCGGACGAACATTGTCTTGCTTCCAATTCTCCAAAGTGCTGAAAGCATGTTTGAAAAGGTTAGGGTTGAACCAGTCAGAGTTTGGAATGCATTCGTTCAGGATAGGGGCTGTTACAGAGGCAGCAGGTTTGGGGCTTCCGGTGGATATGTTGAAAAGAATTGGAATATGGGAATCGGCTCATTTTAAGTTGTACATTAGGCCATCCACTGCTATATACTAACGTTAAGCATGCCATTGCAGGCCGTCAGAAGCACCTATGGGTGATCGGCCACTCATATATATACTAGGCAGAGCGTCTCGCAGTGTCTCGGGATGGCTCGCAGGTGTACACTGTGATGAATGGAAGGTCTGCTGGTGTGGTATCCAATGAATGGAAATGGAGGCAAGTGAGTGGGTACATAACATTGCTCAACCATCGCTTGGAATGCCCAGATATGTTGCTGATACATGCGGTGAGATACATGCGGGAGGGCATGATCTGGGGTGTAAGCCTATTAAGCATCTAGATAGGGATATAAAAAGGGACATTGAAGAATGGAGGTGCAGGTTTAATGGCATTCAGATAGTCTGGTACGAGATGGTGAAGCGAAGGAAATGGAGGAATGCCAGGGACCCTGCTGGTATAGAAAAAGCCAGACAGAAAGTAAACAAATTAATATCCAGCTTTATCAGAAAACTAGGTTGGGTAGCACTACACCGTCATGATTTAGAGAATAAGGAAGTGGATGAGTTGTTCATGTCTGATGCGGTCAACCTCACTGAAATTGGGTAAGTTGCAGTTTAAGGAGGGTGTACAACGGGCGCTAGCTTTGGAGGGGGGTGGTCCCGTAGAGCAGTCATCTGGTACCTCCATGGTGGTTGGGGGAGTTGCCCCGGCCCAGTGGTGGAAAAGGAGTGGTCCTACCCTAGGGGGGTGTGCCGATGGAGAAGTTGGGCCCCTAAGCGTGTGCTTAGGGAAGGAAAGATTGCTGATTGGGCCAGGCTCCTCCTCCTCCTCCAAGGAGTTATGTTATGTTTATGGAATTGATATGTTATCAATAAATGGTCTGTGGCCAGTTGTAACTCCAACACAAGTTTCAATGTATTTATTTAGGGTAAGGTAATTTGGGGTAGGAGGCACTTTTAGACCATGCCATGTCACGAAATATAAGGGGGGTATGCAATGTTTCTATTAGTTACTGTCAAAAACAATCATGTGCCAGTCTGTGTGAACTGGATCTCTAGGCTTAGGGATCACAGTACTGGTGGTACAATGTTCAGTTCTGGGTATATTCACTACTATAATACTGCGTGAATTTGTATTTGTGGTTAACAACTTGCTATAGTGATAATACTCATGTTAAACATACCTGATATTTAAATGTATGTATTTATTACAAGCAGTATTTTGCACATGTATATTTGTTTATATATAATGTTGAATACTGAGCAGCAAATTATTGATTGCAATAGCAGATTTAAGAGGTCCTTTGTATAGCTGACACTGAGCTTCAAATTGGACAGTTTATCATTAAAGGTATCCTGTGAATATCATGAATTTATTAAAGGATATAAAAATAAAAAACGCTGCATAATATAAAAATTCTATACATCAATGGTGTCTTATAATAACTGTCATGATGTCATTGTTTAAGAACTCATATTGTCAGTAATTTATGAATATGTCCAAGGGAGAATGACATTGTTACATTGGGATTATGGGTTATTGTTTGGTTATATGTTGCCTGTACATGGTTATTATGTATCCTAGTTATAATATACTAGCGATTGGCCGTCAAAAAATGACGGCAATGAAATTGTAAGTGAGCTAAGGGGGTTTGGTGTATATAATGTGGCTGATGTAGCATTGTTCATTTTCTATGTCGTGCGAGTTTTTCGTAATATTAGTTTTCTATGTCGTGCTGTAGCTGTTTGGTGCGCTATTTCGGAAAATCCGTAGGTGTTTGGTGGTGTTTTGCGTGTTTATGGTAGTGTTTTGCGTGTTTAGGGACCTTTAGCCTCGTTTTCGTTTTGTTCGGCGGACATTTTTTCTCTCGCTTAGGTGATTTTCGGGTCTCTAAACTCCGAAATTTGTGCATAAATGGAGGTGTAACTTCACTTGCAGAGGTCCTCAGTACCGTTTTCGTTTTTTTCGTCTGCCATTTTTTCTCTCGCTTATAGAATTTTTCAGTGTCTAAACTGCTTTAATTTCAGTTAAATTGAGGTGTAACTTTAGTTTTTGAGGTCCTGGATGCTCCCTCTTGCTGTAGGTAAGCTTTTTATGTATTTTTTGTGTGTATTTGTTGGATTTTTGATGTTTTGATGTGCGCGTGTTGCGGCGTGTTGCGAGCCCGCAAGCGTTAGCAACAACTCATATGCTCACAACTGTATATGTGATTATAAGAGGGAAAATGTTATACAGAACATATGTGGAATTGGTAGAAATGCTCTGCATAGAAATTAGCTGCAGATCATTGCACACTCACACATACAGACCTTGGGTCAAGACAGATGTATGTACTTCAAGTAGTCCTAAGCAAATACTTGAGGTTAACATAAAGGTTTGTTCACTAGATATCTGATGAATGTGATCTCAAGAGCTTTGATAAGCCCAAGGTTGCAAGCCAAATGGGCTGACATCACACATACTCAAATGTACACAAGGGTGTGGTATTGGAGAGTATAAATATTTTGTTTTGTTCATTCAATAAGAGGTTGAGAGATAGTTTTCACATAAACAAGGTGTGAGACTATTTCTGTGTGGTGTTTGTGCTATCATATATTTTGCACATAGTATTCCATCATTGCATGTACAGTGGATAAAAAAAGTCTACACACCCCTGTTAAAATGTCAGGTTTCTGTGCTGTAAACAAATGAGACAAAGATAAACCATTTCAGAACTTTTTCCACCTTTAATGTGACCTATAAACTGTACAACTCAATTGAAAAACAGACTGAAATCTTTTAGGTAGAGGGAAGAAAACATATAAAAATAAAATTATATGGTTGCATAAGTATGTACACCCTTAAACTAATACTTTGTTGAAGCACCTTTTGATTTTATTACAGCAATCAGTCTTTTTGGGTATGAGTCTATCAACATGGCACATTTGGACTTGGCAAGATTCGCCCACTCTTATTTGCAAAAACCCTCCAAATTTGTCAGATTGCGAGGGCATCTCCTGTGCACTGCCCTCTTCAGATCACCCCACAGATTTTCAATCTGATTCAGGTCTGGACTCTGGCTGGGCCATTCCAAAACTTTAATCTTCTTCTGGTGAAGCCATTCCTTTGTTGATTTGGATGTATGCTTTGGGTAGTTGTCATGCTGAAAGATGAAGTTCCTCTTCATGTTCAGCTTTCTAGCAGAAGCCTGAAGGTTTTTTGCCAATATTGACTGGTATTTGAAACTGCTCATAATTCCCTCTATCTTAACTAAGGCCCCAGTTCCAGATGACGAAAAACAGCCCCAAAGCATGATGCTGCCACCACCATGCTTCACTGTGGGTATGGTATTCTTTTGCTGATGTGCAGTGTTGTTTTTGCGCCAAACTTATCTTTTGGAATTATTGCCAAAAAGTTCAACCTTTGTTTCATCAGACCATAACATCTTTTCCCACATGCTTTTGGGAGACTTCAGATGTGTTTTAGCAAAGCCTGGCTTGGATGTTTTTCTTTGTGAAAAAAGGCTTTCGTCTTGCCACTCTACCCCATAGCCCAGACACATGTACCACACAGCCAGTACTTGCCAGATATTCCTGCAGCTCCTTTAATGTTGCTGTAGGCCTCTTGGTAGCCTCCCAGACCAGTTTTCTTCTCGTCTTTCATCAATTTTGGAGGGAGCTCTTGGTAATGTCACTGTTGTGCCATATTTTCTCCTCTTGATGAGTTCCATGGTATATCTAATGCCTTGGAAATTCTTTTGTACCCTTCTCCTGACTGATACCTTTTAACAACGAGATCCCTCTGATGTTTTGGAAGCTGTCTGTGGACCATGGCTTTTGCTGTGGGATCCGACTAAGAAAATGTCAGGAAAGACCAACTAGAGCAGCTGAACTTTATTTGAGGCACTTTTAATGATGGCAGGTGTATGCTGACTCCTATTTAACACGATTTGGAATGTGATTGCTTAATTCTGAACACTGTTACATCCCAAGTTATAAGAGGGTGTGCAGACTTATGCAACCATATTATTTTTCTTTTTTTTTTTTCTTCCCTCCACCTAAAAGATTTCAGTTTGTTTTCAATTGAGTTGGGCAGATTATAGGTCACATTAAAGGTGGAGAAAGTTCTGAAATTATTTATCTTTGTCTCATTTTTTTACAGCACAGAAACCTGACATTTTAACAGGGGTGTGTAGACTTTTTATAACCACTGTATCATATGTTCATATCCGATATTATTACACAATTTAATTATTGCATAATGTGATGTACCATTTCCAACTTCATAAGATTCTTCAATTATTTCACATTTCACTGTTATTTATAAATTCAACAATCAAATATATCCATATATCAATGTGTGCCAGTGATTTTAAATTCCAATATTTCACATATCCTTCTTTACAGTTTTTCTAAGGATATCACTATTGCCTGTTGCTATTAGTTATTGAACTATATTATATACAATGTATTATCACATACTTGTTTAGCTTATATCCATGATCTTTGCGCAATGCTCAATTGAGATATGCATATTGCACATATTCCTATGTTCTTTAATTTAGCTCTTTATGCATATTGTACATATTCATATGTTCTATTTGTTTTACTCGTAATGAAGGATTTACAGCATGCATTTACAAGAACTGTACTACTGAGTCTCTAAACATAAGTTGCAATTACATAGTCTTTGTTCCTTTAAATAAATCAACTGCTTACTGCACTTCCACTGCTAGTTTGGTAATCGTCTGCAACAGGTAGGGTCCAAGTGTAGTGACTACTTGCGGTTAGATGCCCTTATTCCTGCCCTGAATTAGGGACCCTTTTTTGCTGGTAGCATTGTAAAGTGATTATGTGTCCATGTCTCCAAAAAAAAAAAGAGTACCGACGGTCTGTTTCGCCTTGAAGTATAAAGCTTCCTCAAGGGTTGCAGGTAGAGATGTCGCGAATAGTTCGCTGGCGGACTGTTCCCGGCGAACATAGCATGTTCGCGTTCGCGGCGAACTGCGAACATATGCGATATTCGACCCGCCCCCTATACTTTATCATTGAGCAAACTTTGACCCTGCATGTCACAGTCAGCATACACATTCCAGCAAATCAGCAGCATACACTCCCTTCCAGAGCCTTCTACCTAATGGACAGCAGCCATTTTGGAATCATAACTAACTTGCAGTCTTACTGAGAGGAGGCTGAGTGTAGGTGATACTGCATCAATAGGGAAAACCATAGCTAGGCTACTGTACACAGTGTGCAATACAGTCCTGAAGGACTCTTTTGATCTCTGCTGCAAGGACACCCCTGTGTCTCTTCCCCCCCTTATCATCATCCTTCCCTCACCTTAGCACCCAACCCTAACACCCCTCACACTTATCCATAACACCCATCAACCTAACACCTAACCCTAACAGCCCTCACACTTATCCCTAAGACCTAACACCCCTCACACTTATTCCTAACATGCCTCACCCTAACACCCCTTACACTTATCCTTAACACCCCACACCCTAACCCTAACACCCCTCACACTTATCCTTAACACCCCTCAGCCTAACCCTAAACCCCCTCACACTTATCCATAACATCCCTCACCTTAACCCTAACACCCCTCACACTTATCCTTAACACCCCTCACCCTAACCCTAACACCCCTTACACTTATCCCTAACACCCCTCACCCTAACACCTAACCCTAACACCCCTCACACTTATCCATAACACCCATCAACCTAATACCTAACCCTAACATTCTCACACTTATCCCTAAGACCTAACACCCCTCACACTAATTCCTAACATGCCTCACCCTAACACCCCTTACACTTATCCTTAACACCCTTCACCCTAACACTAACACCCCTCACACGTATCCATAACACCCCTCAGCCTAACCCTAACACCCCTCACACTTATCCCTAACACCCCTCACCCTAACACCTAACCCTAACACCCCTCACACTTATCCCTAAGACCTAACACCCCTCACACTTATTCCTAACATGCCTCACCCTAACACCCCTTACACTTATCCTTAACACCCCTCACCCTAACCCTAACACCCCCCCTTTCCATAACACCCCTCACACTAACCCTAACACCCCTCACCCTAACCCTAACACCCCTCACACTTATCATTAACACCCCTCACCCTAACCCTAACACCCCTCACACTTATTCCTAACACCCCTTACCCTAACCCTAACACCCCTCACACTTATCCATAACACCCCTCACCATAACCCTAACACCCCTCACACTTATCCTTAACACCCCTCACCCTAACCCTAACACCCCTCACACTTATCCCTAACACCCCTCACCCTAACACCTAACCCTAACATTCTCACACTTATCCCTAAGACCTTACACCCCTCACACTTATTCCTAACATGCCTCACCCTAACAACTCTTACACTTATCCCTAACACCCCTCACCCTAACACCCTTCACACTTAGCCCTAACACCCCTCACCCTTATCCCTAACACCCCTTACCCTAACACCCCTCACACTTATCCCTGTGTCTCTTCCCCCCTAATCATCAAGGGATGGGGGAGGATGATGAGGGAGGGGGGAAAGAGACACAGGGGAGGATGATGAGGGAGGGGGGAAGAGACACAGGGGAAGATGATGAGGAAGGGGGAAAAGAGACACAGGGGAGGATGATGAGGGAGGGGGGAAAGAGACACAGGAGAGAATGATGATGGAGGGGGGAAGAGACACAGGGGAGGATGATGAGGGAGGGGGTAAAGAGATACAGGGGAGGATGATGAGGGAGGGGGAAGGATGATGAGGGAGGGGGTAAAGAGATACAGGGGAGGATGATGATGGAGGGGGATGTTAGGTTATTTATGCCCTTTATGGATTAAAACCAGACTCTGCATCAACTATGTAATTTTCCGTGGGAGTTTTTACATGGATCCCCCTCTGGCATGCCACAGTCCAGTTGTTAGTCCCCTTAAAACAACTTTTCCATCACTGTTGTGGCCAGAAAGAGTCCCTGTGGGTTTTAAAATCTACCTGCCCATTGAATTTTTTGGCGGTTCGCCGTGTTCACCGGTTCACGAACATTTGCGGCGGTTCGCGTTTGCGGTTCGCGAACCGAAAATTTTATGTTCGTGACATCACTAGTTGCAGGCCCAGACCAAACATATACACACATATGTCTATATGTGTATATATGTTTTCTATAATATGTTGTGTTGGTTCCCCCTATATGCATTTACCTGATGATGTCAGATGCTCCACTCTGTATCGCTGTTTAAGTTAAAACTGAGGGTTTCATCTCATATCAGTGTTTTTGTGTTCTTTGTGCCTTATCTTTCATTTAGGGATTATTTCAACTAACTTTCCTCAGTATAGATGTATACTTTTGGTGGTGGGAGTGTCATGGTCTGGGACTTCATGAGTGCTGCCGACACTGGGGAGCTACAGTTCATTGAGGGAACCATGACTGCCAACATGTACCGTGACATACTGAAGCAGAGCATGATCCCCTCCCTTCAGAGACTGGGCCACAGGGCAGTATTCCAACATGATAACAACCCCAAACTCACCTCCAAGACTTTCACTGCCTTGCTAAAGAAGTTGAAGGTAAAGGTGATGGACTGGCCAAGCATGTCTCCAGACTTAAACCCTATTGAGCATCTGTGGGGCATTCTCAAACGGAAGGTGGGGGAATGCAAGGTCTCTAACATCCATCAGCTCCGTGATGTCATCATGGAGGAGTGGAAGAGGACTCCAGTGGCAACCTGTGAAGCTCTGGTGAACTCCATGTCCATGAGGTTTAAGGCAGTCCTGGAAAATAATGGTGGCCACACAAAATATTGACACTTTGGGCCCAATTTGGCCAATTCCACTTAGGAGTGTAATCACTTTTGTTGCCAACGGTTTAGACATTAATGTCTGTGTGTTGAGTAATTTGGAGGGGACACCAAATGTTTTAATTTTTCTCGCCAACACCTCAATTGAAAGGAATCACTCCACACACAATAAATCACAACACAATGATACTGTTTCTTCGGATTGCCCTTGTACATTGCTTTTTAGACATAAGACACATGTTGGACATGTTAAATAAAAAAAATAGTTTTTTCTTATTATATTGGATTTTAACATGCAGCCGCTAATTTTTACATGTCATGTTACAGTGCATGCTAATGATTTAGCTGCTTTTACATGCATTTGGTAGAGGGAAATAACAAAGTATTTTGTTTGGGCCATGTAATATCATTTTGGCAAAACGGCACGTAGAGCAAAATAGGTAGCAATCCCCAGCAAAGGGATACACAATATAGTTTAGGAGCATGTAATAGCTACAGTATTTTTTATATATGCTGTTCACATGTATACATTTGGTGGGGGCCATATGATCGACTCCTAGATCTTAATAAAATGGACAACCTTGAACTCAAACTGTACAGTCTTCAGTAGTAATTTCAAGTCACTGCAACCACTAAACTGGCGATTTCACCAGAAGAATATATATATATATATATATATATATATATATATATATATATATATATATATTTATACATAAATATGAGAAACATTCTTATCTAATATACTTTTTTGATTTTGCAAAAATTATGTATCACTCACTTATCTTTTTTCCCTCCTGTAACACATAGGGATCATTACATTAAAAATAAAGCACTGAATTATAAGGTGAAAAAAGGCTGATATGTATTTTATTTCTAATCTTTATTTGAAAATAAATGTTTTACATGTTATTAATGACAATAGTTTAACGCACATTTGCAAAAATGTTTAAAATATTAATAAAATATTAAACAATTTGGCAGCATAATATACAGTAAATTAGCAACTAAAACAAGTTCCTATCAAATTTTCATATAAAAGACTTGATTCTTGCCACTCTACAAAGTAAAAAGTAAGACATAAACAATATATAAACACAGTATTTAATATCATTTTTTAATCTTCCCAAGTAAATGCGTTTTTGTGTTAACTTCACGTCTAAATAGGATAATATAACATTTTGGAAAAAATATACAACCTAGAAGTCCAGTATTTGAAGTCAGTATTGCAAATATCTCTACAATCACCATGTGTTTTCCCTTTGTGCTTAAATAAGCCGGGATCATTGCAATCCAAACACTGCAGAACACCAACATGCTGAATGTGATGAACTTTGCCTCATTAAAGCTGTCTGGTAAAGCTCTAGTACAGTAAGCTATGACAAAACTCACAGCTGCCAACAATCCCATGTACCCCAGGACAGAATAGAATGCAAGTGCAGACCCCTCATTACATTGTACAATGATCTTTCCAGGGTCAGAGTGCATGTTTAGCTCCTGGTAAGGGGGGGATATCACCAACCAACTCACACAAATAATAACTTGGATGAATGAGAAAATTATGACAATGGAATTTGACAGTTGGAATCCCACCCATTTTCTCCAGTTGCTACCAGGTTTAGTAGCTTTGAAAGCAATGCCAACCATGATAGTTTTGGCCAACAAAGAAGACACAGCTGCAGAGAAGATTATTCCAAAAGAGATTTGACGGAGCTGGCAGGTTATATCAACAGGACGACCAATGAACAAGAAGACACACAGATAACTCAGGATGATGGAGACAAGGAGAAGAAAGCTGAGATTTTGGTTATTAGCTTTCACAATAGGAGTGTCAAGGAAATAAACAAATATCCCAAAAATAATGAAAGTTAAAATAGCAAAGGAAATTGCCGCAAAGGAAAATATTATGGCCATAATATCATCTGTGTATGAAAGAAATTCAGTCACCTTGGGAACACATTGATCCTTCTTCTCATTTGGCCAATCATAGTCTGAACATGTAAGGCAATTTTCACTATCTGAAAGGAAGGAAGATAAAAAATATTTCAATATACTAGTGTTGTATCCTACACATGTCAATGCATTCTAAATCTTTGTCTCACTACAAATTAAATCCACACAGTGCCAATAATTTAAACAATTAAGTGTGTAAACAGGTTAGTTAAAAACTAGAACAATTCTAGCTGGGCCTTACTTTATAAAGCTATGTAGAATATGTTGGTACATTATAAATAGTGTTAGAAATATTTTGACATACATTTTCTAAATAATTAAAATAATGATTTTTTAGTTCAACATCAATTTACAGACAAATACTCACTTCTCATATAAAATAACATTGTTATTTAGTAACAAAACCAAAATAATCTAGTTAAATATATAATTATCACAAAAATTAACAGATATCAATAACCAGCCAGGTTAAAAACAATTAAAACACATTAGATTTTAAAAAAACAAACATAATCATTTAAGCATTTTTGACCAAATATACACATTATATAAAATCTCAATGATATACCATATTGAAATCTGTATAATCAAAATATTCTAATACATGCCAACAATATCAAATAAAACATAGGTGAAAATCAGAAAAATCAGAGAAACAGTATAAACAAATGATGAAAATCACCAATACCAAAGCAACTAAAGATTACATAAATATCATAAGATACAATTAAAATGTATCTGGTTATAATTCAATGATGGTAAAAGAATTGTGTAATGTAACTGATAAAAAATGTAATTGAAATAAAATCAATGTATCTATATGAGTCAAAAGATATAAAGAAATCCTTTGGATTTAAAATTATTTCTGGATTATAATTCACAAAACCTAAAATAAATTAATGGCTTTTTATACTATTAAAGAACATAGAAATTACGTAGATTACACACATATATATTGCGCTTTTCGGTTCGCCCCCTATACTTTATCATTGAGGAAACTTTGAACATCAATTATTTTATTTTACAATTTTTTTGTGTGCAATCTATGCCTGCCTGCCAGCGTGTGTGTGTGACAGGCTAACACCTAACATTTTATATTGTGCTTATTTTCACTACTCATACCTGGTGGTGTAACATTCATTGAAAACAACCATTTTTTTCCTGTAATCTAATTTCAGTTGCCTGCCTGTGTAAGGCTCACAGCTTATATTGTGCTCAGTGACATAAAAAAAACACTTTTTTGACTGTAATAGATTGAATAGCAATTGCCTGCCTACAGGCGTGTGTGTGAAGCCTTTTGCCAGTGCACAGTGACACTCATATCTGGTGGCACCTTAGATTGCACGCGCAGTGCCCCAAATTTGAAGTGGGAGGACAGACCAAGCATCTTTTTCCATCTCCCGCTTCCAAAAATCCATGCCATATACACGTCCCCTGATAGTGGACGTAACAGAGATTAAACCGATAGGAATAGTACTACTTAACAGTACACACCTTTTAATAACGCAGAGGCAATGCGTATAATCTTCCATGCTGTGCAGTGGAAGCCCTTCAGACTCTGACCTGTGTATAATCTTCCATGCTGGGCAGTGGAAGCCCCCAGACTTTGACCTGTGTATAATCTTCCATGCTGTGCAATGGAATCCCCCAGACTCTGACCTGTGTATAATCTTCCATGCTGTGCAGTGGAAGCCCCCAGACTCTGACCTGTGTATAATCTTCCATGCTGGGCAGTGGAAGCCCCCAGACTCTGACCTGTGCATAATCTTCCATGCTGGGCAGTAGAAGCCCCCAGACTCTGACCTGTGTATAATCTTCCATGCTGGGCAGTGGAAGCCCCCAGGCTCTGACCGGTGTATAATATTCCATGCTGGGCAGTGGAAGCCCCAGACTCTGGGACTCTGAAGAGGAGTCAGAGGAGGAAGGTGGCTTTGAGGAGGTGGAAGACCAAACACAGCAGGCGTCCCAGGGGGCTTGTTGTCACCTTTCGGGAACCCTTGGTGGCTGGGTGGAGGAAGAGACCTTCAATGACATCAGTGAGGACAAGGAACGGGACATGGCTAGCTTGGTATCCAACCTTGTGCAAATGGGGAGTTTGCGGATGTGCAAAGGGACTGTTTGCGGTTGTTTGCGGTGCATTAAACGGGGAGATTGGTCTGTTACTGTGAAGCGGGTGTAACCCTTACACTAGCTGATCGATACAACATAATACCTAATGTTTTAAAGCATTTTATTCCAAACAATTTAGGAATGTTAGGTGATTTATGCCCTTTATGGCTTAAAACCAGACTCTGCATCAACTATGTAATTTTCAGTGGGAGTTTTGCCATGGATCCCCCTCCAGCATGCCACAGTCCAGGTGTTAGTCTCCTTGAAACAACTTTCCCATCACTATTGTGGCCAGAAAGAGTCCCTGTGGGTTTTGAAATTCGCCTGCTGTATTTGGTCTTCCACCTCCTCAAAGCCACCTTACTCCTCTGACTCCTCTTCTTCAGACTCCTCTCACTGCATTGCCTCTCTCTGCATTATTATAAGGGGTGTTAAGTAGTACTACTCTTATCAGTTTAATACCTGTTACGTCTCCTATCAGGGGACGTGTATAAGGCCTGGATTTTTGGAACCGGGAGATGGAAAAAGATGCTTGGTTGGTCGTATCACTTCAATTTTGGGGCACGGCACGTGCAATCAAAGGCACCACCAGATAGGAGTGGCGTGTTTGTAAGTACTACTCTTATCAGTTTAATACCTGTTACAGCACCTATCAGGGGGCGTGTATAAGGCCTGGATTTTTGGAACCGGGAGATGGAAAAAGATACTTGGTTGGTCGTATCACTTCTAATTTGGGGCACGGCGCGAGCAATCAAAGGTGCCAACATATAGGAGTGGCGTATTTGTAAGTACTTCTCTTATCAGTTTAATACCTGTTACAGCACCTATCAGGGGGCGTGTATAAGGCCTGGATTTTTAGAACCGGGAGATGGAAAAAGATGCTTGGTTGGTCGTATCACTTCAATTTTGGGGCACGGCACGCGCAATCAAAAGTGCGACCAGATAGGAGTGGCGTGTTTGTAAGTACTACTCTTATCAGTTTAATACCTGTTACAGCACCTATCAGGGGGCGTGTATAAGGCCTGGATTTTCGAACCGGGAAATGGAAAAAGATACTTGGTTGGTCGTATCACTTCAAATTTGGGGCATGGCGCGTGCAATCAAAGGTGGCACCATATAGGAGTGGCGTTTTTGTAAGTACTACTCTTATCAGTTTAATACCTGTTACAGCACCTATCAGGGGGCGTGTATAAGGCCTGGATTTTTGGAACCGGGAGATGGAAAAAGATACTTGGTTGGTCGTATCACTTCAAATTTGGGGCACGGCGCGTGCAATCAAAGGTGCCACCAGATAGGAGTGGCGTGTTTTTAAGTACTACTCTTATCAGTTTAATACCTGTTACAGCACCTATCAGGGGGCGTGTATAAGGCCTGGATTTTTAGAACCGGGAGATGGAAAAAGATGCTTGGTCGGTCATATCACTTCAATTTTGGGGCACGGCGCATGCAATCAAAGGTGCCACTAGATAGGAGTGGCGTGTTTGTAAGTACTACTCTTATCAGTTTAATACCTGTTACAGCACCTATCAGGGGATGTGTATAAGGCCTGGATTTTTGGGACCGGGAGATGGAAAAAGATGCTTGGTTGGTCGTATCACTTCAAATTTGGGGCACTTTGTGACATTAGCTTCTTACGCTCAAACATGTCCTTTACAGGCACCTGACTATAGGCAGATGAGCAGGAACTGCTCAAGGCGAGAGACGGAGTGGCGGATGGTTGAGAGGGGGCAAGGAGGACAGCAGTGGTTGATGTGGCTGATGATGCTGGACCAGGAGGAGGATGGCTTCTTTGAGTTTGTGTGCTGCTTGTACTCATGTGTTGGTCTGGAGTCACCCAAACATTAGGTCTCAACCTGTAGAGGATAAGGGAACCAGGCTACTCTAGACCTCATTCATCATTACAGGTTTTGACAGATTGGTACTATGCGTGCAAGCTACTATGACAACAGATATGAGTGGCACTGTGCACTTGCAGAAGTTGGCAGAGTGGACGCTGTAGGCCTGACACAGACGCTTGCAGACAAGTAACTGCTATTCAATGTATTACAGTCAAAATTGTATTATTTGTTTAAATGTGCACTACTGACTGTTACATCAGATATGAGTGGTGGCACTGACTGGGCAAGTGGGAACAGTATACAATGTGAGCCTAAGACACACACGCTGGCAGGCAGGCAAATGAAATTAGATTACACAGAATAAAAATGCTGTTTTTTTTAAATGTAGAGTGCTGGTACACCACTAGATTGGATTGGTTGAACTTGGCACAGTACTTGTAAGCCTGACACACAAACTGGCTAGCGGTCAGGCAAATGAACATAGATTGGCAATCAGGCAAATGAAAGATTTAAGAAAATAAAATTATAGTTTTTTTAAATGTAGACTGCTGGTACCCCAACTAGATTGGATTGGTTGAACTTGGCAAAGTACTTGTAAGCCTGACACACACACTGGCTAGCGGTCAGGCAAATGAACTTAGATTGGCGGTCAGGCAAATGAACTTAGATTTAAGAAAATAAAATGATTGGTTTTTTAAATGTAGACTGCTGGTACCCCAACTAGATTGGATTGGTTGAACTTGGCACAGTACTTGTAAGCCTGACACACACACTGGCTAGCGGTCAGGCAAATGAACTTAGATTGGCGGTCAGGCAAATGAACTTAGATTTAAGAAAATAAAATTATTGTTTTTTTAAATGTAGTCTGCTGGTACACCACTAGATTGGATTGGTTGAACTTGGCACAATACTTGTAAGCCTGACACACACACTGGCTAGCGGTCAGGCAAATGAACTTAGATTGGCGGTCAGGCAAATGAACTTAGATTTCATAAAATAAAATTATTGTTTTTTTAAATGTAGACTGCTGGTACACCACTAGATTGGATTGATTGAACTTGGCACAATACTTGTAAGCCTGACACACACACTGGCTAGCGGTCAGGCAAATGAACTTAGATTGGCGGTCAGACAAATGAACTAAGATTTAAAAAAATAAAAGTTTTGTTTTTTTAAAAGTAGATAGCTAGTAAACATGATTGTATTGGTTGCACTGTGCACACACAGTATAAGTTTTGAGCCTGACACACACACTTGCTAGAAGGGGCTAGCAGGGAGACAGGCAAATGAAGTTAGATTAGACAGAAAAAAACAAACAAAAAAAAATGATGTTATAGCCCTAAAAAGGGCTTTTTGGGGTGCCGTGTTTACAGTTGAGATCTGATGAGTCCTTCAGCACTGCACTGGACACTGCATAAACTTGCCTAGCTATTGATTTCCCTATTCAATCAGCATCACCTACACTCTCCCTCCTCTCAGTAAGACTGCAAGTTAGTTATGATTCCAAAATTGCTGCTGTCCATGAGGAAGAAGGCTCTGGAAGGGAGTGTATGCTGCTGATTGGCTGGAATGTGTCTGCTGACTGTGAGGTGCAGGGTCAAAGTTTGCTCAATGATAAAGTATAGGGGGCGGTTCGAACATCGCATATGTTCGCAGTTCGCAGCGAAAGCGAACATGCTATGTTTGCCGGGAACAGTCCGCCAGCTAAATATTCACGACATCTCTACTAAGAAACTATTTACAGTCAGGTCCATAAATATTGGGACATTGACACAATTCCAATCTTTTTGGCCCTATACACCACCACAATGGATTTGAAATGAAACTAACAAGATGTGCTTTAACTGCAGACTTTCAGCTTTAATTTGAGGGTATTTACATCTAAATCAGGTGAACGGTGTAGGAATTACAACAGTTTGTATATGTGCCTCCCACTTTTTAAGGGACCAAAAGTAATAGGACAATTGGCTGCTCAGCTGTTCCGTGGCCAGCTGTGTGTTATTCCCTCATTATCCCATTTACAAAGAGCAGATACAAGCTGCAGTGTTCATTCAAGTGTGCTATTTACATTTGTTGCTGTTAACTCTCAATATGAGATCCAAAGAGCTGTCACTATCAGTGAAGCAAGCCATCATTAGACTGAAAAAACAAAACAAACCCATCAGAGAGATAGCAAAAACATTAGGTGTGGCCAAATCAACTGTTTGGAACATCCTTAAAAAGAAAGAACGCACCGGTGAGCTCAGCAACACCAAAAGACCCAGAAGACCACGGAAAACAACTGTGGTGGATGACCGAAGAATTCTTTCCCTGGTGAATAAAACACCCTTCACAACAGTTGGCCAGATCAAGAACCCTCTCCAGGAGGTAGGTGTATGTGTGTCAAAGTCAACAATCAAGAGAAGACTTCACCAGAGTAAATACAGAGGATTCACCACAAGATGTAAACCATTGGTGAGCCTCAAAAACAGGAAGGTCAGATTAGAGTTTGCCAAACAACATCTAAAAAAACCTTCACAGTTCTGGAACAACATCCTATGGACAGATGAGACTAAGATCAACTAGAGTGATGGGAAGAGAAGAGTATGGAGAAGGAAAGGAACTGCTCATGATCCAAAGCATACCACCTCATCAGTGAAGCAGGGTGGTGGTAGAGTCATGGCGTGGGCATGTATGGCTGCCAATGGAACTGGTTCTCTTGTATTTATTGATGATGTGACTGCTTACAAAAGCAGCAGGATGAATTCTGAAGTGTTTCGGGCAATATTATCTGCTCATATTCAGCCAAATGCTTCAGAACTCATTGGACGGCGCTTCACAGTGCAGATGGACATTGACCCGAAGCATACTGCAAAAGCAACCAAAGATTTTTTTTAAGGGAAAGAAGTGGAATGTTATGCAATGGCCAAGTCATTTACCTGTCCTGAATCCGATTGAGCATGCATTTCATTTGCTGAAGACAAAACTGAAGGGAAAATGCCCCAAGAACAAACAGGAACTGAAGACAGTTGCAATAGAGGTCTGGCAGAGCATCACCAGGGATGAAACCCAGCGTCTGGTGATGTCTATGCATTCCAGACTTCAGGCTGTAATTGACTGCAAAGAATTTGTAACCAAGTATTAAATAGTGAAAATTTGATTTATGTTAATCTGTCCCATTACTTTTGGTCCCTTAAAAATTGGGAGGCACATATACAAACTGTTGTAATTCCTACATCGTTCACCTGATTTGGATGTAAATACCCTCAAATTAAAGCTGAAAGTCTGCAGGTAAAGCACATCTTGTTCGTTTAATTTCAAATCCATTGTGGTGGTGTATAGAGCCAAAAATATTAGTATTGTGTCGATGTCCCAATATTTATGGACCTGACTGTATATCCTGGGAAAGTTTTAAACTGGAGACAGCTTGTTTAAGAAGAGCTTTCAGTGTATGTTTTTTATGTAAGAATATTAAGGAGTATTCACTTTAAGATATAGACCTTATGTTGAACTATTCAATTAGTTAAGGAATTTCTTAGGTGATGTCTCTTAAAGAACAAAGAAACCTCAGAATCTCTGCTCTTAATAAAAAAACTGAAATCTCTCATAGATTCCTCATATGTACATAGATATTTGTGTGTCCCAGCTCAACTTCCCAGAATGCAGTGTAATAACTGTTTTTCTCGGAAACTCTGAGCTGGAAGCAGTTTTTTTAACTTGCTTTAGACATTCAAATGTGAACACAGATGTACTTTTTATTTACTGTACTACTGTACGGTGGAGGGCTTCTATCGCTCTTTTTCCCACCATATTATAAATGATTATTGTGGTGAACTACCTACTCATAATTTCCACAACAAAGGCTGAGATCCCGCTCCATGCTGATGATAGCCAGTAAGCTTGAAACAGCTGTACATGGATTGGATACTCAGCCTGTGTTTATTCCAACCTTGGCTTCGCATTAAAGATGTATAATACAGCATGCATAAGCTTAAAGGAAGCCATGTTTGATGATGGCTACGGAATGAAGAGCGAGGCATTTGTGGCCATATTTGTGTGTCCCAGCTCAACTTCCCAGAATGCAGTGTAATAACTGTTTTTCTCGGAACTCTGAGCTGGAAGCAGGTTTTTTAACTTGCTTTAGACATTCAAATGTGAACACAGATGTACTTTTTATTTACTTTACTACTGTACGGTGGAGGGCTTCTATCACTCTTTTGCCCACCATATTATAAATTATTGTTGTGGTGAACTACCTACTCATAATTTCCACAACACAGGCTGAGATCCCGCTCCATGCTGATGATAGCCAGTAAGCTTGAAACAGCTGTACATGGATTGGATACTCAGCCTGTGTTTATTCCAACCTTGGCTTTGCATTAAAGCTGTATAATACAGCATGCATAAACTTAAAGGAAGCCATGTTTAATGATGGCTACGGAATGAAGAGCGAGGCATTTGTGGCCATATTTGTGTGTCCCAGCTCAACTTCCCAGAATGCAGTGTAATAACTGTTTTTCTCGGAACTCTGAGCTGGAAGCAGGATTTTTAACTTGCTTTAGACATTCAAATGTGAACACAGATGTACTTTTTATTTACTGTACTACTGTACGGTGGAGGGCTTCTATCACTTTTTTGCCCACCATATTATAAATGATTGTTGTGGTGAACTACCTACTCATAATTTCCACAACACAGGCTGAGATCCCGCTCCATGCTGATGATAGCCAGTAAGCTTGAAACAGCTGTACATGGATTGGATACTCAGCCTGTGTTTATTCCAACCTTGGCTTTGCATTAATGCTGTATAATACAGCATGCATAAACCTAAAGGAAGCCATGTTTGATGATGGCTACGGAATGAAGAGCGAGGCATTTGTGGCCATATTTGTGTGTCCCAGCTCAACTTCCCAGAATGCAGTGTAATAACTGTTTTTCTCGGAACTCTGAGCTGGAAGCAGGTTTTTTAGCTTGCTTTAGACATTCAAATGTGAACACAGATGTACTTTTTATTTGCGCGAATATATATATAATATATATATATAATATATATAAACCCAAAATGTCATGACAATAGACGGGAGGTAGCTTTACAATGCACAAAGTGTTAGGAAACAAATACTATATGACAATATGGCTGTGTGGCACTAGAGATAGACTGGAGATTAGATTAAACTCCAGCTCTTATATTCTTATTAACATTAATCCAACCAGCAGTCCCCTTAACTAATGTTTCTACCCCTATTACTACTTAGATTGGAATCTTTCTATAGAGCAGAACCATAATTTCCTCCTAGCATACGGAACTAATTACATATGCAGTTCAGGAGTTATCTTCCAAAAAGGGAGTCAAAGAATAAGCATAGTCTTTGCACACATTCCAGAGAACCTGGTCCATTTCTGAGAATCTGTCTTAAATGTACCAAACCCAGCAAAGAGTTCAAATCAGTATTATTTTATTTAGCCTAGGCTTGGTCTATTCAGTAATAATTATAAACCCAGTGTACCTGTTTCATTGCAATGTTGACTTCATCAGCTAGCTATAGAGCTCATTATTGATAGCAGATTAAGATCCTCATTTATTGATGTGATGCATGACTATTGATAAACTACCCCATTTTCAGTTAATCAAAACAGCACAGTAAATATAAAATGAGGGAGCAAATACTAAGGTATGCAAAAAAAAAAAAGATGGCAATAATGTTAAACTATTTCATGTCATGGCCCATGCATACAACCTGGAAGGTATAACTACTAGGTGAAAAATGATTTGAAAAGATGCAGTTTTAGTGAACGTTCAATGCGAGGAAATGTTAGGATAACTGGATTTCAGTGATGCAAAGGAATTCCAGAGTAGGTGTAATTTGAGAAAATTCCTGTGCATGGAGCAAAACAAGGTAGCAGAAGGAAAGATACAGGGCATGGGCAGAAGCAAGGAAGTGGTTTGAGGAGTATTTGGAAATAACATTTAGAATTTTAAACTTATTCTAGAGATTATGAGAAAGTAGTGAAATGTATGATAGACAAGTGCTGCAGATAAGGAACGTGGAGGAAAGATGGTAAGTCTGGCAGGCATATTAATTATGGATTGTACCTGGGAAATATGGAGCCCGATTCAATTGCCAGCCCGCATCTCACAGGATGTAGGCAGTATGTCTGCGGGTGTGCTGCGGGAGTCAGTTCGTCTCTGAATCCAGAGCTATTTAATTGAGCACGGGCACTAGTTGCAGGCCAAAGCCTCAAGCCCGTAAACCCTGGTTTCAACTATAATGCTTCCGAGTATCCAATCTGATGAAGAGTGCCAAAATCAGTCAAAACCATAAGTCTTTGACTCTTTGCTGTAGCTGAGAAAGTCAACACATAGGTCTAGATGTTGATGGGTAATTGAGAGAGATATATAGAGAGAGAGAGACAGAGACTGAGAAAGAGATAGAGAGTGCTAGAGACAGATAGAGAGTATAAGAGAGAGAAATAGAGAGTGTTAGAGAGAGTGAGTGAGAGTGCCAGAGAGAGAAATAGAGAGTGTTAGAGAGAGCGAGTGAAAGTGCTAGAGAGAGATATTGAGAGTGTTAAATCAAAATCAATCAAAACCATAAGTCTTTGACTGTGCTGTAGCTGAGAAAGTCAACACATAGGTCTAGATGTTGGTGGGTTTTTGAGAGAGAAACAGAGACTGAGAAAGAGATAGAGAGTGCTAGAGAGAGATAGAGAGTGTTAGAGAGAGTGAGTGAGAGTGCTAGAGAGAGAAATAGAGATTGTTAGAGAGAGCGAGTGAAAGTACTAGAGAGAGATATAGAGAGTGTTAAATCAAAATCAATCAAAACCATAAGTCTTTGACTGTGCTGTAGCTGAGAAAGTCAACATATAGGTCTAGATGTTGGTGGGTTTTTGAGAAAGATATATATATAGAGAGAGACAGAGACTGAGAAAGAGATAGAGAGTGCTAGACAGAGATAGTTAGTGTTAGAGAGAGAAACACCGGAGGAGGAGGAGAGTGAGGAGATGAGGAGAGATAGAGGTATGGAGAGAGGGAGAGGAGTAAGCAGGTCAGGGAGGGGAGGTACAGGTGGGTGAGAGCAGGAGGGGGTGAGGGATGTGCCCCCAGATGTAGGCACACAAGGTGTAGGAGCAGAGGGTCAGTTGCCTGATCCCAAGGGGGTGGATAGTGGGGATTAGGGGCAGGCCCCAGGTAGAGAACAGGGAGGCTAGGAACCCCAGGCACAGTTGGCAGGCAAGAGGTTGTGGCAAAGCAGAGGGCCCACAATTATAGCCCTGAGGAGACAGAAACCCACCTCAGGGAGGCCTGCCAATAAGACACGTGCCTGGAATGAGGTGACTGCAGCTGTTGCATCATTAGGGGTTGCAAACTGTGATGTCAAGTCAGTTAAACACCGATATGATGACTGCCAGATTAAGGTGAAGAAGATGGCAGCAGAATCCAGAGAAAACCGTGGGACTGGTGGTGGCCCACCACTCAACATCACCTACTTTGGATGTGAGCGGACTATCAAGGAGACTTTGGAGCCAGCAGCAGTAGTGGGCCTTCCAGGACAGTTGGACACTGTCACACAGTAAGTATCATATGCACCATCACATCCTCATATGCACACACATGAACCTCACACACATAGATAAATTACATACAATAGCACTGTAAGATCTCTACTTATGACTATAGATATATGTGGCATCAATAACCATGTAAATATTATTATATATTATTATCATGTTATTTTATCAATACCTGTATTTAAAACAGATTATGAATAGCAGTTGACAATGCAGTTTGTGTTAGTGGTGTGTGCTGTTTGTTCAAAGCTCATATAAAACAAAACATTTCAAATATCAATTGCAATTGTGTAGTTTTTGTAATGAGTTCCCCTATCCCTATTTTCCACATGTTACACTGCAGTGTTTAAAGCTGTGTCGCTTAACACTCCTACTGCTTGGAAGCTATCCCCAGTGTTAAACCAGGTATAGCTGTAGATCCACAATTCATTGCAGTTGGCTGAAGCCCACATAAATACACTCCAGCCATCGGTTCCACAGGCTCCACCCCCACCACTACCAGAGCATACAGCCTCTTCATCTCACCCCTTACCACCAACGCCAGCTGCTACACAGCCACCCCAGTTGGATACACCCCTCAGTCCAAGATCTCCTGGCCGTGGTAGAGGGAGGAAGCACGTGGTCACAGAAGGTGTGGACCCAGTGCTCAGAAAGAGGAAGTAGTTGAGAACATCTCCCAGGTCAGTGGTTGTGAAACCTCTCCCCAGGACCCACCACACAGAACATGATTTAGGTGAAACACTGTGTGAATACACATGTGAAGCAATTTAAGGCTCCACCATCTGTTGAATACTAGTTGCCTCATTTTTGGTTTTACATAAATCATGGCCTGTCTGATGGCTCCTGAGGAGAGGATTGAGAACCACTACCTTAAGTCCTCATCATCCACACTCCATAATTTAAATTACATTCTATTAATGTTGACTTACTATTGGCTGGCTACAGAGTGTGTACACGTATGATTATGTTAAATATTTCTGCAATTGTGTATTGCCATTGACATGAGGTGTTGCTGTTTATGCAAATAGTGTTCTGTGTATCTAATAAACTATGATATTTCCACGTACATATTGTTATCAGTGTTACTGTGTGTTTGTAATGTACCATGACTGTGAACCCCCAGATTAATTATCAAAACTAACAATTAGTATTTTCTACATAGATCTTCCTTCTATATACCCATCCTGTGTGAATGTAGGGCTGAGATCATAGCTGTGTCACCAGTGCAGCTGATGGTGGAGGTAATTTTCCTGGGTCTGTTTCAAGGCACAGCTAAGTGTGATATGTGTGTTTCCTAACACATGGAGATATGTAATCATGTAATCATGTTATATATTACAGCATATGTCAGAATGAGGTGCAGTTGTGTAATGTGTATGTGTATATTAATGTATATGTACACACACTTGTTGAGGTTTTCTCTATATCTCTATCTCTCTGCACACTAGATATATCAGTGCATTCATAATAAGATGAATGTGGCAGGCAGGGGGCTCAAACCCATGACTTATCAATAAGGATATATGTTTACAACAAGATGTTACATACTGTACCACCATACCTCACTAACACTTGCATTTTAGTTTACTATGGTTAAATGCACCATTTGTTAGACACCTGCCTCATTCTATATATATATATATATATATATATATATATATATATATATATATATATATATATGGGTTTTGTGTAATGCCTCACAAGGCAGAACTTGATTGACAATATTTATCTACCCTCATGGTTCAATGCAATAATGCAAACACATTGTGAATATCATATTTACACCCCTAACTGAAGGTGCACAGCACAGATGTATACGTTATCACAGGTATGCAAAGCATCATGGTGGAGGTGGATAGGATACAGAGTCCTAGTAACACAGGGAAATAGGAATATAGGAACATAATGCAGGCAGGGGAATGACATTGATATGGATGATCAGTTGAGGGGGATTTACAGTGTAACATCCAACAGGAGGTAATATAATTTACATTGTATTATTACAGATATCCAGACATATATAAAATGCAATAAGCAAAGATAACAATAATAGAGAATAAGGACATATACTTATGGGGAGAAGTAACATTTAGGCTTGTGTGTCCAACAGACACTCCTATGCAACTTCAGATGTATAAGTGCTCAATCAATTAATGGTATAATCCCAATATGTCAGTTCTCTGGCAGTGCTAATCTGCTATGAGAATAGCCTCCCCATATATAGCTTTGGACATTTAGATGGGGACCTGACCAGTACCATATCAGTCTGTTGTAACTTATTTGAGAGATTCACTCACAACAAACAGGGCAAGTTGATGGGAATTCTGTTCACTGAATGAGCATCCCCATTATCTGTTGTTGCATATGCATAACTGAAGACTACTAGTTATTTTCCAAGCCTAGAGTTATCGTCCCCATATGTACAGGGAGGATCACATCGGCGCTAAAGAAGAGATCTGGAAGGAAGTATGATGCAGGCTTCCCAATAGTCCAAGTTAAGGAGAGTTTTAAATGTCTAAAGCAATCGGTACATATAAATCTATGTAGTGTATGTGAGCATACACTTGCTGTGGATATGCAAGGAACATCAGGTGACAGATGTCACATGACATCTGTATTCTGCAATTACAGCTTCACATATATTGGCTAATCAGTAATGAAAATCTAATTTCACACTGGATGCAACAACTTGATGATTCTGAGACATGCACATACATGATGACATTAGCATGACTATGGAATTTCTGGATGCTTATTTTCATGGCTTGTTCTGACCGTGATCTGGAAGAAAAACACAATAAACATATCCTGATGAACATTACACATGCTATATGAGCAACTGCCAACAGATGCAGATATGTTGGAACATATGTTCACGTGTTATTTAGTGAGATCGTAAACAAGCTACTCATCTGGCATGTGGCATGGGCAGCATTGTACCTCTCCTCCACCTGTGTGTGTGTGGATTGTTCACAGGGGTCAACAACCACGGCAAATGCCCATATCCTGCATCACCTGAAGTAAACAAAATGGGAGATGTAGATAATAATGTGATGTTGTGATGTTTGTTAAAGCTTATGCATGTATAGAGAATGATTAATGTGATGTTAGTTTATGGATATGGGGGTGTGAACATGATACTCCTATGACTGGATCACACAGGGTTATGCACAGCAACAAGCAATGATGCAATGGCTCAGGCAGTGTTACTCCCTTAGTCACATGTGAACCTCACAGCAATACAATGGAACATGATTTATATGTTAGGGTATTCTCTCTTGGTTACATATGCTTTGCTGTGATTATTTATGGGTACTTACCCAGTAGCCACCCAGATGGATATTGACCAGACTGGAGGTAGTGATCAATGGAGGATTGACGCAGGATATGGGCATCGTGAGCACTTCCAGAGAAGCCAGCAAACTCACTTTGTATGCACATGTTTGCATCACAAACAAAGTGTATATTAATAGAACGATAGTGTTCGCGATTTCTGAACAGCGTTTCCTTATCTTTAGGAGGTATCAATGCTACATGTGTGCAATCAATAGCACATAGCACATTAGGGACATCTCCTATTCAATGAAAATTAGCTTTCACCTTCAAGATCTCTTCCACAGTGTTGGGGAAACTGATGTATCTGGCAGCTTTCAGAAAAATAGCATGAAGCAATGTGCTCAGACACCTTGAAAATCCTGGGATTGCTCTATTGGTCCGTGAGGAAGGCTCTTTTCCTCCCTCAGTACCGCATAGAGCTCCTCAAGACTGGCACGGGTTAGTCTAAAATGCTCATACACTTCCCCATCAGTTAACCCCTCTAATGTGACTCTCTCCCTGTATACTTTGGGTACATGGACCTTCCTTGTAGGCTCTTGGGTCTGCTCACCCCCCTCTAGCTGTTTTTGTGCTGGTGCCAGCACTTCCAGATCACCCAGTTGTTCATCAGCCTCCCCCATTATATCATCTGTATGGTTGTGTGGTTCTGGAGGAGGTCATCCTCTCTATTTGCAGGTGCTCCTATATCCCTTTGTCCCTGTGCCACTAGTGCTTTGCCCCCAGTCGATGAGTGTGAAAAGGTTAATATGTCAGCCATTTACATGTATTTGTGTTGAAATTTAATGAGTTAGTGTGTCTTTAATCGCTTTTAGCACTTTGCAGCATGGCTTTTCATATTGGCATATGCATGACCATTACAACCTATGAGGAAAATAACATTTTATTTTTTGCAATATTTGAGAGTTGTGAGTTTTTGCTTTCCCCACATTTTAAAGTGCATAAGTGTTGTTTTACTGTAGTTTGCAGTGTTCCTAAATAGTCTGTAAAACCTTTGCAGATCCTATTTGGAAGCCGTAATCTTTGAATTGAATAACAATTTGTGATATTAGCAATCAGAAGGCTTGCGGCTGTGAAAGATCAAAGGCTTTGGGAGTTTGTAAGTTTCGGGTTTCCAAGGCCGTAACCAGTAATCTGTTTGGAGCCCGCAAAAATAAGACAATTGAATAGCAAATTAACTTGTGGCCTCACTTACGGGCTACAGTAACATGTGATAGCTCAATTGAATGATGCTCACGGATTGTACGTAGCACATACCACTGTACCAGAACCATGCGGAAGAGGCAGACATAATGAAAAGGTTAATGATTTTGAATAACTTTTTGGTTATCTATTTTTTTTTTTATTTGGGATGTTGTAGAGGAGCCTTTGGGGTGGGACACCTTTTAAAGTGTGGGGGCACCATCATGCCAATATAATGGGTGCATCATATTACATATGGTTAGTCAAACTCACTGATGTGCACTGCAGCACCACATGATCTCAGAGCTTGTGACTATCTGGTACAAGTGCCGAGGGGCTACTGCTGCATGACTGAGTCTGGTGAAACACATAGCCATGTCATGCTTCTTTGATCAGTAGATTTATGATGTATACATATATAATTTGTATTTATATTTTGTTATTTATATGTATAATGTATATTTATATAAACTTCCTTCCATGAATTCAGATTATTATAAAAAATTAGCAATATGTCTTGGTATATCATGAATTAGAAAATACTATGGTTTTCGTAAATTTCTATCACAATGGTGTTCTATCTTGATTTGTTTTTATTTAGTTATCCATAAAAGTTTCATATTCAAGGCCCTTATCTGCTTTACAGTATGCAATTTAGTGATAGAGCTTCCAATCTGTTTAAAACTTACTTTGTGGTGATTGAGTTCCCAATTCGTTTTAGATCTTTTAGTGTTTTAAAAGTTTGTAAATAATTCAATTTAGCTTTATTTAAGGAGTAACCCTAAATAATATTTCTAATAGTGCCTAACACTAAAATACCATCATGTATAAAAAATGCTAAAAAACTATAGGAAATCTTATTAGTAGTTCAAATAATTACACCTCACTCAAAAGACATATAGGAGTACCCTAATGTATAACCATGAAGGTATAATTGTTAAATAATAAGAGCCTCCTTCAACTGTGCTATTGTAGTTTACAGGAGCCCATAATGTAGCCCGTAAACGAATTTCCTGTTCAATTGCCTTCTTTTTGCAATTCGCAAACGTTCTACGGTTACGGGCTGAAAATTCCTGTGGTTGTTACAATAGTAACTTATACTCCATCTAATAATTTAATCTTTCAAGCCCGCAAGAGCTACAATTGCAAAAATCGCAAATCTCTAATTAATTGCTAAAACGGCCTCAAGCCCGCCAATGTTTTCACACCTGTAAATGGCAAATGTAGAAGAAAATCCTACGGGTACCAGATAGGACCAGCAAAGGGATTAAAGACATGTCTGTAGCACTGTAAATGCAAATAAAAAAAATCAATACTGCACTGTAAAAAATGGGGAAAGAGATGAAAGACATTAGAATTAATTGTACAACAGTCTCAAGATCGCAAATCTGCAGTAGGAAATATTTTTTTATGTTTCATTTCGGGGTTGTATTGATCTCAGGAATTAATGAGTTAATACATATCAGGCCACCCACATGGACTAGAACAGTATTGGCATGAATTTTTATTTCTTGGTATTTTGCAAGATTGCGTGTCTAATCGCATATCGCACCTCTAAACACTAATTGATTGACATGTAACTTCCATATTATAATGCCGTAATGATGATGGTCTAATTTTCTATTAGCTGTTTCTGATTGCTGAATTGATCTGGCTCACGCTGTGAAATGCTACATACAAGTGCATGGTTTACGTTCCCGGATTTCGGAATTTGCGGTCTTGCAATTGTTAAGTGAATGTGTGCACGTGTGTCTGTAAGGGGCTGGAGGTGGTCCTTGTGTGGGGTCATGATTAATAGATTTAGACCAGGCCTCACGATTTCTGAAGATGGTCCTGCTACTGGTTCTAACCATTAACACCACCTTCCCCAAAATAAGCTAAAGAAAACTTAAAGACTACAATGTTTTATTGTCATTATTATTAAACTTGTGGACATCATTAGGGGGAGCTGGGTGCAGATCTGACTGTGATGATGGGTGTTTTTTTAGCCAGATTGCCACAAAATGAAGATATGGCCAAGGATGAAGATATTACTGGATGTTCTGTCTATGATTCCTCACAGGCTTGCTTGCTATTGGTCATACACCTTCTTCCCATCCAATTAAAATCCTGCCTCCATGCTGATATTTCCCACTGGATTCCCAGTCAATCAGCCTATTTTGAATGTGTACCCCTCTTGCCCCTACTGTGTTACTCAGCCCCTATTGCTTTCAGCTGTATAACACTACTGCTGTTTTGCCTCAATAAACCAATTCAAAGTTTTGAAGTTGAGGCAATGATATTGGGGCAAATAACACAGGTAAAGAACAGAATTCTGCAAGGGTAAGTGATCTACCCAGCTGTTCTGGCAGCAATCCTGGGCAAATCTGGAGAAATGTAGGCAGTTTGTATTGATAAATTCCTTTTAATTGTGGTTAGTGTTAAGGTGGAGACAAAGTAACTAGGCCCAGATCGAGCTATATATGTATGGGAGAAGGATTTCTTGAATTGGATTTCTGAACAAAGTGGGAGTGATCAGTTATGATAACGGAAGAAACATTTTTTTGTCCCACTTGAGTACTGGACACTACTATGTTGAAAAACGTAGCCCCTAATGTTAACAGTAGGACTTACGGTTATTAAATTAGCCCAGTAAATCAAGCCTCTGCCGATCAGCGGGTTAAGACGCAGAACGTCTGAAAAAAGCCTATGGGATGTGAACGAGGAACTTCGATCTGTCAAACCCGTAACTGCTACAATTCCAATCATGTTATTAAATTGCAACGAATCCACTGGCGTTCAAACCTGTAACCCGCAAATTGAGCCCAGAGGCCAACGAGTGATGGAGAGGACTTGCAAAGGGGGTAAAGTCCAATCTGTAGCACTTTAAATGCAACTATAAACACATTACTATACTTTTATGAAAAGGGAAAGTGATAATAGGTATTAGAATTAATAGCACAGCATTCTCAAGCTCGCAAATCGGCCCTGAAAAATACTTTATTTCATGTTTAATTTGTGTGTTATATCAATCCCGGCAATCAACGTGTTAATACATATACTGTAACTCGCATGTAATAGAATATCATATTTACGGCTTTATCAATATTGCAGTATGGAATGTGGGGCCGATCGTACCCTGTAATTGAAACCCATAATACTTAGAAATAAAACACCCATTTTTCAGTGTTGTAATGATGATGATCTCTTTTACCTTTGGCTCCATCTAAACCCGTAACTAAGGGTTTGACTAATTGATCCTGTGCAGGACCACACATCCAACTTTCGACAAATGAGTTGCAGGTTTGCATCTCAAGCCCATGACTCACAGCCCCTTCTAATTTAATAGCACCGTAGCACTGCCAAATTTAAGCCCGCAGAATCACTCTATACTATAACTCCTTTGATAGGTTATAGTGAATTGGTAAATTAAAGGGATGGTTTCTAAAGTAAATCTAGTAATTCCAAGGAATAGTCAGCAATCTCTCTGGCCTTGCATTTCTGCACACCAGGAAGTAATGGTGAACAAGGCATATTGTTGTCCTAGGGTCTCCAAGGACATAACTCTGTACTATAACTCCTTTGATAGTTTTCAGTGAATTGGTAAATTGAGGGATGGTTTCTAAAGTAAATCACGTAATTCCAAGGAATAGCTGGCAATCTCTCTGGCCTTGCAGTTCCTGAACACCATGAAGTAATGGTGCGAGATATATGTGAAGAGGGTAGAGGAACAAATAGGGGCATATAGTTACCTCATCATTAGAATCCACAGAGTCATGAACCTTGCACTCCGCTGAATCAAGTGTAAGGGAGTCATAGCTCTGTAGCTGTGGGATTTGTGAGTACCACACATGAAAGTTTACATTACTCATCTCATGTTAATGAACAGTAATTATCCATGGCTTCAGAGACTGTAACTAATCTTCTCTTTTTATGCAGAAGGATCAAAATGGCTAAATAGATGAGACATCACCTTCTATGGACCTTGACTCTTCAAACTATGTAAGCTTCAGATTGCAAACTCTTCAGAGTAGAGAGCTCCATTGCACCAACTCTGTTTTCTGCTGACCAATTTGTCTTGATTTTGAATTATATTATATCTGTACTTGTATTTCTAGTTACCTTAATTTGTAATTTCCTAATTTTACCAACCCAACTTTATAGTACTTTGCTAATAGCCCTACGGAATTGTTTACCTCCACCTCCCTGCATCTTGTCAGATTCTCTACAAGCTCTGCCTGGTAGCTGGACCATCATGGAGCTTGGAAGCAGACAATACAATAATGTCATTGGCCCTGCTGTGTGGTGTCTTTAGTTTTACCTCTACTGCATACAAAGAGACAACAGCTCTGTTGAAAAATATTTGCACCTGTCCTATTAGCCCCACCCAATGATAGTGCATAAGCCATGAAAGCCCCGCCCCCTTTAGTCAGCATGCTCAGTTTAAACCAGAATCTGACTCAGGACCGCAAATCTGCAGTAGGAAATATTTTTTTATGTTTCATTTCGGGGTTATATTGATCTCAGGAATCAATGAGTTAATACATATCAGGCCACCCACATGGACTAGAACAGTATTGGCATGAATTTTAATTTCTTGGTATTTTGCGAGATTGCGGGTCTAATCGCATATCGGACCTCTAAACACTAATTGATTGACATGTAACCTCCATATTATACTGCTGTAATGATGATGGTCTCATTTTTTATTAGCTGTTTCTGATTGCTGAATTGATCTGGCTCACGCTGTGAAATACTACATACAAGTGCATGGTTTACATTCCCGGATTTCGGAATTTGTGGTCTTGCAATTGTTAAGTCAGTGTGTGCAGAATTTTTTTTTTTTTAGTCTAGACTTCAAAAAGAGCTGACCAAGGGCCTCATTGTACTGATGGCTGCAAAATATGCGCAACGCTGCCATCCCTTAATGGGTAGTGCGGCACCTTAGGTACTTTGCTATTCAAAGGAAAGGGGCCGCAGCATACCCCTTCCTATGGCCGATCACAAGACAGGCAATCGGCCGTTAGCTTTGGTGGGCTTGGACCTGATTGCGGGTGTTAGCCTGCAGATTAGGCTGCAAGCCCGCCTAACTAAAAAGTACAAAATAAATTTAAAGAAGCACTGTACAGCACTATTAATGATAGGGGACACATTGGGGGCCATGAGAATGACATGTAGTACATTGGCTAGCTGGCACATAACATCCTTACACATGTCGAGGTAAACAAGTTCACCTAAACTCTTCCTGCAGAGAGCTGGCCTCAACTCTTATCTTCCCCAGTCTCACAATCTTATTGGCTCACACTATGTTGCTTATCTACAGTATATACTGTATGCAACCCATAGATGCCAATTGGCCATTAGTCCCTTCTTAAGTTTTAGTAATGATTTTACTACTCTGTGGAAGAATATATTATTCACTACAAATTTGGTAACCACATTATAACATTTATAGGAATTACTTCTAGCAAGCTATTTTCAATCTTTTTCCATATCGGATTACTATGCGGAGAGCTTTACAACATAATTTGAGATAGGGCGATAGAGTTATATATATATTTAATACACGGAGAAGCCAGACCGCCTTCCTTTATACTTCGTTTGGTGATTAGCAATTAAATTCTAGAGTCTGTAAGTATATATTTGTCTATACATTTTTTAAATTTCTTCAGCCTGTATTCTTGCAGTGTTTCAGGTATAAGTCTGAAAATATACATCAGTATCGGGATGATAAGCATTTTTATAACTGCTATTCTTGCCATCCAGGAGAGTTTAATCTCCTTCCAATCTGACATTATCTTAAATATATTTTTAAAGCATCTATCTAAATTTACTTTTAAAATGTTATTTATATTAAATGATAGGTAGATGCCCAAATTATTTATATGATCAGAATGCCAGTAATACTGATATCTATCTCTCAAGTATGCTTTCTCTTCCGGCTTTAAACCCATTGTTATTGTGTTAGTCTTTTGCCTATTTTAAAATAAGATACATTGCCAAAATCTCTTAATACTTCGTCCAATTTTGCAAGAGAGCTATTTGAATTGGTAAGGGTAATTTCCAGGTCATCTGCGTATAGTGAGGTTTTTTTATTCCCCTGCAACAATCTGTATTCCTTTTATTTGCTTAGTCATTTTGATTTTTTCAACCAATGGTTCCATAAACATAACAAACAAAAGGGGGGACAGAGGGCACCCATATCTTGTACCATTTGTCACAGGGGAAAAAACTGTTTCAATATTGGGACCAGAGATCTTAACTCTTGGATTGTGATATAAAGTATTCATGATATTAGTGTAAAAATCTGCTAGGCCAGATCTATAAAGAACGGTCCTTAGGAATTCCCAGCTGACCCTGTCGAAGGCTTTCTCTGCGTCTAGAGACAGAGCCAGCACGGGACCTCGTCTTCGTACACCTACCGACAGAACATCCAGGAGTCTAATGACATTGTCGGCTCCTTGTCTACCCTTTCCAAAACCTGACTGGTCCATATGTCTTCGAATAATTGTAGATAGTCTATTTGTCAACATTTTAGAATAGAATCTCACTCACTTTAGCTCTTGTTTATGTGTATACATTGTCTCATGTAAATTGTAATAAACTAGTTAGCAGTCAAAATCCTGTGTATGTGTAATGTACTTTTGAGAGTGACCATTAATGTGATGCTTTCATTAATTAGCTTGATTTAACAAGTACAATGTGATCTAGTCCATCATATGGAATTTATTCATGCTTTATGTATGCATATTTAATTAATTATACGTACCAGTTTTATTGGAGATTTCTCCTTCTGCACAGGGGACACAGTCATAGCAGCAGATTGGCTTCCCACGTATTGAAGCTTTTCTGTAACCAGGAGGACAATTTTTAGAGCACTGAGACCGTGGAATCTAAGCAAAGAAATTGTTAAAAGAACACTTTATTATTATTATTATCATTAAGGCAGATGTATGATTTTGTATCAAATCAAATTCTGATTCATAGACAATAGTATTTAGAGTAATAATCATTAATTAATAGATTGGCTAGTAACAAGTCTGGATTAAAGATGTCTGTGCTTGAGCCTATGTGTATCAGTCACAGCTGAGTACTGCTGAGTGTCTCTGTGTTTTTGTATTTTTGTATCTTGAGAGTTTTTGAAGTATATTTTAAGGCAGTGGTATATAATTATGGATCTCATTAGCTTATGGCCATGTGTAAAATATACTACTGTCTTTTGTCATGGTTAGAGATTTCCGTGGCTTGAATATTTTAATTGTATATGTATTTCATATTGTCTATGTTTGTTTTATATTGTATGTTGATTATATAATGCAATGTATAATACGTACTGTACTGCTTAATATGTTGAAAATTTAAAAAAAAATGTTTTTTTTCTGCTATGAATGATCCATTGTCTTACAACTACTTTGCTTTCTCTATTTATGAAAACACACAATGTTTTAAGTAATATTTGCCAATCAGGCTTGCAATCTAATAATATATAGTTGGTGTCTATATTAACAGTGGTTTTAAGTGTGTATAAATGTATGATTTGGGCAATAAAATAGGGCTCTATCCCCTGTGCACACTCTGTCTCTCTCCTGTGCAGGATTTCACTCTGTATAATGTTGTTTGTACCTATACTTGGGCTCCCAGGTAGAGTTAAGTTCTCTCTTCCTGGTTATTAGACCTCCTATTTGAACTTTCCATGACCATTTCTCTTTTAGCTACCTAGCGATAAAGAATAAAGGTATGTTATCTCTCTGAATAAGTAATATATTTATAAGTCATCATACTTTTTACTTGCTCTAGCAGGATATTTCTATATTAGAATGATACTGGAAATGCTTTTTCTAATTTCTATATCCTTTCAATATGTGTATTCATGTAAAGAGTCTATTGTCATAAGGTTTGATACATTGAAATAAACAATGACAGATAATTCTTAAATTACTGAGACATTGAAGACCTATCTGAGCTGTGGATTAAAGCAGATGTGGATTATAAATCCCACTGATTCAGAACGGTCTGGTGCACTAACAGTTATCACTGGTTGGACAGGTCTTTTGTAATTTCCTTCAGGGAATGCTTCTTACAGAAAAGTTACTTATCCTGTCTCACTTTTTCAATTTATATAAAGAATAACATTTATTATATATGTATATCAGCATTCATGTCTTCTTTCGTATGGTTTTGTTAAAAATATTACTCTATCACTTTAAATTAACCCTTTGTGTGTCTTTCCTCTTGCCTGGTGACTTTCCCTAGTGCTGCACTGCTGCTATAGATTATATAGTACAGTGAGAGCATTATAATGCTGTCTTGTTCAGCCTGGCTGAGCCTACATTCAGTGTGCTGCAGCATCAACCAATCAAAAACAAATAGCTGGAGAATGTGGTTAGGGACTTTCACTCTGAACATCCTCAAGCCAGTTAGGACTGCTGTGGGAGCTGCCAAGTGCTGAGTCTCTCTCTCTTTCCCTCCCTCCTCTTTATTCCATCTTACCCTCTCTATTTTCATGCCTCATGCAGCCCCAGGGACCCATTAAAGGCCAGACCACGGGCCTCTTCAGGTGGAGAGAGAACAAAAAAGAGATATAGGGAGAGAAAAGAGAGAGAGAAAAGAAAGAGAGAGAGAGAGAGAGAGAGAGAAGAGAGAGAGAGAGAGAGAGAAAGAGAGTGAGAAAGAAGAGAAAGAAGAGAAAGAGAGAAAAAGAGAGATAGAGAGAAAAAGAGTGAGAGAAAGAGAGGGAGGGAAAGAGGGAGAGAAGGAGAGAGAGGGAGACAGAGAGGGTAGAGAGGGAGGGAGAGATGTAGAGACAGGGAAAGAGAGGGAGACAGAGAGGGGAGAGAGATGGAGAGAGTGAGAGAGAGAGAGGGAGAGAGAGGGAGAGGGAGAGGAAAAGGGAGGGAGAGAGGGGGAGAGAGGGAGAGGGGGAGATAGAGGGAGGGAGAGAGGTAGCGAGAGGGAGAGAGAGGGAGAGAGATGGAGGGAGAGGGTGAGAGAGGGAGAGAGGGGGAGAGAGGGAGATAGAGGGAGGGGTGAGAGAGAGTAACAAAGAGAGAAAAAGAGAGGGAGAGAGATGGAGGGAAAGATGTAGAGAGAGATATGGAGGGAGAGAGAGGGGGGAGTGGGAGAGAGAGGGAGAGAGAGGGAGAGAGAGATGGAGAGAGGGGTGAGGGAGGGAGAGAGAGAGAGAGAGATGGAGGTGATAGATAGAGAGAGTGAGGGAATAGAGAGATAGGAAGAGAGGGATAGAGAGAATGATAAATAGATAGATATATGAGAATACATAGAGAGAGGGATAGATAGAGAGCTAGAGAGAGAGTGATAGAAAACGAGATAGAGAGAGAAAGGGAGAGGTAGAGAGATAGGTAGGGACAGAGGGATCAGAGAGAGAGGGATAGGTAGGAAGGGAGAGATATTGAGAGGGGAAGGGAAAGTGAGATAAGGAGAGTTATAGAGGCAGATAAATAGGGAGAGGAAGAGGGGGATGAAGGGAGAAAAGTATAGGGAAATATGTAGGGGAGAAATAGGGAGGGGGTGAGAGGGATGGAGGTAGTGAGAGGGATGGAGGGAGAGAGATAGGGAGATGATCAGAGAGAGATAGGGAAAGTTGGACAGGGAGATAGATATGGAGGGAGAGAGAGATAGATAGGGAAGGAAACAGAGATAGGAAGGGAGAGAGATTGAAAAGGAGGGAGAGAGAGTTAGGGAGGGAGAGAGAGAGAGAGAGGGAGAGATAGGGAGAGAGAGAGAGATAGGGAGGGAGAGAGAGTTAGGGAGGGAGAGAGATAGGGAGGGATGGAGAGATGTGGAGGGAGAGAGATAGGGAGGGAGAGAGAGATAGGGAGAGAGAGAGTTAGGGAGGGAGAGAGAGGTAGGGAGGGAGAGAAAGATAGGGAGGAGAGAGAGATGGGAAGAAGATAGAGATAGAGCAGGAGAGAGAGAGCTAGGGAGAGGATTGGAGGGAGAGAGAGGGATGGATGGAGAAAAAGAGAGATAGGGAGAGATATAGGGGAGAGAGGGATAGGGAGGGAACGAGATAAGGTGGGAGAGAGAGGGATGGAGGGAGAGAGAGGGATGAGGGTGAAAGAGAGATAGGGAGAGGGTTAGAGGGAGATAGGGAAAGAGGGATAGGGAGAGAGATAGTTATGGGGAGAAAAATAGGGAGGGAAAGGGTAGAGAGAGAGATAGAGAGAGAGGGAGGGGAGGGAGAGAAATAGGGAGGGGGAAGGAGAGAGAGATAGGGAGAGGGATGGAGGGAAAGCGAGGGATGGAGGAAGAGAGATAGGGAGAGATATAGGGGGAGATATTGAAAGAGGGATAGAAATGGGAAAGAGAAGGGGAGGGAGAGAGGTATAGGGAGGGGCGAGAGGGATAGAGGGATAGAGATATGGGGAGATAGAGACGGGGATGGAAAGAGAGGGATAGGGAAGAAGACAGAGGGATAGAGGGGAGAGAGAGATAGGGAGAGAGGAAGGGATAAGGGGGTGGAGAGAGGGATGGGGGAGAAAGAGGGATAAGTGGGAGAAGGAGGAATAGGGGGAGAGAGAGTGATAGGGGAGAGAGGGATGGGGATATGGAAAAATATAGGGAGGGAGAAAGATAGGGAGGGAGAGAAATAAAGAGGAAGAGAGATAGGGATGAGGAGAAAGAGGGAGATGAATAGAGAGAGAGATAGGGAGGTAGAGAGGAAGGGAGAGTGAGAGCAATGGAGAGATAGGGATAGGGAGGGAGAGAGAGAGATAGAGCGATAGGGATAAATAGGGAGAGGAAGAGGGGGATGAAGGGAGAAAAGTATAGGGAAATATGTAGGGGAGAAATAGGGAGGGGGTGAGAGGGATGGAGGTAGTGAGAGGGATGGAGGGAGAGAGATAGGGAGATGATTAGAGAGAGATAGGGAAAGTGGGACAGGGAGATAGATAGGGAGGGAGAGAGAGATAGATAGGGAAGGAAACAGAGATAGGAAGGGAGAGAGATTGAAAAGGAGGGAGAGAGAGTTAGGGAGGGAGAGAGAGAGAGGGGGAGAGATAGGGAGAGAGAGAGAGATAGGGAGGGAGAGAGAGTTAGGGAGGGAGAGAGATAGGGAGGGATGGAGAGATGTGGAGGGAGAGAGATAGGGAGGGAGAGAGAGATAGGGAGAGAGAGTTAGGGAGGGAGAGAGAGGTAGGGAGGGAGAGAAAGATAGGGAGGAGAGAGAGATGGGAAGAAGATAGAGATAGAGCAGGAGAGAGAGAGATAGGGAGAGGATTGGGGGGAGAGAGAGGGATGGATGGAGAAAAAGAGAGATAGGGAGAGATATAGGGGAGAGAGGGATAGGGAGGGAACGAGATAGGGTGGGAGAGAGAGGGATGGAGGGAGAGAGAGGGATGAGGGTGAGAGAGAGATAGGGAGAGGGTTAGAGGGAGATAGGGAAAGAGGGATAGGGAGAGAGATAGTTATGGGGAGAAAAATAGGGAGGGAAAGGGTAGAGAGAGAGATAGAGAGAGAGGGAGGGGTAGGGAGAGAAATAGGGAGGGGGAAGGAGAGAGAGATAGGGAGAGGGATGGAGGGAAAGCGAGGGATGGAGGAAGAGAGATAGGGAGAGATATAGGGGGAGATATTGAAAGAGGGATAGGAAGGGAAAGAGATGGGGAGGGAGAGAGGTATAGGGAGGGGCGAGAGGGATAGAAGGATAGAGATATGGGGAGATAGGTAGAGACGGGGATGAAAAGAGAGGGATAGGGAGGAAGACAGAGGGATAGAGGGGAGAGAGATAGGGAGAGAGGAAGGGATAAGGGGGTGGAGAGAGGGATGGGGGAAAAAGAGGGATAAGTGGGAGAAGGAGGTATAGGGGGAGAGAGAGTGATAGGGGGAGAGAGGGATGGGGATATGGAAAAATATAGGGAGGGAGAAAGATAGGGAGAGAGAAAGATAGGGAGGGAGAGAAATAAAGAGGAAGAGAGATAGGGAAGAGGAGATGAATAGAGAGAGAGAGATAGGGAGGTAGAGAGGAAGGGAGAGTGAGAGCAATGGAGAGATAGGGATAGGGAGGGAGAGAGAGAGATAGAGCGATAGGGATAGGGAGGGAGAGAGATGGGAAGAAGATAGAGATGGGGGGAGGATTGGAGGGAGAGAGAGGGATGGATGGAGAAAAAGAGAGATAGGGAGAGATATAGGGGAGAGAGGGATAGGGAGGGAAAGAGATAGGGTGGGAGAGAGAGGGATGGAGGGAGAGAGAGGGATGGAGGGTGAGAGAGAGGGATAGGAAGAGGGTTACAGGGAGATAGGGAAAGAGGGATAGGGAAAGCGATAGGGAGAAGAATGGAGGGAAAGTGAGGAATGGAGGGAGAGAGATAGGGAGTGATATAGGGGAGATAGGGAGAGAGGGATAGGGAGGGAAAGAGATGGGGAGGGAGAGAGGTATGGGAGGGGAGAGAGGGATGGAGGGATAGACATAGGGGAAGATAGGTAGAGAGGGAGATGGAGAGAATGGGATAGGGAGGGAGAGAGATGGATAGGGGGAGAGAGGGATAGGGAAAGAGGGAGGGATAGGAGAAGAGAGAGAGGGATGGGGAGAAAGAGGGATAAGGAGGAGAGGGAGGAATAGGGGGGAGTGAGTGGGATAGGGGGACACAGAGGGATGGGGGTAAAGGGAAAAGATAGGGAGGGAGAAAGATAGGGATTGAGAGGAAGAGAGAGAGATGAATATATAGAGAGAGAGGGGGGGACAGAGGGAGATAGATAGATAGGGAAGGAAAGAGATAGCAATAGAGAGATAGGGATAGATAGAGAGGGAGAGAGATCGAGCGATAGGGATAGGGAGAGAGAGAGAGATAGTGAGAGATATTGGGGAAGATAGGGAGAGAGGGATGGCAGGATAGGGAAAAAGATAGGGAGGGAGAAAAATAAGGAGGAAGAGAGATAGGGAAGAGGAGGAAGAGAGAGATGAATATATATAGAGAGAGATAGGGAGAGAGAGAGGTAGGGAGAGAGAGAGGGATAGAGAGATAGACAGGTAGAGGAAGAGGGGGATGAAGGGAGAAAAGTATAGGGAAATATGTAGGGGAGAAATAGGGAGGGGGTGAGAGGGATGGAGGTAGTGAGAGGGATGGAGGGAGAGAGATAGGGAGATGATTAGAGAGAGATAGGGAAAGTGGGACAGGGAGATAGATAGGGAGGGAGAGAGAGATAGATAGGGAAGGAAACAGAGATAGGAAGGGAGAGAGATTGAAAAGGAGGGAGAGAGAGTTAGGGAGGGAGAGAGAGAGAGGGGGAGAGATAGGGAGAGAGAGAGAGATAGGGAGGGAGAGAGAGTTAGGGAGGGAGAGAGATAGGGAGGGATGGAGAGATGTGGAGGGAGAGAGATAGGGAGGGAGAGAGAGATAGGGAGAGAGAGTTAGGGAGGGAGAGAGAGGTAGGGAGGGAGAGAAAGATAGGGAGGAGAGAGAGATGGGAAGAAGATAGAGATAGAGCAGGAGAGAGAGAGATAGGGAGAGGATTGGGGGGAGAGAGAGGGATGGATGGAGAAAAAGAGAGATAGGGAGAGATATAGGGGAGAGAGGGATAGGGAGGGAACGAGATAGGGTGGGAGAGAGAGGGATGGAGGGAGAGAGAGGGATGAGGGTGAGAGAGAGATAGGGAGAGGGTTAGAGGGAGATAGGGAAAGAGGGATAGGGAGAGAGATAGTTATGGGGAGAAAAATAGGGAGGGAAAGGGTAGAGAGAGAGATAGAGAGAGAGGGAGGGGTAGGGAGAGAAATAGGGAGGGGGAAGGAGAGAGAGATAGGGAGAGGGATGGAGGGAAAGCGAGGGATGGAGGAAGAGAGATAGGGAGAGATATAGGGGGAGATATTGAAAGAGGGATAGGAAGGGAAAGAGATGGGGAGGGAGAGAGGTATAGGGAGGGGCGAGAGGGATAGAAGGATAGAGATATGGGGAGATAGGTAGAGACGGGGATGAAAAGAGAGGGATAGGGAGGAAGACAGAGGGATAGAGGGGAGAGAGATAGGGAGAGAGGAAGGGATAAGGGGGTGGAGAGAGGGATGGGGGAAAAAGAGGGATAAGTGGGAGAAGGAGGTATAGGGGGAGAGAGAGTGATAGGGGGAGAGAGGGATGGGGATATGGAAAAATATAGGGAGGGAGAAAGATAGGGAGAGAGAAAGATAGGGAGGGAGAGAAATAAAGAGGAAGAGAGATAGGGAAGAGGAGATGAATAGAGAGAGAGAGATAGGGAGGTAGAGAGGAAGGGAGAGTGAGAGCAATGGAGAGATAGGGATAGGGAGGGAGAGAGAGAGATAGAGCGATAGGGATAGGGAGGGAGAGAGATGGGAAGAAGATAGAGATGGGGGGAGGATTGGAGGGAGAGAGAGGGATGGATGGAGAAAAAGAGAGATAGGGAGAGATATAGGGGAGAGAGGGATAGGGAGGGAAAGAGATAGGGTGGGAGAGAGAGGGATGGAGGGAGAGAGAGGGATGGAGGGTGAGAGAGAGGGATAGGAAGAGGGTTACAGGGAGATAGGGAAAGAGGGATAGGGAAAGCGATAGGGAGAAGAATGGAGGGAAAGTGAGGAATGGAGGGAGAGAGATAGGGAGTGATATAGGGGAGATAGGGAGAGAGGGATAGGGAGGGAAAGAGATGGGGAGGGAGAGAGGTATGGGAGGGGAGAGAGGGATGGAGGGATAGACATAGGGGAAGATAGGTAGAGAGGGAGATGGAGAGAATGGGATAGGGAGGGAGAGAGATGGATAGGGGGGAGAGAGGGATAGGGAAAGAGGGAGGGATAGGAGAAGAGAGAGAGGGATGGGGAGAAAGAGGGATAAGGAGGAGAGGGAGGAATAGGGGGGAGTGAGTGGGATAGGGGGACACAGAGGGATGGGGGTAAAGGGAAAAGATAGGGAGGGAGAAAGATAGGGATTGAGAGGAAGAGAGAGAGATGAATATATAGAGAGAGAGGGGGGGACAGAGGGAGATAGATAGATAGGGAAGGAAAGAGATAGCAATAGAGAGATAGGGATAGATAGAGAGGGAGAGAGATCGAGCGATAGGGATAGGGAGAGAGAGAGAGATAGTGAGAGATATTGGGGAAGATAGGGAGAGAGGGATGGCAGGATAGGGAAAAAGATAGGGAGGGAGAAAAATAAGGAGGAAGAGAGATAGGGAAGAGGAGGAAGAGAGAGATGAATATATATAGAGAGAGATAGGGAGAGAGAGAGGTAGGGAGAGAGAGAGGGATAGAGAGATAGACAGGTAGAGAGAGAGAGAGAGATAATGAAGGGGAGGGAGATAGATGGGAGGGAGGGATAGAGAGATAGAGAGATAGGGAGGGGTAGATAGTTAGGGATGAAAAGTAAGAGAGAAATAGGAAGAGGGAGAGAGTGCAAGGAGATAGAGGGATAGGATGGGGAGGGAGAGAGTTAGTGAGGGAAGAGAGAAAGAGATTGTGAGGGGAAGGGAGGGAGAGAGAGGGATGGAGGGAGAGAGATAGGGAGGATAAGAGATAGGGAGGAAGAGAGTTTGGGAAGGGGAGGAAGAGAAAAAGGGATAAGGAGGTAGAGGGAGGGAGAGAGAAAGAGGGAGAGGGAGGGAGAGAGAGGGATGAAGGGAGAGATAGGGATAGGTGAAGAGGGAGAGAGATAGGGATGGGGAGAGAGAAGGAGATAGACAGGGAGGGAGACAGATTGGGAGGGGGTGGGAGAGAGATAAGAAGGGAGGAAGAGGGATAGATAGAGGTATAGGGAGAGGAATAGAGAGAGATAGGGAGATAGAGAGCGAGAGATAGGGAGGAAGAGAGAAAGGGGAGAGATAGGGAGGGAAAGAGAGATAGTTAGGGAGAGAGTGATAGAAAGGGAGGGGGAGAGTCAGATATGGAGGGAGGGAGAGATAGAGAGGCAGGGAAAGAGAGAGATAGGGAGGGATAGCGTGAGGGAGATAGGGAGAGAGAGAGAGAGAGAGAGAGAGAGAGAAAGAGAGAAGGAGGTAGAGAGAGAGAGATATGGAGGCAGGAGATAGGGAGGGAGAGAGAGAGAGTAAGAGAGAAAGAGAGAGATAGGGAAGGAGAGAGAGAGACAAAAAAGGGAGGGAGAGAGAAAGAAAAAAATTGGGAAGGAGAGAGAGAGAGAGAGAGAGAAATAGGGAGGGAGGGAGAAAGAGATAGGGATGGAGAGAGAGAGATAGGGAGGGGGAGAGAGAGATAGGGAGGGAGGGAGAGAGATAGGGAGGGAGAGAGAGTTAGGGAGGGAGATAGAGAGATAGGGAGGGAGAGAGATAGGCAGAAAGAGAGAGAGAGAAATAGGGAAGGAGATAGAGATAGGGCAGCAGAGAGAGAGAGAGGGAGATAGGGAGAGGGGTGGAGGGAGGGAGAGGGATAGAGGTAGAAAGAGAGACATAGAGAGAGATATAGGGGGATATAGGGAGAGGGGTAGGGAGGGAAAGAGAGAGGGAAGGAGAGAGAGGGATGGATTTAGAGAGAGGAATGAAGGGAGAGAGAGAGAGATAGGGAGAGAATTAGAGGGAGATAGGGAAAGAGGGATAGGGAGATAGATATGGAGGGAGAGAGAGATAGATAGGGAGGGAGACAGAAATAGATAGGGAGGGAGAGAGATTGATAGGGAGGAAGAGAGATAGATAGGGAGGGGGAGAGTGAGATAAGGAGAGATAGATGGGGAGGGAGAGAGATATAGGGAGGGAGGGAGAGACAGTGAGGGAGGGAGGGAGATAGGGAGGGATAGCGAGAGAGAGATAGGGAGGGAGAGAGATATAAGGATGGAGAGAGAGAGAGATAGGGAGGGAGAGAGGGAGAGATAGGGAGGGAGAGAGAGAGGGAGAGAAAGAGAGATAGGGAAGGAGAGAGACACAAAAATAGGGAGGGAGAGATAGGGAGGAAGAGAGAGAGAGAGGGTATAGGGAGGGAGAGGGAGATAGGGAGGGAGAGAGAGAGATATGAGGGAGAGAGAGCTCGGGAGGGAGAGAGAGAGATAGGAAGAGATAGGGAGGGAGAGATAGGGAGGGAGAGAAAGAGAGATAGGGGGAGAGATAGGGAGGGAGAGAGATTGATAGGATGGAAGAGAGATGGATAGGGAGGGGGAGAGAGAGAGATAAGGAGAGAGAGATAGGGAGGGAGAGAGAGAGGTAGCGAGTGAGAGAGAGTTACTGAGGGAGAGAGAGAGAGAAATAGGGAGGGAGAGACAGTGAGGGAGGGAGACAGAGAGATAGGGAGGGATAGTTAGAGAGAGATATGGAGGGAGATAGAGATAGGGAGGGAGAGAGAGAGAGATAGAGAGAGAGAGAGAGAGAGGGATAGAGAGATAGGGAGGGAGAGAGAAAAAGAGAGAGAGAGAGAGATAGGGAAGGAGAGAGAGACAAAAATAGGGAGGGAGAGAGTGAGAAATAGGGAGGGAGAGAGAGAGAGAGATAGGGAGGGAGAGAGAGAGAGAGATAGGGAGGGAGAGAGATAGAGATAGGGAGGGAGAGAGAGCTGGAGAGGGAGAGAGAGAGAGATAGGGAGGGAAGGAGAGATAGGAAGGGAGAGAGAGAGATAGGGAGGGAGAGAGAGATAGGGTCGAAAAGAGAGAGAGAGATAGGGAGAGATATAGGAGGAGATAGGGAGGGAAACAGATAGGGAGAGGGGAGAGGGACGGAGGGAGAGAGAGGGATGGAGGAAGAGAGAGAGTTAGGGAGAGGATTAGAGGGAGATAGAGAAAGAGGCATAGGGAGATAGATAGGAAGAGAGAGATAGATAGGGAGGGAGACAGAGACAGATAGGGAGGGAGAGAGATTGTTAGGGAGGGAGAGAGAGATAGGTAGGGGGAGAGATAGAGATAGGGAGAGAGAGATAGGGAGGGAGAAAGAGAGAGAGAGAGAGAGAGAGAGAGAGAGAGAATTGTATATGGTAAAATGTGGTTTATTAAATGGTGATGTAATAAAACATTTTAGAAGTAAAGCAAATTTTGACAATTATTACTATATGCTTAGTAAAAGTTATTACTGAGAGATAACACATCCCCAAAACCCTAATACAAGATAGGAGACTCCATACCTTATTGTGCTTCCAATGTATTTTATTTGAATAAATCATAATTTGTTCATCCTCTGGAGAAAGTGCATTGAACCAACCAACTGTATTCTGCTGAACTGTGTTATTTTCTAAATTGATCCAGTTTATAAAATGGTATATTAAATTCATATGTCCATTGTTATCAAAAAATAAATTCTGGTTCATTGCATTCTTAAAATAAACTCTCTTTATATAGTGCTGCAACTAAAACACAGTTATGATAATATTAATACTTGCTCATACAAAGATAATTGTATAACAGATAATAAACAGCTTCCTAAATAGCGAAGTACAGTATAAACTGATTTGATGGATTCCACCAATTAGTGAAGATAGTCTAGAAATGTCAGTCACATGTTGAGAATACAATGTATTTCAGACACTATTGACATTGATGTCAAAGGACAATTGATCCAGTTACCATGAAAAAAACATATTAGAGATGTTGCCTTTATATTTTTTCATAATCCATTGGAAGGATGGGGTAAATTTTAGCAACCCTTATGGTTATATATTACCCGAGATACCCCAGCTCATAGGGGGAGAGGGTATTAAGGGAAATTGAGGGGGATAACTGAGCTCATAGGGGCTAGCAGGTATTGAGGTGGGATCCTTTGGCTCATAGGAGGTAAAGGTGATAAACCCTTAATTGTGTTGGATTTGAGCAATCAAGCTTCAGATCTGATACAATAAAAATGTTAGCTTCTTCATAACATCAGTTTTGAGGCATCCAGACTTCTCGGAGGTATTTCTCTGCCTGTATTTGGGGTTATAAGTACTGTGGGCTTTTTTTTATTTTTTATTGGACACTGGGAAAGAGTTTTGAATAAACTTCAGTGAGATATTGTTACGGGAGGCATGTGATATGTGATATGGGACAGGTTCTGAGTGTATACAATATTAAGGACATTTCAAGCACTTGGATGTCTAGCTCAGTAGTGATTTATGAGTTAACTTCACTCGGTTCTTTTCTTTAGGGAGCAAAGGAATGGAGGCCCAATCTCCAGCCAATTTAGAGCATCTGCTACTGTCTAGTCATGGGCCTTAATGATATTATGCTCATAGAATATTTATGAGTAGAAATCACTAGCATTATAAACTTACAAAACCCTAATGAGTAAGCTTTGTGAGTAGTACCTATGTGTGATATGCTCACATCACCCCACTAGTGTGTGCTTGAAAATATATCCTACATGTGTTTTTATTATTCATGCTTTAAAAATAGTACAGGCATATATTGTTTAAAAAGTAATTAATAAAGTAAATACATTTAAAATAACCACAAAAAAATACATGAATATTAATAACTATAGGCATAACACAAATTATAATATAGTTATATAGTTACATAGTAAGTGAGGTTGGAAAAAAGATATTTAGTCCATCAAGTTCAACCTTTTTAGATCTCCTCTTATCTGCAATATCCAGATTAGTTGTTAATTGATCCAGAGGAAGGCAAACAGAAAAAAGCAAAACCAAGTGAAATTGCCAATTGTCTCAAAAAGGGAAAACAAAATATAAAAAATCCTTCCTGATCTCAGATACTGGCGATCGCACTCCTCCCTGGATCAATACTCTCTCTAATTATCCAGGATAACCCTGAATGCCCTTTTTATTTAATAATATATCCAATCCCTTTTTAAAGTTATCTCTCAAACCACCTCCTTTGGTAGAGAATTTCACAGATTAACCACCCGTTTCTTTCTTTAAGATGAAATCTTTTTACTTCTAATCTCAATGGATGTCCTCTTGTCAGTTAAAACCTCTTGGCACAAAAGTTCACTTGACAAAGCCTTGTATTGACCCTATATATATTAATATAAGGAAATCATATTCCCTCTTAGACGCCTTTTTTCTTGAGAAAATACGTTTAAATTGGTTAGTCTTTCTTCATAACCTAGCCTATCCATTCCCCTTATTAGTTTAGCAGCCCTTCTCTATACTTTTTCCAGCTCTAAAATGTTATTTTTATGTAGTGGTGCCCAAAAGTGTACTCCATGTTCCAAATGAGGGCGTACTAGGGATTTGTATAGTGGCACAATTATATTTGCTTCCTTTGCTTCTATACCCTTCCTAATACATGCTATTTCTTTACATTGCAGATACTGCTTGGCATTGAGCACTGTTACCTAGGTGGTTGTCCACAAGCGCTCCCAAATCCCTTTCAATATCTGATACCCCAAGATTTGTTCCATTATAAATTGCTTCGTTATTTTTCCTTCCCAGGTGCATAACTTTACATTTATTCATATTAAATCTCCTCTGCCATTTAGTCACCCATTTCTCTAATTTATGCACATCCCTTTGGAGGAAAAGTAGTCATTATCTGATTGAATTACCTTAAGCAACTTAGTGTCATCAGCAAAAATGGAGACAATACTTTCCAATCCTTCTAAGTCATTAATAAATACATTACAAAGAAGATGATCTAATACTGAATCCTAAGGAACCACACTTACCACATTAGTTAAATCTGAGTATGTTCCATTTACAACAACCCTTTGCTTCCTGTCTTTTAGCCAGCTCTCAATCCATGTGCCGATATTTACTGCAATTCCTGTTTCCTTTAGTTTGCACAATAGTCTTCCATGTGGCACTGTATCAAAAGCCTTAGCAAAATCCATAAAGACTACATCCACTGAGTTGCCTTGATCCAAATTCCTACTAACCTCTTCATAGAAACTAACAAAGGTTTGTTTGACATGACCGATACATCATAAATCTGTGTTGATTCCTACTTATAATCTTGTTTAAATAGACATTCTTGTATACTATCCCTTATTAACCCTTCTAAAAGCTTTACCCCTACAGAATTGAGGCTTACAGGTCTATAATGTTCTGGATTTGTTCTTGCTCCCTTCTTAATTATATCATCAGGAAATTTAATTATTTAAGTATATATATATATATATATATATATATTTTATTTTTTTTTCAGATTTGAACATCTAAAATAATTAAAAAAAAAGTATTGTATGCTCAGAATAGCGAGAAATAACGTTTTTTTTTTGTTATTCTGTCTCTCACTGTTAAAATACAAATATCATTCAAATTATAGACTGATCATTTTTTTGTCAGTGAGCAAACGTTCACAATCAGCAGGGGATCAAATACTTTGTTCTCCCCATGTATACATTAGTCAGATAAAACAAGAAAGCACATTTGCACACACTATGTTAAAATTGTTAAATGAGTGGATAAGGGCAGGCTCTTGGGAGAGTTTACAATCCAAGAGGTGATAGGAGATAGAAATATGAGGTAAGGAGACTGTTGAATGGATTAATGGGGGTGGGGGGTGGGGGGGGACGAATGCAAACTAGAATAGATACACTAGTATACAGAGGTGGATGAAAAACAGGCCTCATTTACAAAGCCTTCAACAACATTGTATCTCTCTACATCTCAACGCTTGTCTCCAGATACTCTAAGCGACCACTACGCTCTTCCCAAGATTTGTGCCTCATATTCTACCATTACGTTCTCACATTCTTGTTTACAGGACTTCTCAAGATCACTATACTTTGAAAATCTCTACCTTGCTCTGTAAGACTAGTCTTGAAAAATGCCACCTAACTAAATCATCCACCTCTGTATAATAGTGTATCTATTCTAGTTTGCATACTTCTGTTAATCAGTCTATAATTTTAATGATATTTGTATTTTACCAGTGAGAGACAGAATAACAAAAAAAACAAGAAAAATACCCAATGTCAAAAAAGTTATAAATTGATTTGCAGGTCAATCAGGGAAATACGTATTTGACCCGTTTAACTTAGTACTTGGTGGCAAAACCCTTGTGGCAATCAAAGAGGTCAGATGTTTCTTGTAGTTCGCCACCAGGTTTGCACACATCTCAGGAGGGATTTTGTCCCACTCCTCTTTGTAGATCCTCTCCAAGGGCCTCATTCTATTACCGGCCGTAAATCGTCCGTAAGGCTGCGATTCCTTGCGGGGGTTCTGTTAACTCGCGATTCTATTATACGGCCCCGCAAGGATCTCCTCTTACGGCCGGCCGCATATCTTGGAACCGGCCGTAAGCTCAGAAATCTAAAAACGCAAAAATAAATTCAAGCCTGCACTGTACAGCTCTGTAAATGCTAGGGATCATATTGGGGGACATGAGGATTAAAAGTAACCCACTCTCAAGCTTGCACATCAGCCCAAACCCGAGTTCAAATTAACTGTTTATTTTCCGGCTGAGGCGTGGGCGGGTCTGAGGTGCTCCAAGCCCTCTGGACTTTTTACATGGATATTTTACGGATATTAAAAAAATATATTTTACGGATTTGAGTATAGGGTAATTATGTGCTATTTTTGCTAACACCGAATATCACTTTATAGACTCTGCAAAGTGCAGGATGGCTTTATTTGGGCTATTTTATGTGCTTAATTGGTGCTAGCGGGACCTCTTTCCAGCAAGTAAGCTGCAGCTCGCTTTTAGCCTTGCAGAGAGGGTCCCCGGAGCAATTGAATTGCAAATAGGAATTTCTTACGGCCGATTTCCTTGCTGCCGTTTAAGATCAAAGGATTTCCTCCGGCGCGAGCGGCCTCAAGAGATAGCAAGGCAACGGCCGCAAGCCTGCCGGAATCCCCGGCCGGAGGGGAATAGAATAGCCGAATAGCTTGCGGCCGGTCCTTGCGGCCCCGCAACGGCTGCGGCCGCTAATAGAATGAGGCCCCAAGTCATTAAGGTTTTGAGGCTGATGTTTGGCAACTCGAACCTTCAGCACCCTCCACATATTTTCTATGGGATTAAGGTCTGGAGTCTAGCTAGGCCACTCCAGAAGCTTAATGTGCTTCTTCTTTAGCCATTTCTTTGTTGCCTTAGCTGTATGTTTTCGGTCATTCTCATGCTGTAATACCCATCCATAAACCATTTTCAATGCCCTGGCTGCGGGAAGGTGGTTCTCATCCAAGAGTTGATGGTACGTGGCCCTATCCATCGTCCCTTTGATGCGGTGCAGTTGTGCTGTCCCCTTAGCAGAAAAACACCCGCAAAGCATAATGTTTCCACCTCCATGTGTGACGGTGGGGATGGTGTTCTTGGGGTCATAGGCAGCATTCCTCCTCCTCCAAATACGGCGAGTTGAGTTGATGCCAAAGAGCTTGATTTTGGTCTCATCTGACCACAACACTTTCACCCAGTTCTCCTCTGAATCATTCAGCAAACTTCAGATGGGCCTGTACATGTGCTTTCTTGAGCAGGGGGACCTTGCGGGTGCTTCAGGATTTCAGTCCTTCACGGCGTAGTGTTTTACCAATTGTTTTCTTGGTGACTATAGTCTCATAGTCTCAGCTGCCTTGAGATCATTAACAAGATCCTCTTTTGTAGTCCTGGGCTGATTCCTCACTGTTCTCATGATCATTGAAACTCCACAAGGTGAGATCGTGCATGGAGCACCAGACCGAGGGAAACTTACATTTCTTTTGTGTTTCTTTTGCGAATAATCGTATCAATTGTTGTCATCTTCTCACTAAGCTGCTTGGCAATGTTCTTGTAGCCCATTACAACCTTTTCTAGGTCTACAATCTCGTCGCTGACATCCTTGCACAGTTCTTTGGTCTTGGCCATGGTGGAGAGTTTGGAATCTGATTGATTGCTTTTGTGGACAGGTATCTTTTAAACAGATAACAAGCTGAAATGAGGAACACTCCCTTTAAGAGAGTACTCCTAATCTCAGCTCGTTACCTGTATAAAAGACACCTGGGAGCCAGAAATCTTTCTGATTGATAGGGGATCAAATACTTATTTCCCTGACTGACCTGCAAATCAATTTATAACTTTTTTGACATGCGTTTTTCTTGTTTTTTTTGTTATTCTGTCTCTCACTGTTAAAATACACCTACCATTAAAATTATAGACTGATCATTTCTTTGTCAGTGGACAAACTTTCAAAATCAGCAGGTGATCAAATGCTTTTTTTACCAAATGTATAAATGTCTATCCATTTTTTATTGTACTCCTAGTGCTACTGAAACCTAATACAGTAAAATCCTGATTATCCAGCATTCAACCAACCAGGACTCTCAAGCAACCAGCACCTGCCTCCATTCCCCGATTGACAAAACTCTCACTTAATCACCATTATCCGGCAGAACCGGCATCCAAATATATATATATATATATATATATATATATATATATATATTATTTTTTTTACATTTTTTTATTTAAATGTCAAGTTTTTTCTGTTGTTTATTTCAGCTTTACATGACTAAGATTAGATAGCAGTAGCTCCCTCTCCCTCCCCTGTGTCTCCATTTTCTCTCCCTTCCCTATGTCTCAATTCTCCCTCCCCTGTGTTTCCTTTCTCCCTCCACCCCGTATCTCTTCCTCCCTCCCTCCCCTGTATCTCTCCCTCCCCTGTGTCTCCATTCTCTCTCCCTCCCCTGTGTCTTTCCCTCCCCTGTGTATCTCCCTCCCCTGTGTCTTCATTCTCCCTCCATTCCCTGTATCTCTCCCTCCCTCCCTCAATGCCTCCCCCATGACTCTCCCTCCCGTGTCTCCATTCTCCCTCCCTTATGTCTCTCCCTCCCCTGTGTCTCTATTCTCCCTCCCTCCCCTGTGTCTTATTTATCCCTCCCATCTTGTGTCTCCTTTCTTCCTCCCTCCCCTGTGTCTTATTTATCCCTCCCTCTCCCGGCGCGCATGCTGCGCATTGCGCTCGCAACTTGGGAGTTATAGTTGTAGTAATTGCGAGTTTGCCTTAACTTTTAACATAGCGTTACCGACAAACTCGGATTACCACAACTATTATAAGTGATCCTGCAGAGATGTTTTGAAAAAGTGGTGGGGATTAGCGGATTTAAAAAACAAATATTGTTACCTAGAACACCTTTATGTATATTCAGTGGCAATTTTTCAATACTTATTTGACAGGTCCAAACCTTTATTGTACAGTATACATCTAACTATGACAATAGAAGTTGTTACATTATTATAGACATTTCAACAATAACATTTGACAACATATATAATACTAGCAACTTAATAAAAAAATGACGGTCAATAAAATTTGAAGCCATGGCAATGTTGTTTAGCACACAATGTTAGGCTTTTTATACTCTAAGGACCTTCGGTGCTCATTGCAAGCCTCTCCAAGTGTGTCCTTTTGCTTGTCTCTACATTTTTTTAAATACTAATTAATGAATTGATTGAATAATACATTAATATAGTTTACATTTTTCTAATTAATATACAGTGCATTGCAAAAGTATGCATCCCTCTTGGCATTTTCCGTGTTTTGTTGCCTCACAACCTGGAATTAACATGGATTGTTTGAAGATTTGCATCATTAAATTTACAGAACATGCCCACAACTTTGAAGATGTTTTTTTTTTATTGTTAAGCAAGCAACAAATAGGACAAAATAACAGAAAAGGTAAATGTGCATAACTATTCACTCCCCTTAAGTCAATACTTTTGAGAATTGAGAATTTTAAGTTTACCATTGAGAAAGACCTGAGAAAACGGTTGAAACGCGTCTGTAACAGTTAGACACAGTTTTGTGTCAATTTTTTTATCGTATGAGATTTTTAATGCATACTTAAGTGTTTTTGTTCATTATTAATATTATTTTTTCTTGATGTGTGTAATGCTTTAATTGATGCATTTACATACCTGAGTGTATATATTCCATGCTGTGCATGAATTATCCGTTTTGACTCATAGTCCACGTATATATTCCACTTGGAAAAACACAGTAACTGGTTTAATAACCTCTAAAGAAGGTGAATTAGTGGATACTGAGAATACAGGGTAATAAAAACTCTTTCTACATGGAATATAAAATGGAAAGATCTACATGAAATTGAACGTGACCACAGGACATATAGAAGGTGTGATTTCCACCTATATGTGTACATAAAATACCTCTTGTGTTAGAGGGTTTTAAATGTGAGTGTGCATTTATCATGAAAATATTGTTATATTAAAGATTTTATTGATCCACACTAGGGAGTGGCGTGCGCTCTCTTGTTTTTTTTTTTAAATTTGTAGAGCCACCTTTTGCGGCAATCAAAGCTCCAAGTCGCTTTGGATAAGTCTCTATGAGCTTGCCTCATCTTACCACTGGGATTTTCGCCCATTCCTCCATGCAAAACTGCTCCAGCTTTTTCAAGTTGGATGGCTTGTGCTTGTGAACAGCAATCTTTAAGTCTGACCACAGATTTTCTATTGGATTGAGGTCTGGGCTTTGACTAGGCCATTCCAACACATTTACATGTTTCCCCTCAAACCACTCAAGTGTTGCTTTAGCAGTGTGTTTGGGGTCATTGTCCTGCTGGAAGGTGATCCGCTGTCCTAGCATCAAATCAGGCACAGAGTGGTTCAGGTTTTGCTCAATAATATCCCTGTATTTAGCACCATCCATCTTTCCCTCAACTCTGACCAGTTTCCCAGTCCCGGCTGCTGAAAATCATCCCCACAGCATGATGGTGTTCTTTGGGTGATGTGATGCGTTGGGTTTGTGCCAGACATAGCATTTTCTTTGATGGCCAAAAAGTTCAATTTTAGTCTCATCAGACCAGAGCACCTTCATCCATTCATTTTGGGAGTCTCCCACATGCCTTTTCACAAACTCAAAATGTGCCATTTTCTTTTTTTGCTGAAAGTAATGGCTTTCTCCTGGCCACTCTGCCATAAAGCCCAACTCTATGGAGCGTTCGGCTTATTGTCATACTATGTTCCAGTTTCTGCTGTGGAACTCTGCAGCTCCTCCAGGGTTACCTTAGGTCTCTGTGCTGCCTCTCTGATTAATGCCCTTCTTGAACGGTCCATGGGTTTTGGAGGGCAGTCGTCTCTTGGCAGGTTTGCTGTTGTGCCATGTTCTTTCCATTTGGTTATGATAGATTTGATGGTGCTCCTGGGGATTATAAAAGATTTGGATATTTTTTTATAACCGAACCCTGACTTGTACTTCTCAACAACCTTGTCCCTTACTTGTTTGGAGAGTTCCTTGGTCTTCATTGCAGTGTTTGGTTAGTGGTGCCTCTTGCTTAGGTGTTGCAGCCTCTCGGGACTTTAAAAAAAGGTGTGTATATGTAATGACAGATCATGTGACACTTAGATTGCACACAGGTGGACATCATTTCACTAATTATGTGACTTCTGAAGGTAGTCGGTTGCACCAGAGCTTTTTATGGGTTTCATAGCAAAGGGGATGAATATATATGCACATGCCAATTTTCTGTTTTCTATTTCTAAAAAAATGTTTTATGTATATATTTTTCTCATTTCACTTCACCAACTTAGACTATTGTGTTCTGATCCATCACATAAAATTCATATTAACAAAACATTGAACTTAAGGCTGTAATATAACAAAATAGGTAAAAAGTCAAGTTGTAACAGTGCATTAGAAATAGGCTGCTTTCCCGAGGGCAAACCGTTGGTTTATTTCTGTAAAGCACTACTGTAGATGCGTACTGTTGTTAGTGGCAAGTTAGGATTGTAAAATAGCATGTACTGTCTAAGTGTTACGCAGTTTGCAAGCATTTGCCGTCCTTTGTAATAGTGTATTTTGTACCTCGTAAGTTCCTGTGTGAAAGTGGTGCACGGTTGGCGATGTTATGCACAGTTTAGGTTTGTGTCGCCTCATTTTCATTTTTCTTGACCGCCATTTTTTTCTTGCTTAGCCGACTTTCGAGTGCCGAAACTCGCCGAAATCGACTTAAATTTCCGTTTCTCCTCACTCCTAGACGTTTTCACTGTTCCCCTGTGCTGTGTGTGATGTTTTTGTTGTATTTATTTTTGTATTTTTTGTATTTTGTGCTTTGCGCGGTTTGGCCATTAACTTCGTATTTTTACTCTTTCGTATTTTGTTTTTCTAAGTGCCGTGTCTTGTAAAGTGGTCCGCTGCTGGCGGCGTTTTGCACGGTCCAGGGTTGTGTAGCCTCGTTTTCATTTTTTTGCTCCGCCATTTTTTTTCTCGCTTAGGTGATTTTCAAGTGCCAAAAGTGGCCAAAATGGACTTAAATTCGCGTTCCACCTTAATCCCAGACGTCCTGGCTTTTCCCCCGTACTGTGTGTGATGTTTTTGTTGTATTTTTATTTTAAATTTTTTGTGTGTTTTGTGTTTTCTGCTTTGCGCGGTTTGGCCGTTAACATCGTATTTTTCCCATCTCATATTTTTTTTTTTTGTGAGTCCCGCGTTCGTCAAGTGCTTGCACCCTAAGGCGATCCTACATTTCCTAAGTGTTTCTTTGGCTCAACTGCTCGCCTCGCATTGCGATGCTCGCAGGCAATGAGCGCCTTGGGTGCTCATCACCTAAGTGCTGCGAGTTAACAGTCGCCTCGCTTTGGGAGGCTTGCAAGCGATGAGCGCCTTCGGCGCTTTCAAGTCGTATGCACCACGCAAAGCATGACGACGTCTCGTAGTTCGACAATTCTTATATGTTATACACATATATAGTTGTCAGCATTGCGGGCTTACCAAAAGTCGTTGGTAACGCGATGTTAAAACTGCGGCCTCCTGCTAGTAGACGTGGGCTGCAATGAGTCCCCAGGGGTCGCATCACCCTCAGTTTATCCTCTCTCCTTCCTCTCCTCCTCACCCTCTCCTCACCCCTTACCCATCAGCTGCTCTCTGCTCTCCATCACGTCTTCATATGCGAATCACGTCATTAGCATATGCCGGGGGGACGCAGCTGGAAGATGCGATGGAGAGCAGAAGGAGCAGCTGATGCAGGTAAGTGAGAGGAGAGGGGGGGGGGTAATTGGAGAGGTGCATCATCCCCAGTGTCACCTCCCTCCTACCCCTCATCCTCCCTCCTCATCCCTTTCCCCCTCTCCAATTATCCCCCTCTCAGCTTCATCAGCTGCTACTTCTGCTTTCCATCGCTTCTTCCGTCTGTGTCGGTACCTGACATATGAAATTACGTGACACAGGGGAGGAAAGGAGGGAAGAGACACAGAGATACAGGGGAGATAGAGGGGGGGAACGAGACACAGGGCAGGGAGAAGAGGGCATAAAGGAGACACAAGGGAAGGAGAAGAGGGGGGAAAGGAGACACAAGGGAGGGAGAGGAGAGGGAAAGGAGACACAGGGGAGGAATTAAACAGGGGGAGAGGCTCGTGATGAGCGCTGAAGGTGCTCACATTGGGTGGCAAACAGCATTGCCAACATTCAAACTTTATTGCCATTATTTTTGACGGGCAAGTAACTAGTATAATATATCCCTTATGGTAGCACGACTTCAGAGCACGTGCTAAATGCACGCCAATGTAAGGGCGCCGACAATTGCACAGCAGACAAATGTGCGCTGGGCTAAAAGTGCGCATGCCCAATAGTGTGCCCTGACATACCAGTCCCATCAAGATATATTACTTACGTCGGCACACATTTAGCACGCGCTATAGACGGGATGCCATCCCTTATAAATGTTTAATTTGTCCATCATTTTAAATGCAAGCAAATACACTAATACATTAAAGGACCACTATGGTATCACATTTATAGTATTTCTTGACTTAACAATGTGTAAAGTGCCCTAACATCATTTTAAAATACTTAAATATAGCCTTTATTTATTTGTATCTAAATAAAATAAAACAATCTCTAAAATGATGTATGTTCCTGTATTGAATATCTGATAATGTTACATACCTCACAAGTATCTGAAGTTGTTACTTTATGTATATCTCACAAGACTGTGCATGCAATGTGTGCTGAATATTCTCCAATTTACTTTGACATTACTTTCATGTTCCACATAATATTTACCTGATGTTTATAATCAAAGCTCAGCACGTTCTTTCCAGGTGAGTGTTTAGCAAGAAACAAATGCATATTGTGCAGCGCGTGAGCCATGGCATATACTGCATTGTACACGAGGTATGATGAGTCTCTAGTCATCAAATCAATCCATTCATTTCCAGTGCAGTTGAATAAGGGTCTTTTGTAAATATTTTGATAATATTGATTCTTTTTAGGGTTTGGGGATAAACATTGGAAATTTAATATCCAGAGGTCTTCTAGTAATGGATCTCCAAGAAGTGTTGAAGGAGAGGTATTTCTTAGAACACTTTTAATCCCTGGGATTTTCATTTTAGGCACTTCTAAAGCTAAACTGTTATTAAAAAAGTTGCCATTAAAAATCTGAATGAGATTTTCATTAAAGGACCATGAGGGAAGAATAATTAGAGTCTTATCATACAGCAGTTCAAAAACATAATTGAAAGCAACAATATAGTTAGGTGTAAGTGTTCCACAAAGAACAATAACTGAAGAAGTTGATAGTTGTAGTGTATTGTGTATCGTGAGCAAATTACCGTTCATATTGCTATCAGATAATTTATTTATCTTAATAATATACTCAATGCAGATGCCACGTCTGGTGATCTGTTTAATCAGCTCCTGAGTCTCTTTCTCTCCACTGTCCTCCTCAGAAGAAATGATTCCAAACCAAGTCCATTGAAAATGCTCCAGGAGTTTTGCAATAGCATAATAATGAACAGTGTCATCTTGAAGCATCAGAAAAAATGATGGGTAAAGAGATCTGTCACTTAAGACAGGGTCTGTTGCACCGTAACTGATCTAAGGGATTTATAGAAAGGCAGCATTAATTTGCAATAATACAAAACCCAAATTAATACATGAGTATATTTTATTTAAGTTTATTTTCTAAAATATATCATTTATAGCTTAGTGCCACTGTATTTCATATTGGTCCAACAACTAAAACTATCCTACTCTAGAACCAAGCCTAAAAATATGTCTTATAGCATATATTGTAACTTACATAGCAAATGAGGTTAAAAAAAAACACTTTTTAGTGCATAAAATTCAACCTTTTTAGTTGTCCTCTGCTCGTTGTGATCAGTGAATTGTTAATTGATCCATAGGAAGACAAACAAAAACACCACTGAAACATTGCCAAAAAAATCCTTACTGACCCCCCAAAAAACCTGGCAATTGGATTAACCCCTGGATTAACACCACTCCTTCTCTAGATATCCAAGCTAACCCTGTAAGCCATTTTTATTATTCTTACTGTGAAGAACCCTTTTCTTTCTTTAAGGTGGAATCAATTTTCTTCTATCCTCAAGGTATAACCTCATCAGTTATAAAACTCTAGATGCTAAAGTTTAGCATGACAAACGCCTATATTGACAATGGATGTGTTTATAAAAGATACTCATATCTCCTTTCAGGCACAGTGAAGGCACATCATTTTCCAACTTAATTATGTAGCAAAACATAGAGTCATCAAGAAATATAAAGATGTTGCATTCCACCCCTTCTTTAAAATCATTAATAAATATGTTAAAAACATGAGAAACTTTACATGTGACTGTTATGATCACTGTTCTCCAAGAGATTCCCTAATTCAATATTTCATATCCATATCAATATTATTCATGATGAGTAAATCAGAGGCAGTAAGTTATTGGATAGATATAGATCTCCAAGTGTACTCAAGAGCATGCTCTTCTTAGCTGACATGCTGGTCTCATTTATCCAGTTTCGTTCAGAATTGTTAAAATTTCCTATTTTTAGTACTGACCATGCTTAGCGCCATCTCCAATGTGTAGCTGTAATTTCATTGATACTTAGAGCATATTCTTATCGTATTTGTTTACGATTTGTTTACGATTTGTTTCTCCACTATTTATTTCAACCCATGAGGTTTCAACATTTAGAAGGGTCTCAGGTTTGTATTAGAAGCAACGCTGCTAGTACAACACCTTATGCCATTAGAATCTTTTTATTGATTACTGTACACGTACAGCAAAGGAAACAAAAAGAAAAAAAATTCTCTTCCAGAAAAAAAAAGAAAAAAAATTGATTGGTATCTCACGCTACATCTAACCTTACTAGGAAAAAAAAATGCTAAATACATACAAATTAATTATACATTTGCAGCTGAGGGACCTATCCTGTTTTGTGTTTGCCGTTGTTGAAGCACTCCACTGCTTTCTCTTGGAACGCGAAAAACAGGAAAGGACACGACGCACTCTCATTCCTGGGTCTCTATCCTTTACAGACTTATCCTGCCCTTCACCTAGCTGTCTATATCCTCTCTCTCTCGTCTCTCTCCCCCCATGTTGTTAATAGATCTTTTCAAGAAAACTAGAGATCTCAAGGGAAACTTTCATGCCAAAAAGGATGTGATAAAAAATATATATATATATGTTCGGGATGCAACGGAATCAGATCAGATAAAGAAGATTTGGCAGGAATACACAGATGACCTATAGAGGAAGCATCTTAACAATATTGATAACCTCAATATTGATAACCTCAATGTCCAATGACCTGGGGCCAGACATCTTTGAGAGTGAAGTGAGATGGGCCCAAAGAAGCATTGCTGATAACAAAGCTGCAGGAGTTAATGGAATTCCAGCTGAACTATTCAAAATCCTGATGCTGTGAAAGTGTTGCTTGCATTATGCCAACACAATTGGAAAACTCAACAGGGTCTGGAAATGGGCAGACTGGAAAAAAGTTCCAAAGAGTGCTCCAATTATTGAACAATTGCACACATTATACATGGCAGCAAGGTAATGTTTAAAATTCTGAAAGCTTGTCTAAACAATATATGGAGAGCTACTAGATGTGCAAGCTGTAGACTAAAGAGATGAAATTGCCATTGTCCACTTGATAATAAAGAAAACAAGAAAGTTCCCGAAAATCATTTTACTCAGCTTTATGGACTATTCTAAATCATTTGACCATGTGGATCAAAGCAACATTTTTAATCTCAGCCAAATCTGTATGTGGACCAAAAAGCCTCCGTTAGAACCGAACGTGGAACAAAATGGTTCAAGATTGGGAAATGAGGGTGACAAGTTTGTATATTGTCACCTTATTTATTCAACTTATACACGGAGTACATCATGCGTAATCCAAATTCGTAATCAATATTACTGGGAGAAATATGAACAACTTCAGATACGTTGTGACAAATTGCTCTTCTTCCTAAGGTAATGTGGCAGTTTTTTTTACCTTTCTCAGCCGGTTCCCAAATTACTAAAGCACATGTCAGTGTTACAAAATGGCACACCAGACAAAAAATAAACAGCAAATTAATTCAGCTTCCTTTCAGCCTAACCATAGCACACAGTCCAAACTCAGTTTTATAACCACCTGGTACAGGCCTTTACTCCCAATGTCTTTCCCAATGTATCTCGAAAAGGTCTGTTTAAGCCTGGTCTCTCTCTCTCCCCCTCTCTCTCTCCCTTCCCCCTCTCTCTCCCCCTCTCTCCCTCTCCCCCCCTCTCTCCCCCTCTCTGTCCCTCTCTCTCACTCTCTCCATCTATCTCTCCCTCTATCATTCTCTCTCTTTTCCTCTCTCTCACTCTCTCTTTCACCCTCCCTCTCTCCCCTCTCTCTTCCCCTCTCTCCCCCTCTAACCCTCTCTCTCCCCCATCTCTCTCCCTCTCCGTCCCTCCCTCTCTCTCTCTCTCTCTCCCTCTCTCTCCCTCTCTTTCTCCCTCTCTCCCTCTCTCTCTCTCTCTCCATCCCTCTCTTTCTCTCTCCCTCTCTCTCTCTCCCTCCCTCCTCTCTCCCTCTCTCTTCCCCATCTCTCTCCCTCTCTCTCTCTCCCTCACTTTCTCTCCCTCTCTTTCTCCCTCTCTCTCTCCCTCTATCTCTCTCTCTTTATCCCTCTCTCTCTCCCTCTATCTCTCTTTCTCCCTCTCTCTCTCTCTCTCCCTCTCTCCCCCCCTCTCTCTCTCCATCCTCTCTCCCTCCCCCTCTCTCCCTCTCTATACCCCCCTCTCTCCACCCTCTCTTTTAAAGCTGTAAATCAAGTGTTTTCTCTTGATTACTGTAACAACATGGATGATTAACATATCGATTCAACAGGCATGAGTAGTCAAATTGCAGATTGAAGAATCACTACAATGCTACAATAGCCCACTCTCTTCAAAGAAACGACAAATGTCAATTGACAATTTAGTATGGTAGTATGGTGCTATATCAAGCCAGGTCTGTATGTATCACTCTTTACAGATACAGATTATAGAATACTGAATAAGTAAAGCCACAGGGAGGTTGTTATAAGTCCCCACTTCGATATATGTTAAGCAACTAGTAATATAACAATATATAACAAATATAACAAGGATATTAACAACAAAAAATGTGAATGTTATTTAGTTAAAAATATTAAGTAACAAAGTTATTTTGTAATACAATTTGTTCAATACCACCCTGGATCAAAGATACCAACACAGTCATATAAAATATAGTCCCAATTACTCATACTTATAATACTTATAGACCCATGTAATCAAATAACGACATACTCACAAACAGCAGTGTATTTATGTTTTCTGCTGCCTTTGGCCTCTCAAAGTGCATCTGCCTCTCCACAACTATTATATACTAGCGACTTGCCAGTCAAAAAATGACGGCAATGAGATGTGTATGTTTGTAAATTTGTTTAGTTAGTAATATACGTATTTGACACTTGTAACCTTTTTTATGTTGAAATAAGTACAATTATTATATTAAACATGTTTATTTTTGGAACATTTTCTTTTCTTGTAGAGGAACTGTTAAAGAGTTTTGTAGTAAAAGTGTTAACAGTTGAATGTAAGAACAGTTGAACTTGAGATTAATCAGTATTGTAAACTTGAGCTAATGGTTTTTTAACATGCAATTTATAGATTAAGAACTGTTAACTGAAATATACATTGAATCCAGAGGAAAGCAAACAGTAAAAACCCTCTTTGAAACGTAGCCAATTGTATCAAAGCGGGGGGGGGGGGATAATTCCTTCCTGACCCCATGAACTGGCGATCGGATTACTCCCTGGATTAATATTTAACAGGAAATACAACATTTACATTGTGTCTGAAAATTTGCTTTTGCTCTTAACATGAACTTTGTAATATGTCTAAGTAAGGAACTTTAAAAAAAAATGTGTGAAACTTGTAACATTATAAACAGTAACATAGTTAATTAACATTTGAACAGAATTTTTTCAATAATGCAAGGCAAGTGTTTTGTGGGGCTAATAATGCATAAACAGTACTTACATAAATTATTAATGAATTATTTATTCATTGGTGGTTTTGAATGATTGACCTTTGTTTGTTGGTGTAGTAATTGTTTAAAATGGCACATAGAGTTTCCTCTGTGGAAAAGTGGTTCTCTAAAAAGAGAACGCAAGACCTTAAAGTTCATCCGCAATGTGTAAACCACTGTTGTCTATGTGTTTTGCCATTGTATGGAGTTTATTATGGAAATATTGGTGGTGTTAAAATAATTTGAGTGCAGTAAAAAAAATGTTTTGAGAGAAACGGACGGTTGTCTATATTTTTGCTTTCTTTTTTGTTGCTAGATTCTGCTTGAGGTGATTTGTGACTTTTGTTTGGAATTTGTTTGGCATGAGTTGTGTTTGTTTGATTGAAAGTTACAGTACTTCATAGTAGACAATGTTTTTAGTAAAAATGCATACATCCTGTATTAAATCACCTTGTCTTTCAATGTTTTGAATGTAAACTTTAATAGCCTGTGGCTTTTTGCACCGTGATAAGGCAACGTACAATTGGCATGTGCAAATACTGGTTGTTCTAAGAAAATACCCACAGATTTGAAAGTTTGTCCTTGTGATTTATTAATAGTCATGGCAAATGCCATGATGAGGGAAATTGTCTTCTTTGAAGGATAAAAGGGAGGCTACTTTCATTTGGTGTCAAATCTATTCTTGGTATGAAAACTCTCTCTCCTTTATTGGTACCAGTTAAAATTTCAGCATCTATGAAATGGTTCTTTAATTGTTGAACAATTAATCTTGTCCCATTGCATAGGCCTTTTTTTGGGTTCATATTTCGCAGTAACATGACAATTGCACCTTTCTTTAGCTGCAAAATATGTGGTTGCATTTCAGAAGGAGTTAATGAGTTTATGAATTCAGTGGAAAAGTTTGCCTGACTTTCACTCAGCAAGTACAGAATCAGCACTGTGATAATTTTGTTGTGGTGCTTACATTCCTTTAAATATTTCATTATTGAGGATCAATGCATCCTTATTTTTGCATGTTAGTATGACTTTGTTGTGAAGTTCAGAATAGTCCTCGTTATTTATTGTACTTTCGATTATAGCCGATATAAGATCTTCTTCACAAATCATATCAGGTGGGATGGGCACAGTGTCGTCAGGTAAATTTGTTATTTTTTCTGTTTTTCCTTCTCCAATTTTAATAAGCCAATCACTGAAATAATTTTGACTTTCTGATCTCATATTTTGTTGCAATTGAAGATGGGTAAAATGTTTCCATAGTGTACTTGACTTTATAAAGGTTTTGATAATGTCGGTTCGATTTCCATGTACAACGACAGGTAATGTTTGTCTAAAATCGCCACCTAACAACATTACCTTTCCATCAAATAGCAAAGTATTATCCATGACTTCACAAAGCAAACGGTCAATACATTGTAGGGCATAGCATGACATCATTGTAGCCTCATCTATTATAATTAATGTACTTTTTTCAGTTTTTTTTGCTTGTAATGATGTCCTCGAATATCTGACACTGATGTTTCTAAAATAGGCACTGGCAGTTTAAATCCACTATGCACAGTTCTTCCACCTTCTAACAAAAGTGCAGCAATTCCAGTGGTCGCAAATGCGAGTGCTATTTGACTTTGTGCTCGTACAAAACTCATTAATAAATTATATAGATAGGTTTTTCCTGATCTGCCAGGTCCATCAAGATAGAAATAACGCTCTTTGACCATGTAATGATCTAGTGCATTTATTATGGCATTAAATGCTTGCAATTGTAATGTATTTAAAGTTGCAAGTCTTTCTTGTGTCCTTTCTGCTTGTAGTTGAATGTCATAGTCTTCAAAGTTTATGTCGTCTATAAGACCTGGATCAGGCAGATTAAAACTTGCACAACTTAATCCATGAGTTAAAAATACTTCTGGGATTTCCATTAATGCTTTTAAATGTGCAATGGGCTCATTGTATCGTTGCATAAAGTCTTCAGCCATATTACGTTTAAATCTGTCCCACAAAGCTAATGCATTTGGAGCATTTGAGAAGATACAAATGAATGCAAACTGTTCCCTCATCTGCCGTGGCATTTGACATAGTGCTGCTTCTTCTAGACATCTTTCCCATTCTGTATCATCAGCAAGTAAGTTTCTATGTCTCGCAGCTAAATGAAAGGATTCATATAATATGTCATTAACAGTTCTTAAGTGTTCAAAACTTTGTGCACCAGGAACATTTAAAAGTAGTAGTCGTAAGCAGAAACGTTCAAGGTCTCTTGGACTGACCGTGTAAATTCTTGGTATTATTTTATTTCCTCTGGTTTTTCTTGGTCTCCATAATCCATTAACGAAAACATAATGATATGCAATTTCAATATATAAGAATTGTGTTGCCTGTGAATCTGTTGAATTTAATTGAAACCATGCAGTTAGTGTAGTGTTACGATGCTCACTTTGTGCCAATGCATTCGTTTCATTTCCAGCATGGAAATACACTAAATGTCTTTGTGGCACATGTACAGCTGATCTATATACTGCATGTGATCTATCGTGCATTTAAAACTTTAAAAGACGCCACATAGCTTCTGGCGCACTGACATAGCGAGCATCTACATGAGATGCAAGTTCATCATGTACTAACTCAGTGCTTTCGGTATTGTCTGCATCATAGCCTTTGTAAATGTATTTGTATACATATTTAATGGATTTGATGGAAGTGCAGGCTTCTACATTAATGTGTGCATTATACTAAATGTGGATTGTATGGTACCACATATTTATTGTCGATGTTTTTCCAATGAATAATGGCACTTTGTCCCTCTCTTCTTCTATATAATGGATAGCCATCACAATTGGCATAAGTTTTGTCTCTATAATCTTTTGGAAATTCTTTTGTACATTTATTATTTTCCATACATGGTGATTGTGGATTAACATCTCCACACGGTCCGTGAATCATCCGATGAGTTACAATCTCATATAGTCTACCATATAGTTTTGGATCTGGTAGTTCAGCAATAATGACTGAATCCACTTTGTCACCAGTATCTAACTTATCTTTTTCTTGAAGGATTATAAGAAGATGTGCATGTGGAAGGCCTCTTTTTTGAAATTCAATTGCATAAACATAAGCAAGACATTTGCCAAATAACTGAGTTATAGTGATATCACGTATTAATTCATTTAATTTTCAAAACTCTGGCTACTAAATCTGGTCTATTGGAAGCAGTTTGTCCAAGAAGTAGATTTTGTGTAATCTCTGGCCATTGGGGATTACATGTAAATGTAATAAATAAATCTGGTTTCCCAAATCTGGTGACAATAGCCATGGCATCATTGTATCTTTCTTGCATATTGCGAGGAAATTCCTGGAAAGAAGATGGTAAAATGATGGCTTTGCCAGCTGTCATGTCTCTGCTTGTAGCAACCTCAGCGACATATCCCATTAATCCACAATACTGTTCTTCACGTAGTTTATCTTGTTGATATTTTATGAAGTTTCAATTATTGGCCTCAACTTGCAAATAGGAATCAATAATCCATTGTTGTGTTAGTTTTCCACCACATAAAATTTCATTAAATGTATTTCGAATGGCAATTTGAGCTACTTTAAATTCAATCATAGAAGTTGGGTAACTTGTAATTGATAATTTTGGTTGCCAACCTGCTTCTCCGTGTGGGAAAAATATGGGATATGTCATTGGATCTAAATTAGTACTTAAGATACTGATAATAATGAATGGTTGCTCCTCATTTCTGGGATATATTCTAATGTCTCTTTGAAATGGTGGTTCTCCTTCATCATTTTGAAACACCATTGCAACCTCATTTGATGTTGGCAAATTATAACAGCGATTATCAGTATGTCTATCTCTTTTAAGCACCATATTGATCTTTGGGATTGGTAATTGATGTCTTTCTGCATGAAGTTGTTGTTCATTTTCTACTTCTGCCAATTTTTTATAAGCTTGAGTGTAGGGGTTATTGGCCATAATTTGATCTAGCTCTATAAAAACACTGGGTAAACATTTTTAATTTTCTTGCAGCTGCATACGTTGGTCAACAGCTTCCATTGTATCTAGGACATATAGTTGAGCAAATTTTCTTTGCTCTCCTTCCTCTGGATGTAAATGGGAAGTACGATGGTAAATTTGGCCTTGGACTGTAAGGGCCATGTCCTGGTACATTAGCAGCTAATGTTTCCCCCATAGATGTAAAGGATATGGCACTATTGTATGATCTTATGTTTGTTTTGAAATTTTTGTAGTTTGGAAAAGTAGGTTCAGTCATAATGTTTTGTACATATGTTGGGAATTGTTGTCTTTCTGAAAGTTTGACCTTGCCTTTTTGACAGCAATTAATGAACTGTCCATCTCTAGGTCTTTTCTGTTTAAAATGATAAGCCTCACAAAACTGACAGAGAATATTCATGTCACCACAATTATGAACCTCTACTGCTAAAGACTTAAGTAAAGGACAATTTAAAGAGCATATATCAGTTTCAGTTTGTAATTCATCATTTGAAATGTTATGTGATGGTTCAGGAACAGGTTCTAAATGCTTTTGTTTTTTGTTGCTTTTTTAGGTATAGCTTTTATTTTTTCAGGAGAGTCTTTTCCTTGCAAATCTTCTCTGCTCTTTTTCTCGTCGAATTTCCTTCTGCTCCGGCGTCTGCTGGTTTACCCATCTTTGTTGGCGTTCTCTAGCTTGACATCTTATCTTTTCCTGTTTGGTGTCGTTATCAGCCATCTTAATCTGTAAATAAAAATAATGTATCATTAGTTTAGTTTGTGATGTAAAATTGATTTTGAAGTGCTTGTTTGTGTTTTTTGTTACTCTAATGTCTTAGTTGCAACACTGTTGCGATTCTAAATGTAGTTTGTTTGTATGTGATTATAGGTCATTGTAGATGAAGTTGCTTTATAGTGTTAAATTAGTATGTGTTATTTTTTTGGTGTTCCTTTTTATCTTGTAGGTTTTCATTTTTGGCTTAGAGGCATAGCAGAGCCAAGGTAATAGCATTATAGGTCATTGTAGATGTAGTAGCTTTATATTGTTAAATGAGTATGTGTTATTATTTTTTTTTTTTTTGGTTGTTCGCTGCTTTTTATCTTGTAGGTTTGTAGGGTTGCCTTAGAGGTATAGTAGATGCCAAAAAATGGTAGTAATATATTGGTCTTTGAAATTTGTACTGTAGGTGATTGTTGTAATAGTAGCCTTAAATTTTATATTTAGGCTTATATGGTGTGGGTGTGAAAAGAAGGTATCTATTGTTCTTTGGTAGGTGTTAGTAGTATTTGTTGTAGTATCCTATTTTCTGTGTCTGTTTAGGTTTCGTGCTTAATGTTGTAAGTTAGGGCCCTGAACAGATAATTTTTAGTAGAATTTTTCATGTGTTTTCACTATTTGTTGTAATATGCTGTTTTATCTTGGGCACATTTAGTTTGATAGATTGAAGTTAGGGTTTACTGTTAAAGGTTGTTGTAGGTAAAAGCTAATTAGCAGATAAATTAGAAATGTGTCACCAATATTTTTTGAAGGATGGTGATTTGTGGGGTTTATTGTTGTTGGTGTGTTGTTGTTTTATTTTATTTTTTCTCTTGACATGTTTATTTTGTTTTCTCTTTTTTTACTTGTTGTACTGTACCTTGTTGGAAGTGTGATTTCAAGATGAATATTACTGGATCCGGTGTTGGAAATCTTCGTGCGACCGTCTTCATGCAGTGTCTGTTGTAAAAGAGAAAGAGAAATGTTATTTCATTAGAATTTATTGTTGATGAATAGCATGGTTTATTTTTTTGCAAGGCAATGTGTTCTGATATTTGGTTTCTTTTTTGTGTGGAAAATGTTATTGATTTGAGAGTGTGTGAGAAAGCGTACAGCGCTGGCTGTAATTGATTATTATGGTGTTTTGTTTAGACCACTGGTGTAATTCTATTATTCTTTTACTGTAGTAGTTTGTTGTCCATAAAACAGTATATATTTTTTTTAATAGTGTATCCGTTATCATGATTTGTTAAGCTATGCTGTTTTTTGTGCGCCACTTTTAAACTGGTGTATTTTAGTTCTGGGTCACAGTTAGAGTTTGTTGTAGACTAAACATTAATGTTAGTTCCATTTTGTATATGTTAGCAATGTTTGTTGGACTATCCTGTTTTGTATCCACTACTTTTGGGATGCTGTATTTAGCTTGTGGCTAAACGGTTAAAGGTTGTTGTAGACTAAAGATGAATGTGAATTGTATTTTCTATATGTTGGGAATATTTGCAGTACTATCCTGTTTTGCGTCCGCTACTTTTGGGATGCTTCATTTGGCTTCTGTGTGAGGGTTATAGGTTGTTGGAGAGTAAACAGGAATGTTAAGTTAGTTTTCTATATGTTGGAAAGATTTTTTGTACTATCCTGTTTTGTGTCTACCACTTTTGGGATGCTCCATTTGGCTTATGGGTGATGGTCAGAGGTTGTTGTAGGGTAAACAGGAAGAATACGTTTGTTTTCTCTATGTTGCTAATGTTTGCTGTACCATCCTGTTTTGTGTCCACCACTTATTTTTTAGTTATGCATTGTGTTAACAAAATGTTTTTCTATGTGTTTATTTGTGAATTGTGTATGTGTTAGCAATGTTTCTTGAAGTGTGGTGTTTTGGTTTTGCTGTCATTTGTACTTGAGGCTTTTACTATTTTTTTTTTTACTTCTGATATTGGCGGGTAGGAAACATGGGATTTCTGTAATTTTTTTACTTGTTATACTATACCTTGATTGAAGTTTTTTTGGTGTATGAATGACAGAGGGTCCCCTACTGCCAATGTTAATCCGCCAGTCTTCTTGTAGTGTCTGTTTGAAAGAGAAAGGTGAATTATTAATTGTATATTCATTGTTTTGGTTTTGGAAAAGCATGGTCTTTTTCTGCATGTAAAGTATTTTTGTATCTTACCTCTTCTTCTTTCTTTGTGTTCTTTAAAAGTAATCCACTTTCACAGTTCACGCTGCAAATACTTGAGTGACGCTGTTGATGCAGAGTCTGTTTGAATAGAGAAAAAAATGGGAAAGATTGAGCTGCAGGTTAAACATCTATGGGTGTAATTTTTTTTTGCGGCATTAGTTCCTGTGAATTAATGTCACTTGAATATACTTCTTTTATTAGTTTGAGTTAAGATTAGCTTGTTGTAGGGCCTATACACATATGTGTGCATTTCACATGTCACTATACATGAATGACGTCTTTGGTGTGAATCTTTGAAATGTTTTTTTTTTTAATGTTTTTTTTTGTGGTCTTTCTTAATAAATTAAATATATTATAGCTTACCTATCAGTTGAAATTTGCAGATTGTGAAGTTGTAAATTGGTAAGTAATTCTCTTCTGAATTAACGGCAGCAGTGAACTGTCCAGTCACACTGTTCATCCCCTGGGGAGAAATGTAGAATTTTCTGGAAAGTGGGCAGTATTTATAAACTTTGAGGTGGTTGAAAACGTTAGAACGCAATACGCGTGCGCTATTTGCGTACCAGCCTTAAATTTGCGTTACAGCCACCATTTTGTGGCTAATAGTTGTGTGTGGTATGTGCCACATAGTGTGTGTTATGTGCCTCGTGAACTGGTCTGGAGCGATTCCTTTTAGTAGTTTTGCACCCTTAGCCTCGTTTTAGTTTGTTTCGGCTGACATTTTTTCTCTTGCTTAGGTGATTTTCAAGTGTCTAAACTCTTGTATTTCGAGTTTAAATGAGGTGTAACTTCACTTTTCGAGGTCCTGGGGGCCCCCCTTGCTGTAGGTAAGCTTTTTATGTATTTGTTGTGTGTATTTATTGGGTTTTTAATGTTTTCATGTGTGCAGGTTTCGGGCGGTAAGATCATATTTTTGCGAGGTCGCAAAGTTTTTTTTCTAAGTTCTGCGTCTCGTACTTTTTTCTTGTAAGTCCGTAAATTTAGCGAGGTCCGCAGTTGCTGGCAAGGAGCACTATGCGTGCCTGCAGCATTAGCAACGACCCGCATGCTCACAACTATATATGTGACTAGCGACTTGCCCGTCAAAAAATGACGGTCAATAAAATTTGAAGCCATGGGAATGCTGTTTGAGACATAATTGAAACCATTTTATACTGTGAAGACCATCGGCGCTCATTGCGAGGCTTGCGCCTCCCTGACGCTAATGAGCCTCCTACGGAGTGTTCCAGAATAAGATTGGCAATGGCGGCTTCTGATTGGCTGAAAACGCTGTCTATCAAATGCAGCCAATCAGAAGACGCCAATGTGTGAGCCAATGAGAAAGGCATACACCCCACAATCCCACTCTGATTGGATAATGCACCTGTCAATCTTCATTTAAAGCAATCAGAAGGCTGTATTGCCATCAGCCAATCATAATGGGATACACCCCCACGGGGTGATTGGCTTAATACATCTGTGCCTTCTCATTGGCTGTAATAATTGTTGACATTGATAACAGCCAATGAGAAGGTGCAAATGCCTTCGGCCAATCAGTACTTGGGGGTGCATCCCATTATGATTGGCTATTGTCAGGGCAACCAATCAGAATACGCAGATGCCTCAACCCTGTGGATGATTGGCTGAAGGCATCTGCGTCTTGTGATTGGTTGAAATAAAGATTTACATGTGCATTATCCACTCAGAGTGGGATTTTGGTGTATCCCTTCCTGATTGGCTCACACATTGGCGGCTTGTGATTAGCTGAATTTGATAGACAGTGTTTTCAACCAATCAGAAGGCGCCATTGACTATTTTCTTCTGGAAAAGGCTCCGGGAGGCTCTTTAGCATCAGGGATGTCCGTGAGTGCAGATGGAGGAGGCCGGAGACATCGCGGGGAGGTAAGTACAATGTAGATTCTGTTTATTTTCTTTTGTTTTATGTTTATGTATGTGTCCTAATGTTATGTTTTTTTTTAACAGGGGCCGCACCGGAGAAGAAGAAAAGAAGAAGGATGGGGACATGCTGGAATGGTGAGTAGATTATTTAGAACGTTTATAATGTTTATTTATTTTCTGTAAACGTGTTGCACTAATTTATTTATATTGTTTTCCCTAGGTTGCTGTTCTGAAGGGACATCCGCAAAGGTAAGTGGTCTTACCTTTGCAGATGTCCCTTCAGAATAATTATTTTATTTTAGCTTCGAATTAGAGTATTTTATATAGAGATAGCATTTATTGTATGTTAGATACGCGGATGGATTTTATATAGATAGCATATATATTAGATAGATTGTGTGATGTATTTTAGATAGATAGGATGTATTGTATATTAGATAGATTGGGTGATGTATATTAGATAGATAGGATGTTTTGTATATTAGATAGATTGAAGGATGTATATTAGATAGGTAGTATTTATTATATATTAGATAGATTGGGGGTATTGTATTGTATTTCATTTAATTTATATTGTATGTATTGTATGTATTATATGTATTTCCTTTTCAGGTGTGTAATGTTTTTTTTTTTTTTTTTCTGTATTGGGGGGGGGGGTTGTAATGTATTTTTTTTTTTCTGTAATGTTCCATTTTTTATTTTTTGTTAGTTAGGTTTTTTATCTACTGTAATGTAGATTTTTTTATTTTGGGTGACTTGATTTTTTAAAAATTTTCTGTAATTAGAGCGGTGGGGGGTTATTAAGGGGTAGGTATGTAGTGTAGTTGGCAGGGTCGGCTCGTCCATTGGGGCGTCAGGGCAAACGCCCCCCCAAATATTTTCGTGACCCTGCAATAAAAAAGCACAATAATTTATTAGTAATAACCCAAAAACAATTAACTATAATGTGTACATCATCATTCAAGTGTTAATACAGTAATAAATGAAGCAAACTATTCCCAGGGACACTGTCACTTTAAGATAACCCCTTGCCCTTGTGTGTATATATTAACTAATGCTGCTGTGTATCTATTGTAGCCCCCTGCACCCTGTGTGATCATATTACACTAGTAAAGTACACTAACCTTTAGACTCTTCTCTTCAATGAGGCCTGGCCTGGCCCCCTGACCGTTAATGCATTCCGCCCACCAGCACAATGACGATATGCATGGGCGGTCATAAATGTATCAATTTCATGACTGACAGTCTTCCATCATTGACCAATCAATGATGGAAGGCTGTACAGTTGTCAAGAGAACAATGTAAACCCACCCAGACCGTTAGCTCCGAGCGTCCGCCAGCTAATAGGGCCTCGAGTTTACTTTTTGATTGACATCTACAGTCAATAAAACCACCAGTTGCCTGTCCCTTCCCTCTTTCTGTTTCCTGACCCTGCTCACGCTGAAACTGAGAGAGACCTCCCTGGCTGAAACTACTCACATCTGCTCTGCCCAACCTAACAGTAAGTCTACCTGGCACCTGCCCTGCCCCTGGCCCAAACCAAACCCCTAGTGACGCTAATAAAAGGTAGGGTCCCCCCAGTTACCCCACTATGCCTGCCTGGCCTGCCACCTACCCAGCCACCCACCAACTTACCTACCACCGACAACCGACCTAGGCCTGCAATGCCTGGTGCCACCCCCAGCCATCTCCCCCATGTGGCCTGTGCCACCCCCGATCACCCCGATGTGTCCTGCCCTATGCTATGCCACCGCCCGATTACCCCGATCACAGTGATCGGGGTAATCGGGTGGTGAGCGGGGTGGCACAGGCCACATGGGGGTGATCGGATCACCCCCATGAGGCCTGTGCCACCCCTGATCACCTCCATGTGGCCTGTGCCACCCCCGAGGCCCGATCATCACCCTGATGTGGCCTATGCTATGCCACCGCCCGATTACCCTGATCACGGTGATCGGGGTAATCGGGCGGTGAGCGGGGTTGCACAGGCCACATGGGGGTGGATGATCACCCCCATGAGGCCTGTGCCACCCCTGATCATGGCCTCCATGTGGCCTACGCGGCCACTGACCGCTCGATGGCCGCGTGACCCCACCCTGATCCAACTACCAACCCCCCCCCTATTTTTATTCCATTTTTAGAAGTAACAGGCACATGCATGTGCCTGTCACTTTTAAAGATAAAATAAAAATAAGGTAAGGGAAAAACAATAATAAAAATACAGTAAACAGCACACATACTAAACAAACAATAATAAAAATAAAGTAAATAGCACATACATAATAAACAAACAATAATAAAAATAAAATAAACAACAGCACATACTTACCTGTCAAATTGACCCCTCCAGCGTTGGCCTTCTGCCCTCAGTGCCCTGGATAGTCATAATAATCCAATGTTGATTAAAGCCCATGTCAAATAAATAATCCAATGTTGATTGAAGCCCATGTCAAAAAAAATAATCCAATGTTGATTGAAGCCCATGTCAAATAAATAATCCAATGTTGATTGAAGCCCATGTCAAATAAATAATCCAATCTTGATTGAAGCCCATGTCAAAAAATAATCCAATCTTGATTGAAGCCATTGTACATCCATTCTGGCCCATTGCAAGAGGCCTCCACCCCAAAAAAAACGACGCTCTAAAAAAACAAAACAACAAACAGAGCTCCTCCTACAAGGAGCTCCACCTGCGAGTAATTGTTTTTTTCCCACGCTCTGCCTTATATACTAATTTTTGAAGGAGTATGATTGGCTGAAATTTTTGATTGACATCGATTTCAACCAATGAGAGTCTTTAAAAAATTAGCAAATCAGCAAAGCAGGTATGGAAGCCTGTAAGGGAAAAAAAGGTTAGTGTGAACTTGTGTGACCCTGTATGTATTATACATATTACAGGGCTATTTATGTGATATACATGTTACAGGATAATATCCTGTAACATGTATAGCAAATAAATAGCACTGTAATATGTATAAAAAATAATGTCTAATAGAAATACATGAACAATATAATCAAATAAGTAATAAAGTACATCAATTAATCAAACAATAAATATCAATTAATATTTTTTTTTTTATGTATATGTTTATGTATATTTATGTATATTTTTTATGTGTGTGTGTGTGATATATCACATATTATAATTGTCCTGCTACGAGTCGTCGTCACGCTGTTTGCGTGGTCCGTACGAATAGCGGGCTTAGCGATGAGCGCCGCAGGCGCTCATCGCCCGGCGAGCCTCGCGAAGCGAGGCGAGCCGTTAACCCGTAGAACTTTAGCGGGCTTAGCGATGAGCGCCGCAGGCGTTCATCGTCCGGCGAGCCTCGCGAAGCGAGGCGAGCCGTTAAAACGTAGTAAAAAAATACGGCCGCAAACCGCCTATCATAAAAATTAAAATTAACAATAACTACACACACCACATACATAAAAACCTAACCGATAGCAAGAGGGAGCATCCACGACCTGCAGAAAGCGAGTTACACATTGATTTACCTTAAAATACAAAAATGTAAACACAAAAAAAAAAATAAGCGACAGAAAAAATGGAGGCCTAAAAAAATGAAAACGAGGCTACAGCACTCTGAGCACGAAAAAGACTTGCGTAGACACATTACGGATAATCCGTGACGGCGTATAAGACACATTACGACATCGCAAAAATCGGACGCAACCCGCGGACAAGAAAAAAGATAAAACACACTAAATACACAGAACACATAAATAAAAATGTTACCGACAGCAAGAGGAAGCATCCTGGACCTCAAAACAAAAACTATCGCCTTCATTTAAAGCAAAATAAAAGAGTTTAGACACTTTAAAAAAAATAAGCGAGAGAAAAAATGGCGGCCGAACAAAACGAAAACGAGGCTACAGCACTATAGCCACGGAAAACACTTACGGAAAATCCGATAAGACGCACACCACACATTTCCGGATTAACACGGAGTTCCCGCCTTTGTCTCGTGTAGACTCCGATTTCCCGCCTTTGCCTCGCGCCGACTACGATTTCCCGCCTTTGCCTCGCGCCAACTACGATTTCCCGCCTTTGTCTCGCGCCAACTCCGATTTCCCGCCGAAAACAACACATTGGTCTCGAGCAACAGCGTATTTCCCGCCGAAAACAATGCATTTCGCTCGCGCACCCGTATTTCTCGCGCAAAAACCTATATATAGGGCACAATTGACACATTACTGACACCTTTTACTGAGGTGATGACAGTGTGACTGGACATTTTCGGATGCTGGAAAATCGAAAGAGATTGATAGCTCTTCAGGATACTGATTCAGGAACATTGAATTACAAAAGGTACATTTTAAGAAGTATCATTAATTAATTACTATATTATTAGTTACTTAATAAGGACAATTATGTACATTAAATTAATAATTGGTTATGTATTGTGCATTAATTATTAATGTACATTACATTGAATTATTAATTAATAATGTACATTAAATTAATAACTAATTGATTATATATTGTGCTTAAATGTGTGAAACATTGTAAATAATATTTATTATGTATTATATTTAATTAAGAATTAATCATCAATAAAATATAACCAATTAACTATTAAATTAATGTACATTATTTCATTAACAGAAATATAATATTGAGCTTAACTGTGTGAAACAATTGACAATACTATTGATAATGTACATTAAATAATTAATGAATTAAGCATTAATATAAAAGTGAGTTTGCGTTTAAGAATGTCCAGAAAAAAGAAACACATTTATTCATGAATTAATAAATAATGTACATTAAATTTAATTATTAATTAATAATGTACATTCTATTACAAATTAATTGGTTATATATTGTGCATTAATTAATTGTACATTAGATTACTAATTAATTGGATATTGTAATTACCTGTGTAAAAGAATTGTAAATAACGTTTAGAATGTACTTTCTACAATTAATTAATTATTACTAAACAGTAATATCAAAAATGTTAGCGTTTAAGAATGTGCAGAAAACAAACACATTGATTCATTAATTAAGAATGTACATGATTTTAATAATTTAATTCTCAGATAGACTCATGTTTATGTTTTCAGTTTAAATTTAATTAATAATGTACATTAAATTAATAGTTGCTTATATATTCTGCATTAATTAATAATGTACATTAAATATAATTATTAATTAATAATGTATATTACATTAGTAATTAATTTGTTAGATATTGTGCTTACCTGTGTGAAAGAATTAAAAATAACATTCATAATGCACTTTATTTAATGAATTAATTATTAATAATGAGTAATATCAAAAACAGGTTTGTATTAGATTACTATAGGAACATATTAAAGAATTTGCTTTCAGGTTTTTAAGGAATAAAAATATATGTATCTTGATTGATGTTTATTTCATGATATGGGTGAAGTGAAATAATACAAAGATTCTAAAATTTAAATTACAGATTATTGATCAAGGAAAGTGAATAAACACACAGTGTGACGTTTGCAGCCTTTGAACAACATCAAGACCGTCTTTGCAGGTAAATATTTAATTTGGTCCTGACACATCAAAACAGCATATGTTAAAAAAATGTATGGAAAGTTGAATAGACAATACGAAGCAATACAAACATTTAACAAAAAGAAGAAGCACTTGCCAAAAAAAAAAAAAAAATGTATGCAGTGAAGTGAATCAAGAAGGATTTAAAATGAATTGAAAGATGAATAATTGATATAATAAATATATATGTCCAGTTATTACCAATTTAATATATGTCAATAAAATACTTTGAAAAATGGTTTCATTTATTTCATTGGAAACAAGGATAACGTTTATTCATCAACTTTAATGTAACAGTCCAAAAAGTAAAAAGACATATGTACACAAAAATAAGAAGAAAGACTAATTAATATTTATATTGACTATTACAGATTAAAAAATGGAAGATAATGGAGAAGACAAAATGGAACGCAAAAGAAGATTGGCAAGGGAAAGGAAGCAAAGGTGGAGAGATGCTCATACACCAGAAACTTCACAACGCTTGAGAGAAGAAGATCAACAGAGACTTTTAAATAAAAGAAAGATTGCTAAGAAAGCCAAAAGTGAGTCTGTTGGGCCTTGCAAAAAAAGGAAAAGTAAAAAAAAACATCTATGTGAACCAGTGTCTAATGATTCTATTGTGCAGAATGACTTAAATGTAGACACACATGACAACAATGTACATATAGAAAGTGGGTTTGATATATATGTGGAAAAAATGCATGACAATGTGTTCAATACTGCAGTACATGTAGATACTCATTATTGTGGGTTACTTAATGTGCTTTGTCAGTTTTGTGGGGCCTATCATTTCATAAAGGAAAGACCTACTGATGGAAATTTCATTAGTTGCTGTCAGAAAGGAAAGGTGAAACTTCCACTAAGACATCCATTTCCATATTATTTAGAATGTATTATGAGTGATCCAACATTTCAAAATTATAATAATTTCAAACAAAACATCAGGTCTTATAACAGTGCAATTTCATTTGCTTCAATGGGTGCAACTTTAGCAGAAAATGTACCAGGACATGGTCCTTATTGTTTCAAAATTCAAGGTCAAATATACCACCGAACTTCACATTTACACCCACAAGAAGGACAGCCAAGGAAATTTGCACAGTTGTATGTCTTGGATACGATGGAAGCTGTGGAACAAAGAATGACACTACCAGAAAATAGACAGTGTTTGCGCATAGTCTTTGAACAGCTGGATAAAATTATGCAAAACAACCCATATAGTAAAGCATACAAACAATTAGCACAGCTGGAAAAAGAACAACAGGAACATGCTGAAAGACATCTATTGCCTATACCAAGAGTAAATATGGTGTTAAAAAGAGATCGCAACACTGATCAAAGAAGATATAATTTACCGACAGTAAATGAGGTTGCTATGGTGTTTAAAAATGAGGATGGTGAACCACCTTTTCAGCGTGATATTAGAATATATCCACGCAATGAAGAACAACCATTTATCAACATCAATATATTAAGTTGTAATTTAGATCCAATGACATATCCCATTTTCTTTCCAAATGGTGAACCTGGATGGGAACCAAAATTAAAATTGGAAACTTATCCCAATACTAAACTTCGAATTAGATCTAATGTTTCAATGCTGGAATATAAAGTTGCACAAACTGCTATCCGTGACTGCTTTAATCCAATTTTACATGGAGGCAAACTCACTCAACAATGGATTATTGATTCATATCTACAAGTTGAAGCCAAGAATTTAAATTTCATTAAATTTCAACAACAAAAATTACGAGTTGAACAGTATTGTGGATTAATGGATTATGTGGCTGAAATAGCTGCAAACAGAGACATTCCAGCTGGAAGAGCAATTATTTTGCCATCAACTTTCCAAGGATCTCCTCGCAATATGCGAGAAAGGTATAATGATGCCATGGCTATTGTCACAAAATTTGGAAAACCAGATTTATTTATTACATTCACGTGTAATCCCCAATGGCCAGAGATCAAGGAAAATTTGTATTTGGGACAAACTACATCTGACCGACCAGATTTAGTGGCAAGAGTATTTAAAATCAAACTGAATTCATTAATACATGATATCACTAAAGCAAAATTATTTGGACAATGTATGGCATTTGTTTACACTATTGAATTTCAAAAGAGAGGACTGCCACATGCTCACATACTTTTAATACTGCAGGAAAAAGATAAGTTGAAAACTGCAGAGAGAGTGGATTCAGTCATTTCTGCCGAATTGCCAGACCAAGAAAAATATACAAAACTTTGGGAGATTGTTACACATAGAATGATTCATGGCCCATGTGGAGAGATGAATCCTAATTCACCATGTATGGAAAATAAAAAATGTACAAAAGAATTCCCAAAACAATTTCAAATGCAAACTTATGCTAATTGTGATGGATATCCTTTGTATAAAAGAACACAAGGAGAAACAGCTATTATCCGGGGCCAAAAGGTTGATAATAGATTTGTTGTTCCATACAATCCACATTTGCTCATCAAGTACAATGCACATATCAATGTAGAAGCTTGCACTTCGATTAAATCAATTAAGTATGTGTATAAATATATATACAAAGGATATGACGCAGCTACTGTTGTTGTACAAGGTGCTGTAAATGAAAACGAAAATCCAATTGTACACGATGAACTATCAAATTATTTAGATGCTCGCTATGTTAGTGCTCCTGAAGCAATGTGGCGCCTTTTGAAATTTGAGATGCATGATCGGTCACATGCTATCTATCGCTTAGCTGTACATTTGCCTCAAAGTCAGATGGTTTGCTTTACTCAAGGAAATGAAAGACTTGCATTATGTCAAAGTGAAGACAGAGATACCACACTTATAGCATGGTTTAAATTAAACTGTCAGGATACGCAGGCCAGACAATTTTTATACATAGAGATACCATATTACTATGTATTTGTAAATGGTCAATGGAAAGAACGAAGAAGAGATGCACAAAAAATTATACCACGCATTTATACCGTCAGTCCAAGGGATATTGAACGTTTCAGCTTAAGATTACTTCTGCTACATGTTCCCGGTGCACAGAGTTTTGAGCATTTACGTACAGTCAATGACATAGTTTATGATACATTCCTATTAGCTGCAAGACAGCAAAATTTCATAGCTGATGATACAGAATGGGAGAGGTGTCTGGAAGAAGCAGCGCTATGTCAAATGCCAAAGCAAATGAGACAACAATTTGCATTCATATGCATATTTTGCAATGTACCTGATGCTTTCACTTTGTGGGAAACATTTAAATTAAACATGTCAGAAGACTTCTTGAAACGTTACAGAGAACCAATTGCTCTGTTAAAAACATTGTTGGAAATTCAAGAAATATTGTTTGCTCATGGATTAAATTGTTCAAGTTTTAATTTACCGGATCCAGGACTTATAGATGACATTAATTTTGATGATTATGACACTGAGCTACAAAAACAAAAAACACAAGAAAAACTGGCAACATTAAATACTAAACAGTTAGAAGCATTTCAGGCCATCACAAATGCTACAGATGATGAAATGGTCAAAGACCGGTATTTCTATCTAGACGGCCCAGGTGGATCTGGAAAAACTTATCTTTACAATTGTTTGATGAGTTATATTCGATCACACAGTCAGATAGCTATGCCATTTGCAACAACTGGAATTGCTGCACTTTTGTTAGATGGTGGTAGAACTGTTCATAGTGGATTTAAGCTGCCAGTTCCCATTTTGGAAACATCAGTGTCAGATATTCGACTCAATTCTATACAAGCAAAAAAATTTAAACTAACGAAACTAATTATCATAGATGAGGCAACAATGATGTCATGTCACGCACTGCAATGTATTGACAGATTCTTAAAAGAAGTGATGGATAATAAGTTGCCATTTGGTGGAAAGGTGATGCTGTTAGGAGGAGATTTTCGGCAAACATTACCTGTTGTGCCACACGGAAATAGAACAGAGATCATTGAAACATGTATCAAGACCAGTAAACTGTGGCAAATATTTACACATCTCAAATTAGAATTAAATATGAGATCTGAAGGCCAAAATGAATTCAATGATTGGCTTATTAAAATCGGAGAAGGAAAACATCCAGAAATACAGCATTTACCAAATGATACTATTGAAATTCCATCAGAAATGGTTTGCAACGAATCACTGATATCAGCCATATTTCTAAACACTCTTAATAATGAGGATTACTCAGACATTGCAAACAAAGTGATATTAACATCAAAAAATATCGATGCCTTGAATGTAAATAATGAAATTTTAAAATACATCAATGCACCACAGAAGAATTATTACAGTGCAGATTCAGTTCTGGCTGATGATAAAGAGAGTGAATCGAATTTTAGTATCGAATTTATTAATTCCTTAACACCATCTGGAATGCCACCACATATTTTACAATTGAAAAAAGGTGCAATTGTCATGTTATTGCGAAATATGAATCCAAAAAAAGGACTTTGTAATGGCACCAGATTAATTGTGCATGAGTTAAAAGATCATTTTATACATGCAGAAATTATAACTGGGACCCATAGAGGTGACCGAGTTTTTATACCAAGAATTGATTTAGCTCCAAGTGAGAGTGGTTTGCCTTTTGTCCTTCAAAGGAGACAGTTTCCAGTTATCATGGCATTTGCCATGACCATCAATAAATCACAAGGCCAAACTTTTAAGTCAGTTGGGATTTTTTTAAAGGAACCAGTTTTTGCACATGGACAACTCTATGTTGCTTTTTCAAGGTGCACCAATCCAAACGAAATTAAAGTGACTGTTGACGAAAATGAAAGTCAGGGTCATTTATTAGACGATGGATGCGTTTACACAAAAAACATTGTGTACTATGAGGTGTTGTAAACATAGAGTAGAGTAGTTTCATTTCTATGACAACATTTTAAGGTACTCAATATTATTGCACAAAAACAACATTTCAAGAACAAACTATATACAATGGACAAAAAAATCCATAGAGAACAGTGGTTTGACTTCCAGTACAAAATGTAAGTACTCTGGGACTCTTTAAATAGGGGACCACTATTTCACTTTGGAAACTCTATGTGATATTTGCATAAAAGACAAACAGAAAAAAAAAAAAAAACTTAAACATCCTTAAACATATTGAAATGGGTTACAAGTTTCATGTTCATATGATTGGTCCCACAAAAAAAAAGGTAAAAAACTGTTTGTTAAAGAGATATGTTATAGGCAAACATGTATTGTTACTATATAGTTGAACCATTTCAGAAGATTTGGAAAAGTATTGATTCAGGGAGTAATCCGATCGCCAGTTAATGGGGTCAGGAAGGAATTAATTTTTTTCCCTCTAAGATACAATTGCAAAAGTTTGAATGGGGTTTTTTATTGTTTGCCTTCCTCTGAATTCAATGCTAATTTAGTTTAACGAGAGTTTAACAAAAATGTTACAAATAAAACAAAAAATGTTATTTGTAAAAAAATGTACTTACTCTAAGTTAATATAGTCTGCAGTTACTAAGTGATAAATATCTATTTAAAAGTGTTAGTATTGTTAAAAGAATGTTGAAAGATTGTATAATATACAAGTTGCCTGTTACAAAATTTCATGTTACACTTTACAATATGTATGCATTAAAAAGTACAATATGTATGCATTAAAATTAAGATATTATTATATTGTTTTTAAAAAAAAAAATGATTATGAAATATAAGTTGAAAGTTACAAAAAATAAAAAGTTAAAAAAAGAAATGTGTATTTCTTTTTAGAAACAAAAAAGGGACAAATGTAGTAGACTCATTTTGTGTTGCAAATAAATTTCACAACATTTAAATTTTATTGACCGTCATTTTTTGACGGGCAAGTCGCTAGTATATATATATATTGACATATATATATATATATATATATATATATATATATATATATTGATATATATATATATATATATATATATATTTATATATATATATATATTGATTGATTGATAGATATATTGATTGATATATATACATATATATATATATATATATATTGAGGTATACATATATATATATATATATATATATATATATATATATATATTTATATATTGATTGATTTATATATTGATTATTGATTGATATATTTATATATATAAATATATATATATATCTCAATATATATATATATATATATATATTGAGATATATATATATATTTATATATTGATTGATTTATATATTGATTATTGATTGATATATATATATATATATATATATATATATATATATATATATATTGAGATATATTGATATCAATTGATATATATATATATATATATATATTTTTTTTTCATGTACAGTTTGGGCCTTTATGGTCACACTTGGTCTTTTAAGGTTTTTAAGGTGCGGTTGGGGCCTATATGGTCCCAATTTGTTATTTAGGGTTTATAAGGTGCGGTTGGGGCCTATATGGTCCCAATTTGTTATTTATGGTTTTTAAGGTGCGGTTGGGGCCTATATGGTCCCAATTTGTTATTTAGGGTTTTTAAGGTGCGGTTGGGGCCTATATGGTTCCAATTTGTTATTTAGCGTTTTTAAGGTGCGGTTGGGGCCTATATGGTCACACTTGGTCTTTTAAGGTATTAAAAGTTACTGTTTGGGTCTTGAACTTTCTAATGTTTTTTTTGTTGTTTTCTATCACCCCCCCAGGTGCAAACTATCTGTGGAAGCAGATTTGTTTGGACTCATTTGTTGACTTACTGGACATGAATACCCCGAGAAGGAGAGTCAACTGTAGGTGAGTATATGGTCACACTTGGACTTTTAAGGTTTTTAAGGTGCGGTTGGGGCCTATATGGTCACACTTGGTCTTTTAAGGTTTTAAAAGTTACTGTTTGGGTCTTGAACTTTCTAATGTTTTTTTTGTTGTTTTCTATCACCCCTCAGGTGCAAACTATCTGTGGAAGCAGATTTGTTTGGACTCGTTGGTTGGCTTACTGGACGTGAATACCCCGAGAAGGAGAGTCAACTGTAGGTGAGTATCATTGCTTTTAATTTTCTGTCCATGCGTATAGGTGCAAATTTGATGTTGATGTAGTCTTGTCACATGAGGGTTTGCAATCTGTAATGTATACCAATGAATTCAACACACTGTTATTTTAAAGTAATTTTGTGACATAATATAAATTTAATATACCGTGATCTCTTTCTTCTATTGGTATCAGAAATGAATACTATTGACTCTCTACTTGTGAAGCCTTTCGGCACCCTAACCTATGAGGAGAAGGTGGAAGTAAAACGGTTAGGACCTGACCAACCAGAGATAAATCTGCAGCAAATCGCAAGAGATAGAGGGAAGCAATATATCCGTACTTTCAATACTGAATGGTACAAGAAGAATGACTGGCTTTGTTTAAGCATTTCTAGGAAGTCCTTATATTGTTTCCCATGCATCCTATTTGGTGGTGACGCTGCTTGGACCAAAACTGGAGTGACTGACGTAAAACATCTAGCTGATAAATTGGCGAAACACAAAAGTTCTATAGCTCACTTGGATAACAGGATCAAGTTTGAGATGCTTGGACAGGCGAACATTGCAGTTCAACTGGACCAAGGATACCAAGTCAGTATTCAAAAACACAACGAAGAAGTGGCTAAGAACCGGTACATCCTTTCCAAGATAATTGATTGTGTTCGCTTTTGTGGCGCTTTTGAACTGACATTAAGAGGACACGACGAGAGAAAAACATCGCTAAATCCAGGAGTGTTTCGAGGCCTGGTGGATTTGGTTGGCAGTATCGATAGTGCAATGGAACAGCATTTGAAGACTGCAACTGTGTTTAAGGGCACGTCCAAAACCGTGCAGAATGAGCTACTGGACTGCATGCATGAAGTTATTAAGGAAGTGATTCCCCAAGAGCTTAAGGAAGCCCAGTTTGTGGCAATCCAAGCGGATGAAACAACCGATATTTCCGCTAGGACACAGTGCATTGTAGTCTATCGCTACATTGACAAGAAGCATCAAGTGGTGGAAAGATGTGATGGCTTCACGGAAATGAAATCAACGGATGCAGACTCGAATGCTGCTGTTGTGCTGGAAAGTCTGAATACTGTTCTCCCAGAGCCAGAAGACAAGAAGAAACTCATAGCTCAAAGCTACGATGGTGCCAGTGTGATGCGTGGAGATCAAGGAGGAGTTCAAAGAAAAATAAAAGACGTGTACCCGAACGCACACTACGTCCATTGCTATGCTCACCAACTGAACCTAATAATGGAGAAAGCAGTTTCAAGGATTGGAAGAGTTCGAGTTTTTTTTTCCAACATAGGCGGCATACCATCTTTTTTTTCACGCTCTCCAAAAAGGACTGGAGTTCTGGATGAGGTAGTTGGTAGAAGACTTCCAAGAGGTGCACCGACACGATGGAACTTCAACGTTAGGGCCGTGAATGTCATCTACGAGAACAGAGATGCGCTACTTGAGTGTTTCCAGACAATTGAAGCATGTCTAAACTTTGATCCAACATCTATACGTGAAGCCGACGGTTTCATTAGAATGCTGGAAGACAGGGAGTTCCTTTACTTCCTTAAATTATTTCATTTAATAATGCCACATGTTGACATCCTCTATAGTCAGCTTCAGAAGCGAGACACGGATACTGTTTATATCAAAAAAGTCACAGAAGACTTTGTCCCCAGCATCCAGAAAATCCGTACTTCTGTTGAAGAGATAGAAGCAAGTTTGCCGAGCGATGTAACAGTCAACAGACGGAGTGCGGAGATCTCAACCTTGAGACAACTTTCAAGAGAGGTATGTGACATAGTGGTGGTTCATGCAAAAGAACGTTTTTCATTTTCAAATCACCTAGTCAGTGCCAAACTTGTTCAAAGTGACTTGTATAAAACCCATGACACTTGCTTTCCAACCCAAGCTCTGGAAGACACCGTGCAAGCATATCCAATACTGAAGAAGGAACAATTACGCACTGAGCTGTCACCTCTGTATGGGAAGACAGATTTTCATGCTTGTACAAGTGCTGTTGCTCTGCACAAACTTTTACATCAATTTAATCTGCAGAATGATTTCACAGAGACAGTGAAACTATTAAGAATCCTGATTACAACACCGATGACCACTGCAGAATCAGAAAGATACTTCTCCACATTGAAGAGGATAAAAACCTTTTTAAGAAGCACCATGTCCCTGAAGCGGCTGAATGCATTGGCGATGCTCTCAATGGAAAAGCAACTGATTTCCGAGATCCCAGACTTCAATGAAAAAAACATTGAGAAGTTTTGTTCTTTGAAAGATCGCCGTGCAAAATTTAAATACAAGTGATTGAAGCAAAGAAGAATGCATACCCCCAGGGTGTGCAAAGATAAACTGCGTTAAGCAGCACCACCTCACTACCAAACATAACTAGTGGTAAGTAAAGTAGGAACGGTGTGTGGGTGTGCATATGGAAGGAGCTATGAAAGGTGTGTGCATGGTCAGTAACAATTGTTGAAGCCTTGGCGTGGTTTGAAGGAATTGGAGGCACTTCCAAGGGTAGCTGTCACTTGTGTACGGGAAGCCAGAATTTCATGTCTGTACGAGTGCTGTTGCTCTGCACCAACTTTACCATCAATTTAATCTGCATAATGATTTCACAGAGAGAGTGAAGCTATAAGGAATCCTGCTTACAACACGGAAGACTACTGCAGAATCAGAAAGATGCTTCTCCACATTGAAGAGGATAAAAACGTATTTAAGAAGCACCATGGCCCTGGAGCGGTTTAATGCATTGGTTTAAAGGAATAGGAGGCACTTCCAAGGGTAGCTGTCACTTCTGTACGGTAAGCCAGAATTTCATGTCTGTACGAGTGCTGTTGCTCTGCACCAACTTTACCATCAATTTAATCTGCATAATGATTTCACAGAGAGAGTGAAGCTATAAGGAATCTTCCTTACAACATCTAAGACGACTGCAGAATCAGAAAGATGCTTCTCCACATTGAAGAGGATAAAAAGGTATTTAAGAAGCACCATGGCCCTGGAGCGGTTGAATGCATTGGTTTGAAGGAATTGGAGGCACCTTCAAGGATACGTAAAGTTCTCAGAAATGGCACCACCGAGCTACCAAAAATAACTAGTGGTAAGTAAAGTATGAATGGTGTGTGGGTGTGCATATGGAAGGAGATATGAAAGGTGTGTGAATGGTCAGTAACAATTGTTGAAGCCTTGGCGTGGCGTTACTGCTCATATGGTTATCCATATGCTAATTCAATGTGTTTGTTTGACATTGATTATTGTGTTGTCTAAACAGAAGTGAAATGTTGTTGTTTTCTTGAATCCCAAGATCCACTGGTTTGGGCCTATACAGTGCTGATTGGTCTTTTAAGGTATGTTTGGGGCCTATATGGTCATACTTGGTCTTCCAAGGTTTGTTTGGGGCCTATGGTCACACTTGGTCTTTTAAGGTATGTTTGGGGCCTATATAGTTCCACTTGGTCTTCTAAGGTATGTTTGGGGCCTATATGGTCATACTTGGTCTTCTAAGGTATGTTTGGGGCCTATGGTCACACTTGGTCTTCTAAGGTATGTTTGGGGTCTATATGGTCACACTTGGTCTTCTAAGGTATGTTTGGGGCCTATATAGTTCCACTTGGTCTTCTAAGGTATGTTTGGGGCCTATGGTCACACTTGGTCTTCTAAGGTATGTTTGGGGCCTATGGTCACACTTGGTCTTCTAAGGTATGTTTGGGGCCTATATGGTCACACTTGGTCTTCTAAGGTATGTTTGGGGCCTATATGGTTCCACTTGGTCTTTTAATGTTTTTTAAGTATGGTTTTGTTCTTGAATGGTCTGATTGATTTGCTTGTTTTCTTTCAACCCCAGGTGCAAACCCTATGTGGCTGCAGATTTGTTTCTACTCGTTGGTCAACTTACTGAACGTGAATACCCTGAGGAGAAGAGCCGACTAATGGTAGGTGTCACTCCTTTAATTTTTCTGTTAATGCGTATAGGTGCAATTATGATATTGCTGTAGTCTTGTCACAGGAGTTTTTTCAATCTATATTGTATACCAATGAATTTAACACATTGTTACTTTACTTCTTGACATTTCTGCATTGCTGATCATGTATTTCAATGGGCTTTACAAGTATAAGGTCATTGGGCGGGGCTTATAAAGGTCATTATGATGTCAGGGGGAGGAGTTATAAAAATGGGTGTGGTTTGAAAAGGGGGAGTGGCTATGTTTCACCCTGGCACCCCTCCAACTTGAAAGTTCACCAGCCGCCACTGGTAGTTGGTAATAGGTTAGTGTAGAGGGTGGTTAGTTTAGATGAAATGTTTTATTGGGGGGCTAGAGTGCAGTGTAGTCTTTATACTTAGTGGCATGATGGTCCTTAAAGACAGTCATGGCACTTATGCGGTTAATGTTGGGTTGTAACAGCCCCATAAGGGTAATAATATACCCTTATTGGACTGATGGGATTAAATAGAGGCTTATGAGGGTCTCAATTGATCCTTATGAGTAACAGGGTTAATTAAGTGCTTATGGGGGGCTGTATTCACCCTCATGGGTGACGGAGTTAATGAAGTGTTAATGAGGGTCTGTATTGACCCCCATGAGTGACAGGGTTAATTATGGGTTTTATGGGGGTCTGTATTAAGCCCCATGAGTAGCAGCGTTATTTCTTGGCTTATGGGGGTCTGTGTTGACCCTCATTCGTAACAGGGTTATTCTGGGTTTATGGGGGTCTGTATTGACCCTCATGAGTGACAGGGTTATTCTGGGTTTATGGGGGTCTGTATTGACCCCCATGAGTGAGGGGGTTAATTAAATGCTTATGGGGTCTGTATTGACCCCCCATGAGTGACAGGGTTAATAAAGGGCTTATGGGGGTCTGTATTGCCCCCCATGAGTGACAGGTTTAATTAAGGGTTTATGGGGGCCTGTATTCACCCCCATGAGTGGCAGGATTATGTATTGGCTTATGGCAACTGTGGACTTAACAGCAGCAAATGCGGACCCTCGCAAAGCGAGGGGCCGCATTTGAGGAGGTGGAGGCTACCACCGCAACATTTACAGACTTAGCATCCGCAAATATGAGCCGCGGGACTACTGCCCGAAACCCGCACACATGAACACTTTAAAACCACCAAAAATACACACAACAAACACATAAAAAGCTTACCCACAGCAAGGGGGGGGGGGGCACCCAGCACCTATAAAAGTGAAGTTACACCTCAATTTAAGTAGAAATTCAAGAGTTTAAACAACCGAAAATCCCCAAAGCAAGAGAAAAAATGGCTGCCGAAAAAACGAAAACGAGGCTCCACGACCCTGGACCGCCCAGACACCTACAATTTACCCAAGAAGGGATGCGAGATAAGCTCGGAAACCCACATTAACCCTATAACATATAACCCTGTCACTCATGGGGGTCAATAAATACCCCCATAAGCACTTAATTAACACCGTCACTCATGGGGGTCAATACAGACCCCTATAAACCCATAATTAACCCTGTCATTCTTGGGGGTCAATACAGACCCCCATAAGCACTTAATTAACACCGTCACTCATGGGGGTCATTACAGACCCCCATAAACCCATAATTAACCCTGTCACTCATGGGGGTCAATACAGACCCCCATAATCACCTAATTAACCCTGTCACTTATGGGGGTCAATACAGACCCCCATAAACCTATAGTTAACCCTGTCACTCATGGGGGTCAATACAGACACCCATAAACACCTAATGAACCCTGTCACTCATGGGGGTCAATACAGACCCTCATAATACATATATATAACCCTGTCACTCATGGGGGTCAATACATACTCCCATAAGCACTTAATTAACACCGACACTCATGGGGGTCAATACAGACCCCCATAAACCCATAATTAACCCTGTCACTCACGGGGGTCAATACAGACCACCATAAGCACTTAATTAACACCATTACTCATGGGGGTCAATACAGACCCCCATAAACCCATAATTAACCCTGTCACTCAGGAGGGTCAATACAGACCACCAGAAGCACTTAATTAACACCGTCACTCATGGTGGTTCAATACAGACCCCCATAAACCCATAATTAACCCTGTCACTCATGAGGGTCAATACAGACCCCCATAATACATATATATAACCCTGTTACTTATGGGGGTCAATACATACCCCCTGAAGCACTTAATTAACACCGTCACTCATGGTGGTTCAATACAGACCCCCATAAACCCATAATTAACCCTGTCACTCATGGGGGTCAATACAGACCCCCATGAGCACCTAATTAACACCATAACTCATGGGGGTCAATACAGACCACCATAAGCCCTTAATTAACCCTGTCACTCATGGGGGTCAATACAGAACCCCATAAGCACTTAATTAACACCATCACTCATGGTGGTTCAATACAGACCCCCATAAACCCATAATTAACCCTCACTCATGAGGGTAAATACAGACCCCCATAATACATATATATATAACTCTGTCACTCATGGGGGTCAATACATACCCCCTGAATCACTTAATTAACACCATCACTCATGGTGGTTCAATACAGACCCCCATAAACCCATAATTAACCCTGTCACTCATGGGGGTCAATACAGAACCCCATAAGCACTTAATTAACACCGTCACTCATGGGGGTCAATACAGACCACCATAAACCCATAATTAACCCTGTCACTCATGGGGGTCAATACAGACCCCCATAAGCACCTAATGTACATCTTCACTCATGGGGGTCAATACAGACCCGCATAAACCTATAATTAACCCTGTCACTCATGGGGGTCAATACAGACACCCATAAACCCCTAATTAACCCTGTCACTCATGGGGGTCAATACAGACCCTCATAATACATATATAACCCTGTCACTCATGGGGGTCAATACATACCCCCATAAGCACTTAATTAACACCGTCACTCATAGGGGTCAATACCGACACCCAAAAACCACTAATTAACCCTGTCACTCATGGGGGTCAATACACACCCTCATAATGCATAGAAATAACCCTGTCACTCATGGGGGTCAATACAGACCCCCATAATACATATAATTAACCCTGTCACTTATGGGATCAATACAGACCCCCATAAGCACTTCATTAACCCCCTTACTCATGGGGGTCAATACAGACACCCATAAACCCCTAATTAACCTTGTCACTCACAAGGGTCATTACAGACCCCCATAAACCCATAATTAACCCTGTCACTCATGGTGGTTCAATACAGACCCCCATAAACCCATAATTAACCCTGTCACTCATGAGGATCAATACAGACCCCCATAATACATATATATAACCCTGTCACTCATGGGGGTCAATACATACCCCCATAAGCACTTAATTAACACCGTCATTCATGGGGGTCAATCCAGACCCCCATAAACCCATAATTATCCTGTCACTCATGGGGGTCAATACAGACCACCATAAGCACTTAATTAACACCGTCACTCATGGGGGTCAATACAGACCCCCATAAACCCATAATTAACCCTGTCACTCATGGGGGTCAATACAGACCCCCATAAGCACTTAATTAACACCTTCACTCATGGTGGTTCAATACAGACCCCCATAAACCCATAATTATCCCTGTCACTCATGAGGGTCAATACATACCCCCATAATACATATATATAACCCTGTCACTCATTGGGGTCAATACATACACCCTGAAGCACTTAATTAACACTGTCACTCATGGTGGTTCAATACAGACCCCCATATACCCATAATTAACCCTGTCACTCATGGGGGTCAATACAGACCCAAATAAGCACTTAATTAACACCGTAACTTATGGGGGTCAATGCAGACCCCCATAAACCTATAATTAACCCTGTCACTCATGAGGGTCAATACAGACCCCCATAATACATATATATAACCCTGTCACTCATGGGGGTCATTACATACCCCCTGAAGCACTTAATTAACACCGTCACTCATGGTGGTGCAATACAGACCCACATAAACCCATAAATATTTTTGTCACTCACGGGGGTCAATACAGACCACCATAAGCGCTTAATTAACAACGTCACTCATTGTGGTTCAATACAGACCCCCGTAAACCCATAATTAACCCTGTCACTCATGAGGGTCAATACAGACCCCCATAATACATATATATAAACCTGTCACTCATAAGGGTCAATACATACCCCCTGAAGCACTTAATTAACACTGTCACTCATGGTGGTTCAATACAGACCCCAATAAACCCATAATTAACCCTGTCACTCATGAGGGTCAATACAGACCTACATAATACATATATATAACCCTGTCACTCATGGGGGTCAATACATACCCCCTGAAGCACTTAATTAACACCGTCACTCATTGTGATTCAATACAGCCCCCATAAACCCATAATTAACCCTGTCACGCATGAGTGTCAATACAGACCCCCATAATACATATATATAACCCTGTCACTTGTGGGGGTTAATACACACATCCATAAGCACTTAATTAACACCGTCGCTCATGGAGGTCAATACAGACCCTCATAATACATATAAATAACCCTGTCACTCATGGGGGTCAATACATACCCCCTGAAGCACTTAATTAACACCCTCACTCATGGTGGTTCAATACAGAAACCCATAAACCCATAATTAACCCTGTCACTCATGAGGGTCAATACAGACCCCCATAATATATATATATAACCCTGTCACTCATGGGGGTCAATACATACCCCCTGAAGCACTTAATTAACACTTTCACTCATGGAGATTCAATACAGCCCCCATAAACCCATAATTATCCCTGTCACGCATGAGTGTCAATACAGACCCCCATAATACATATATATAACCCTGTCACTTGTGGGGGTCAATACACACATCCATAAGCACTTAATTAACACCGTCGCTCATGGAGGTCAATACAGACCCTCATAATACATATAAATAACCCTGTCACTCATGGGGTTCAATACATACCCCCTGAAGCACTTAATTAACACCCTCACTCATGGTGGTTCAATACAGAAACCCAGAAACCCATAATTAACCCTGTCACTCATGAGGGTCAATACAGACCCCCATAATACATATATATAACCCTGTCACTCATGGGGGTCAATACAAACCTCCATAAGCACTTAATTAACACCGTCACTCATGGGGGTCAATACAGACCCCCATAAACCCATAATTAACCCTGTCACTCATCAGGGTCAATACAGACCCCCATAATACATATATATAACCCTGTCACTCATGGGGTTAATACATACCCCCAAAAGCACTTAACACAGTCACTCATGGGGGTCAATACATACCCCCATAAGCACCTAATTAAACCTGTCACTTATGGGGGTCAATACAGACCCCCATAAACCTATAATTAACCCTGTCACTCATGGGGTTCAATACAGACACCCATAAACACCTAATTAACCCTGTTACTCATGGGGGTCAATACAGACCCTCATAATACATATATATAACCCTGTCACTCACGGGGGTCAATACATACCCCCATAAGCACTTAATTAACACCGACACTCATGGGGGTCAATACAGACCCCCATAAACCCATAGGTAACCCTGTCACTCACGGGGGTCAATACAGACCACCATAAGCACTTAATTAACACCATTACTCATGGGGGTCAATACAGACCCCCATAAACCCATAATTAACCCTGTCACTCAGAAGGGTCAATACAGACCACCAGAAGCACTTAATTAACACCGTCACACATGGTGGTTCAATACAGACCCCCATAAACCCATAATTAACCCTGTCACTCATGAGGGTCAATACAGACCCCCATAATACATATATATAACCCTGTTACTTATGGGGGTCAATACATACCCCCTGAAGCACTTAATTAACACCGTCACTCATGGTGGTTCAATACAGACCCCCATAAACCCATAATTAACCCTGTCACTCATGGGGGTCAATACAGACCCCCATGAGCACCTAATTAACACCATAACTCATGGGGGTCAATACAGACCACCATAAGCCCTTAATTAACCCTGTCACTCATGGGGGTCAATACAGACCCCATAAACCCATAATTAACCCTGTCACTCATGGTGGTTCAATACAGACCCCCATAAACCCATAATTAACCCTGTCACTCATCAGGGTCAATACAGACCCCCATTATACATATATATAACCCTGTCAATCATGTGGGTCAATACATACCAACATAAGCACTTAACTAACACTGTCACTCATGGGGGTCAATACAGACCCCCATAAACCCACAATTAACTCTGTCACTCATGGGGGTCAATACAGACCCCCATAAGCACTTAATTAACACCGTCACTCATGGGGGTCAATACAGACCCCCATAAACCTATAATTCACCGTGTCACTCATGGGGGTCAATACAGACCCTCATAATACATATATATAACCCTGTCACTCATGGGGGTCAATACAGACCCCCATAAGCACTTAATTAACATCATCACTCATGGGGTTAATACAGACCCCCATTAACCCATAATTAACCCTGTCACTCACGGGGGTCAATACAGACCACCATAAGCACTTAATTAAAACCATCACTCATGGGGGTCAATACAGACCCCAATAAACCCATAATTAAGCCTGTTACTCATGAGGATCATTACAGACCACCAGAAGCACTTAATTAACACCGTCACTCATGGTGTTTCAATACAGACCCCCATAAACCCATAATTAACCCTCTCACTCATGAGGGTCAATACAGACCCCCATAATACATATATATATAACTCTGTCACTCATGGGGGTCAATACATACCCCCTGAATCACTTAATTAACACCATCACTCATGGTGGTTCAATACAGACCCCCATAAACCCATAATTAACCCTGTCACTCATGGCGGTCAATACAGAACCCCATAAGCACTTAATTAACACCGTCACTCATGGGGGTCAATACAGACCACCATAAACCCATAATTAACCCTGTCACTCATAGGGGTCAATACAGACCCCCATAAGCACCTAATGTACATCTTCACTCATGGGGGTCAATACAGACCCGCATAAACCTATAATTAACCCTGTCACTCATGGGGGTCAATACAGACACCCATAAACCCCTAATTAACCCTGTCACTCATGGGGGTCAATACAGACCCTCATAATACATATATATAACCCTGTCACTCATGGGGGTCAATACATACCCCCATAAGCACTTAATTAACACCGTCACTCATAGGGGTCAATACCGACACCCAAAAACCACTAATTAACCCTGTCACTCATGGGGGTCAATACACACCCTCATAATGCATAGAAATAACCCTGTCACTCATGGGGGTCAATACAGACCCCCATAATACATATAATTAACCCTGTCACTCATGGGATCAATACAGACCCCCATAAGCACTTCATTAACCCCCTTACTCATGGGGGTCAATACAGACACCCATAAACCCCTAATTAAACTTGTCACTCACAAGGGTCATTACAGACCCCCATAAACCCATAATTAACCCTGTCACTCATGGTGGTTCAATACAGACCCCCATAAACCCATAATTAACCCTGTCACTCATGAGGATCAATACAGACCCCCATAATACATATATATAACCCTGTCACTCATGGGGGTCAATACATACCCCCATAAGCACTTAATTAACACCGTCATTCATGGGGGTCAATCCAGACCCCCATAAACCCATAATTAACCCTGTCACTCATGGGGGTCAATACAGACCACCATAAGCACTTAATTAACACCGTCACTCATGGGGGTCAATACAGACCCCCATAAACCCATAATTAACCCTGTCACTCATGGGGGTCAATACAGACCCCCATAACCCCTAATTAACACCTTCACTCATGGTGGTTCAATACAGACCCCCATATACCCATAATTAACCCTGTCACTCATGGGGGTCAATACAGACCCAAATAAGCACTTAATTAACACTGTCACTCATGGGGGTCAATACAGATCCCCATAAACCCATAATTAACCTGTCACTCATGAGGGTCAATACAGACCCCCATAATACATATATATAACCCTGTCACTCATTGGGGTCAATACATACCCCCATAAGCACTTAATTAACACCGTAACTAATGGGGGTCAATGCAGACCCCCATAAACCTATAATTAACCCTGTCACTCATGAGGGTCAATACAGACCCCCATAATACATATATATAACCCTGTTACTCATGGGGGTCAATACATATCCCCTGAAGCACTTAATTAACACCGTCATTCATGAGGGTCAATACAGACCCCAATAAACCCATAATTAACCCTGTCACTCATGAGGGTCAATACAGACCACCATATGCACTTAATTAACACCGTCACTCATGGTGGTTCAATACAGACCCCCATAAACCCATATTTAACCCTGTCACTCATGGGGGTCAATACAGACCCCCATAAGCACTTAATTAACACCGTCACTCATGGGGGTCATTACAGAACCCCATAAACCCATAATTAACCCTGTCACTCATGGGGGTCAATACAGACCCCCATAAGAACCTAATTAACCCTATCACTTATGGGGGTCATTACAGACCCCCATAAACCTATAATTAACCCTGTCACTCATGGGGGTCAATACAGACACCCATAAACACCTAATTAACCCTGTCACTCATGGGGGTCAATATAGACCCCATAAGCACTTAATTAACACTGGAACTCATGGCGGTCAATACAGACTCCCATAAGAACTTAATTACCACCGTCACTTATGGAAGTAAATATAGGCCCCATAAACCCATAATTAACCCTGTCACTCATGGAGGTCAATACAGCCCCCCATTAGCACTTAATTAACACCGTCACTCATGGTGGTCAATACAGACCCTCATAAACCCATAATTAACCCTGTCACTTATGGGGATCAATACAGACCCCCATTAGCACTTAATTAACACCATTACTCATGGTGGTTCAATACAGACCCCCATAAACCCATAATTAACCCTGTCACTCATGAAGGTCAATACAGACCCTCATAATACATATATATAACCCTGTCACTCATGGGGGTCAATACATACCCCCATAAGCACTTAATTAACATCGTCGCGCATGTGGTTCAATACAGACCCCCATAAACCCATAATTAACCCTGTCACTCATGGGGGTTAATACAGACCCCCATATGCACTTAATTAACACCGTCACTCATGGGGGTCAATACAGACCCACATAAACCCATAATTAACACTGTCACTCATGGGGGTCAATACAGACCCCAATAAGCACTTAATTAACACCTGCACTCATGGGGGTCAATACAGAGCCCCATAAATCCATAATAAACACTGTCACTCATGGGGGTCAATACAGACTCCCATAAACCCATAATTAACTTTGTCACTCATGGGAGTCAATACAGACCCCCATAAACCCCTAATTAACCTTGTCACTCATGAGGGTTAATACAGACCCCCATAATACATATAATTTACCCTGTCACTCATTGGGGTCAATACAGACCCCCATAAGCACTTCATTAACCCCCTTACTCATGGGGGTCAATACAGACACGCATAAAACCCTAATTAGCTTTGTAAACTCATGAGCGTCGATACAGACCCCCATAATACATATAATCAAATCTGTCACTGATGGGGGTCAATACAGACCCCCATAAGCACTTAATTAACACCTGCACTCATGGGGGTCAATACAGAGCCCCATAAATCCATAATAAACACTGTCACTCATGGTGGTCAATACAGACTCCCATAAACCCATAATTAACTTTGTCACTCATGGGAGTCAATACAGACCCCCATAAGCACTTCATTAACCCCCTTACTCATGGAGGTCAATAAAGACACCCATAAACCCCTAATTAACCTTGTCACTCATGAGGGTTAATACAGACCCCCATAATACATATAATTTACCCTGTCACTCATTGGGGTCAATACAGACCCCCATAAGCACTTCATTAACCCCCCTACTCATGGGGGTCAATATAGACACCCATAAACCCCTAATTAACCTTGTCACTCATGAGGGTCGATACAGACCCATAAAATACATATAATTAACCCTGTCACTCATGGGGGTCAATACAGACACCCATAAGCACTTAATTAACACTGTCACTCATGGCGGTCAATACAGACCCCCATAAACCCATAATTAACCCTGTCACTCATGGGGGTCAATACAGACCCCCATAAGCACTTAATTAACACCTTCACTTCGGCGATCCTTGCCAACAACGTCGGCCCTTGCTTCTCGAGCGCCGCAGCGTTAGTAACAACTTTTGCAAACCCGCACTGAAGACAACTATTTATATGTGATATATATATTTTTTTTTCGTTAACCCCCATTCTCCAACCTCCTTCTCCCATCCCTCTATTTTATTGGTAATTGAGAATGTTACTATGACCTTCAATTGGTTGGAGTTGAAATTGCAAAAATGTCATCTAATTCAATTGAACAGTGATAAGGTGATAGATTGTCAAGTAAGAATGACCAAATAATATCAAAATGCAGGGAATATTTGATTTGATTCAAGAAAATATATTTGATTTGCCTACTGATTCAAACTGCAAGTTGTTGCAAGATGCTCTCCAAGAGTCTTCTATATGTCTCCATTTATATGGAAAGATGATTTCAGGAATTATGAATAAAATTTTAAATACATAGCAGGTATATGCATTTTCGTTTTAAGATTATTGTTTCAGAAGTACACATTATTATTATTATTATAGTTTATTTATAACGCGCCGACATATTCCGTAGCGTTGTACATAAATTAAGTTCAAACAAAGATAAATAAAGATTAACATATAGCAAAGGAAGGGAGGGCCCTGTCTTTGAGCTAGGAATCCAATGCCCATGGTGAATTCCCAAAGTACTTAGGATAGAAACTCGCAGACTTGCACATCCACCAAATCTATAATAAAGTGTGTTATAAATTTGCATTGTCATCTATTCCGTATACATAATTTAAAGGGCCACAGTAGTGCTAAGCTTTGTTTACTTAGTTACTGAATTGTAAAAAAAGTAGTATTTCAAGAAAATAAATTCAGTGTGTAGTTTTTTTAAACTTACATGTGAAGTTTTAGACTTAACAAAAACAGTTAGAGATGTTCAATTTGCGAACAAACACCACGTCTGTCCTATAGGTCTTGTTACCTACTCAGAGAGCAATATGTTTTAGCTCACGCATTAGAAATATCCTGTGGTATATCAGTCTGGTTTCACTCAAAAGAGTAATCCAGCTCTAACATACCAGAACAAACACATTTCTCCCTGTGAATTGCACAAGTGGTCTAAAAGAGGCTGAGTATGTAACCAGACCTAAGATATGAAGAAAGGCTAACCAAACTAAACTTATTTTCAACTGACAAGAAGACATATCTTGAGGTTTCAAGGAAAAGATGTCATCACAAAGAAAACATTTTTTCACTGTAAGAGTGGTTAAACTGTGGAGTTCTCTACCTAAGAAGGTGGTGACAGTGGATTCAATATATAACGTTAGAAATCGGTTGCATATATTTTTGAATAAAAAGGGCATTCAGGGCTATTCTGGATAACTAAAGAAGGATTATTAACTTTTCCCCATTTTTAGACAATAATTCCCTTTTTGGCAATATTTCAATTGAGTTTTTTTTTGTTTGCCTTCCTCATGCAGATTAATTATTAATTGATAATTTATCCAATTACAAAGTTCAGAGAGTATCTAAAAAGGTTACACTTAATGGACTAAAATACTGTTTTCAAACCCAATTACAATGTAACTATGTAACCTATAGAACAAAACATACATATGTGTTGTTTGTTGTCAGATTGAGCACATCTGTTTTTTTGTTTTTTTTTTATCACCCTAAGGTAGGAGGTTCCAGATAAGGCCAAGATAGGCTGGAATGTATGTCTGGATTTGCTGTTGCCTGGTAGTTTGAGGCTGAATCACTCTATTGAATGAGACCAGACTGATATACTACATGACCTCAGCAAGGTCCAGTTGGGTATGTGCACATAATGATTTATCCACAATTTACATATTAAACATATAATAATTAGACACAGATCACTTTTTGGAAGAATAACCGGCCACAGCTTTTTATTGGTAAACACAAATGACGTAATAACAATAAGTAAATAAACATAACCATGAGGGGAGGAGCCAGGCCAGAGACAGTACCCTCTAAGCCCTGAACCCTCGTCCAGGGCCTACCGTTATCGAACATCCGTACTCCCCTCACCACCCGTCAGAATACTTTATTCAGTTTCGACTCCCCCCAAAATCAAAAACGCCATGGACAGCTACATACTCTCCAAAACACCAGCCCTCTGAGTTCCGTCTTTGCTCATGAAATTAAGCCCGCCAATGATCACATAACTATTATTCTCTGTGCTACCGTTGCTGCCTAGAAAAAACTAACTTCCGAGGCTAAACTCGAATCTGAATGCTCCTACAAGCTTTAGCCTTTTTTTTTTTTTTTTTGCTTACCGACAAATCATGTAAATTGACAGATTAGGCAACTACCCCCATGCCTGATCCCTTTAATCTATGTTAAAACCCACTACCTAATGGATGTAATACCCTGAACACTACTACCACCTGGATCAATATCAAGGTAGGCAGAGATTAGTACCCACTCGCTACCTTCTCCTATGAACGATGTTGTTACCCATCCCTGAAACACATTGATTGTATTTCCATCTGACCGGAATAACTCCCAGCTGGGGCCATGGATTGGCAGCTGAAGCAAAGCACATTTATGGTCAGATATCCGAATAGCCCATGGTTACCATCACATTACACGGCCTTCCAACTCTGCCAGGAACATTGTCCCGAAAAGACCATAGGGCCGTTCCAATAGCTGTGTTTTCCCCAAGCAAGTTGGTACCAAGTTCTGATACTATATTGACCCAAATGCTCCTGGGAAGTCACCAGCTTTGCAGAATCATAATCATGAGTAACCAAACCTACTCCAAGTAAGGAAAGGTGCGGTCAGTGTGCCTAATCCACAGTAAACTACCCCTCTGCTCAGTCTTGGACCGTCGTGGCCAAATGGTTGCATGATCCCCTTGGATAGCCAGACCAGTCACCTGGGGTCGACATACCTTGTCTGTTTACCAACCAACCTCTTGCTACCCTCGACCAGCGGGAAAGAGATGTCAGTACAGAACTGCAAGGCTTCAAACTTGTCACAGACCCCATTCCATAACCGTAGTACCCAGCCTGATAGTCATATGATAACCCTTTGGATCCCAAGACCGGGCACATGGTCACATGATCACCCTTTTGATCTCAAACCAGCCATATGGCCACATGATCACCCTTCAGATCCCAAGACCAGGCACCTGAGGTCACCATACCTTGCCTGTATACCAACCAACCTCTCGCTACCGGAAAACCAGCTGTAAGGAGAGATGGCTGCACAGCCTGCAAGGCTTTACATTTATCACAGACCTCTTTCCCGAACAGTAGTATCTCCGGCCCTTGGGAAAAGTCTACCAGTAGCCTGCTGTCCCTTTGCCATACCTTCTGTTCTCCTTTACCACTTGCTTTTTCATTCATTCCTATCATCAGGACCTATTCCCAAGAGGCCCGGGCTGCCACCTTACGCCCCACCTTTGGGGGACACCTCTTCTGGCAAGCTTTGCCAATGCTCCGCTCGCGTACCTCAACAGGTACCCAGAGCACAACTGCCCATCCTCACAGTCCAGCCAGTAGTCCGAGGTGCGGACATAAAAAAAAAAATACCAGTCAGCCACCCTGTCTTGCAACCTGGTACCTGCATTTCTCTACACTCTATGCTCCACTATCGGTACTGCAGGACAGTGTTTTCTACAACATAGTTCAGAATGGGATGATACATAACAGAGTAAATAGCCTGCACTACAGCCGTAATATCTGAACACACAATTTATTGCCTCATGATTGTAGCGGATGGCCCTGGGCTGTCCTGCAATTTACTGTGAATAAGCTGCATTCGCATAACTGTATATTGTACTTGTGTTAAAAGAAATGTATGTTGGTTTATGCTCTGCAGAATATTGTCCCAGACTATTGCAGCTACTTGGCATGGGAGATAATCCTGTTACAGATAAGGAAGTCGATTGTATAAAGTGTTTTCATTCTCAGACATAAGAACAAAGAAGGCTGATCTAATCATTGTCTGATTATATCAAAGTTGCCAGGTAGCCTCAGGGAGGTATGACTCACCTATTGTCCCTCTATGTGTATTGCCTGTGAAATGTCTATGTGTTATGGGTAAAAGATACTTTTACTAACTTTTGAACCCCTGGTCTGATTCATGCCATTTTTTAATATGTTGTTCCCCTGGGTGAGAGCTACTGAACGGTGCTGGACTTAAAGGTGTACCCCCTGTTTTTGGGGTACATCCAGAATGTGGTTAAAATTGTGTCTGTTTTAATTGTGTTACCTGTTATCTGAGGGGAGGAGACGTGGGGGTTGAACCATGTATATAATTGGCTGTTGTGATAATTATGTGGGTGTAGCCCTTCAGAGGGCACCATTGCATAAAAGGAGATCCCCCGTCATTAAAGAGGAGTTCTGCTCCTGAAACTGTGTGTCGTCCAGTTATTGGGATTGCAGTTGGGATATTACTATTATTTTACCTGTTGGAAACCTTGCCTGTGGATTTACCAGTTACTTGTTCCTGAGCCTCACTGGGATTATAAGCGGAGATAACCTGGGGAATATTGCCTCTCCGCTACAATGATCCTCTGTAGACAAGCAGTGTATAACACCAGAAGGATCTCCGAAGCCAAATACCAAGCAGCACTAGACTCCATCACCCTAATTTATGAGACTGACACGCTACCTACTGCGCTATGGAGGCACTAGCATCATCCTAACGTATGATACACCCCTAAATGACAAAAGAGTGATACAACGGAAGGGCATGTAGGAGTGATACCACCTAAGATAACCCACTACCGACATTTCAAGTCCTCCATTATACGAGATGCACCCAATAGTGCGAAGAGAGGAAGGCAATTGACCTCCACCGATGACTACCCATAGTTATACAAACCACAGAGGATTATAAGACGTACGTTAAAACCTCAAGATAAGACGATAAAACCTCAAGATAGGATACCACTAAGCCGGACCCTCCACAGCAGGGCAAAAGAGGACCCCACGAGCCAAACCACCACTGTATATGAAAAACTGCTAACAGCGGTACAAAGCCTCTCGACCTCTAATCCATGAACTACCCTGCCAACACTAGGGAAGAACATGCCTGTGCAGAGAACGCCTGAGACACAATTTATATATAAAAACACTTGTCCACATTTAACATCGGTAGCCTAGAGCACCTATGTCTATAATATTAAGCAAACACCACTGCTATCACTTGGAATTGACCAAACACCTACCCTAGACCCACCTTCAGGAGTCTAATATAAACACCCAAGACCATAGTCGATAAGGCACAAGAGTAAACCATGGAGGAGTATACAACATACCCAAGCAATAACAAAACCCCAAAAAGGGGAATGCCACCCGGCATCCTTCCAAATCCCGCTACAAACCTGGAACTAGTGGTATGAGAACTGTCTACCCCACCAATGGAACCCACAATGATAGAGATGATGAATGGGGAACGAGTAACCTACGGCACAGAACCGTAATGAGATAAAATGGCAAAGCCTCCCAGCATATCGGGAGGCGTATAACCTCTAACGTTCCCTAGAACCTTGAACACAACCCTGCTGGGAACATGCATGAATGACCCCGCGAGACATATACGAGATGAAAATGATACCAAGGAGAACGAGTTCAGACGAATTGACTTACCCCTTATAACTAACCTCCTAGTGGACCGCCTTATGAAGGGAACTCAGTCCGGACACCGACCCCAAGTTGAGACCAACAGCACAATTCCATAACTATTATCAAACATATCTGGGAGGTGACCTTCACAACAAATACATGTATATAAATGACATCTGCCTAACACACCGTAGGACTAGTGCCCCTATGCCTAAGCCATTGTACGCCGAACTCCCCACTATCCCTTGATATGGTCACACCTCATCTAGACCTATATAAAGGAGACGGTTTATAAACAGCCCCAATACCCCGATGGTCAAGGCGGTAGAGCATAATTAGCCAGCAATGTCACTAAACAACCTGGCACCGACCCGCCTAAGGAGGACACTATGGCGAGGAATTGGCCCTATAACTTCCTAAGGCCTCTCTGCCCCCCCCCCTAGCCCCTTAAGACCTGATATTTAAGCTTATGGCCCCAATATGCCATGCAGCTCCCTAAAGGTGGACCACTGACAATCCTTAAGCCACATCACTAGTGAGCGCTGTACCCAGTGCAGTTGTAGCAAGAACAAACGCAAATCGTATGATCGTACCAGACCGCAACTGCTACAGTCTAATCTCACTATAAATTGCCCCCAAATCCCCTGGCGTTCAACCCCCTAACCCGCAATTGGAGAAGCCAACTGTCATCGCCAGGATTAAAAGTCCTATCTCTTACCTGTAACTCCAGTTATGAACACACTATTGTACAAATAACTCAAGGGAAAGTGATGTTAGGTAATAAATAATCACACAACGTCCTCAGACTCGTACATAATAATAAGAAATAGATTTATTGAGGATAAAAACTGCAGTATACAGAATTTGTTAATATATATAACAGAACTCCCATAGACTTGATTTTGACAGAGAATGTTGCTATTAATGTGATATTAATATTAATATTAATATTAAAGTGCTGCTTACCTACACTGCAGCTCCTAGACAGCATGAAGTTAATTGCAGTCTGAGAGGGCAGGAAGGCCTGGTGACATCATCATGAGTCCCAGCACACAGCAAAATGGTACACACAGCCCCACACCACATAATACATATATATATATATATATATATATATATATATATATATATATATATATATATATATATAAACAATACACACATATATATATATATATATATATATATATATATATACATATATACATATACAATACATACATATACACATATATAATACATACACATACATATACAATACCAATACATATATATATATATATATATATATATATATATATACTCATATTCACATACATATACATCTATACACATACATATAGACACACATATACATACTGTACATACACACATATACATAAACACATATATACACATACATACATACACACATATATATACATACATATACATACACACATACATACACATACACATATATATATATATATATAAATACATATATAAATACATACACATACATATATATCTATACATACATATACAACCATATATATATATTTTTTAAAAACTACCAGCCCAGGGGCCAAACATGCATAGGAAGTACACGCTGCCCACGCCATATGCTGATGGCATAAACTACATTTACCTTGATAGCAGGGACAGACATCATGCGAGTGTCGCATACAGCACTCTGTGCACCCGACACCACGCCATCACAGCTGCACCCGACACCACGCCATCACAGCTGCCCCCGACACTAGCAGCAACTCGATCTGTGGCCTGAACCAGCCCTCCGGTACTGCTCAGCCTCTCCAGCACTCCTCCTAACTCAGCCCCTCCACTGGGAGCGCAAGAGGCCGCACCCTGGAGACCACCCTGCAACCGAGGAGAGCTGTAGCGGTGAACTGGCAGACCCATCTAGCTCAGTGCCCCCAGCACCCACATAGCCTCTGACAAGGAGCTCTAGCAGTTCTATCATCATCCATGGCTAGCTAGGGACCAATGACCATTTGGCACCAAACGAGCCTATAAATGGTTTCACCCCCATCCAGCTAGCCACCTCCTCTACATACCCCGGACCTGCGAGGTCAAGTGGTCCCTCCTCCCAACCCCAGTGCCTGGGGTGGCTTGTGAGCCCTTTAGGATATTTCTTCCTGGAACGGACAATCTAAAATAAGTTTTTCTCTGAGTAGGTAAACAAACATATCAAACAAACCTAGGTGTGGTTTGTTCTCAGATTGAGTGCATCTGACTGCTTTTGTTAAGTGTAAGACTTTGCTAGATATAACTCCATGTTTGATTATACAGATAGATACAAGTTTAATGTAATGTTTAAAAGAATAAGTAATTTTAGCAGCAACTGAACATGATAACATGACAAACATGATAACATGATTATTTTTAGCAAAATGAGCTAAAACTATTTTGCTAATCTATTCAATTAATCTATCTTTACAGGTTTGTATACTTTATAGAATGGTTTATAATTACTGTCTATGGCTTAAAATCATTGTTTCTGTTTATTATTCACATTCATGGCCACAACTTTTGGACAATGAGATAATAAAGTTATTGTTTTTTTCTTTTTGTGTTGTCTTAATGTCGATGTATGATGATTTACTATTCGAGCTATAATCATATTCATTTTATATTATGAGTAGAGAAGTGTGGGAGAAAACCAAATTCAGATCCAAAATTAGACCTATAATTAATTGTGCTTTATTGTTTAAGATACTGGCTTGGTGGATTCTCCTCTTAATGTGAACTAAAATGATGGCGATACAAACATACTGTGAAAATGTAGCACTTACCAAAAATCTGTATTAGATTGGCCTAGATTTGTTATTATTATTATTATTATTATTTGTAGTAGTAGTAGTATCACTTATTTGTAAATCACGAACATTTTATGTAGTGTCATATAGTATTTTTTTATCCAATATGGAATCTTCTGATGCCCTGATCACAATTGCAAAGTGGGTGGCAGAATAGGAGGGAGACAAATTTAGGAGTGAACACAAATGCTGTATGTTGATTGCAAATTTCTTAATGTTAGTCATGCAGGTAGAACAGTGGGGGGCAGGGTGGTAAAAATAAAGCAGAGTTTTGTGTTTGTTTCTTTTAACAGGAGGGTAGATGCCTTAGAGAGAAACTTGTTGAGCTGGTGTCAAGGAATCAAACTTGTTGCCCTAAATAGACAAGGTAGACTTAAACAAAGAAGACTCTCAGGGAGATATCACATATAATAGTTGTCAAACTGCAAGTCGTCGTCACGCGATGCAAGGGATGCAGTTCTGGCCTTAAATGCAGACCTCGCAAAGCGAGGGTCGCATTTGCGTAGGTGGATGCTCCAAAGTCGGCTGCAATGAGCCAAAGGCTCATTGCAGGCCGCAAATGCGGCCCCTTGCGAAGTTAGGTGCCGCATTTGTGGAGGTGGAGGCACTATGGCGCCTCACTCGAGGTAACAAACAACCCAGAAAAACGGGACTTTAAAAACAAAAACCACGCCGCGTGACTTAGGGAAAAAAATATACAATAACGTGTAAAGAGAAAATACAGACTTAGACAAAAAAAATTACGACTCGCAGGACTTGGAAAAAAAAAATACTAAGTCACAAAAATACGAACTTAACGGCCGAAACGCGTACATCAAAAACCTCCAAACCTCTGAAAAATAACAAAAAACATAAAAAAAAACATCACACACAGCACGGGGGGACAGCCAGGAAGTCTGGGGGCGAGGTTGCGCGCAAATTAAAGTTGAATTTAAGGAGTTTCGGCACTTGAAAATCCGCTAAGCGAGAAAGAAAATGGCGGCCGAAAAAATGAAAACGAGGCTACATGACCCTGAAGCGCAGAAAACACTGACAAGGACGTACTACTTTTAATTACGACCCGCGGAACAAATAAAAAAAAATATGAGGTCGCAAAAATACGAACTTAATGCATACATTCAAAAATAACAAAAACACTACAAAATAAAAACAAAACATTAAAAAAAAATCACACACTGCATGGGGGGACTGAGGTTGCATGCTAATTAAAGTTGAATTGAAGGAGTTTCGGAAATTGAAAATAGGCTAAGCAAAAAAAACTGGAGGCTGAAAAAAATGAAAACGAGACTACACGACCCCGAAATGCGCTAAACACCGCTAGTACGACTTTTGCCAGGGACGTGCAAGTTACAAAAATAAACAGTTAGGAAGCACGGAAAATGCTCCCAAGCCGCGTAGCACATAGACAAACGACGTCATTTTACAACACTAACTTGCAACTAATAACATTAAGGATCTAAAATGGCACTTTACACAACTAAACCAACGGTTTGCCCTCGCGCAAGCAGCATTTTTCTAATGCACAGTTGGGATATTGATGATACTTACATCTCAGGGCAGCAACAGTCCAACTGTACATTGTATGCTGCAGGAAAATAAAAAGAGATACTTAGCTCTTCAGGCTAATCCCTGGAAAAAATGAGAAGACATATGGGTAGTGGTGGTCGATGAACAATTAGACTGGTGGGGTGGAAGACTCAAGACCCCCTCCCCAACCAATGGTTCCTCTTAAAACCATGTCAAGACCTCTTCCCAAAGCAGCTAGCTTTTTACCAAGGCCACCACCGGCAACTACTGGCCCCTCTTAATACCCAGCTAAGAAACGTTACCTCAAGACCCTCTTAATAATCACCCCCTTTAAAAAAAGCAGCTCCTTTGCCCTTAAGACCCGACCTGCTCAAAACCCCTCCCTCAGACAGACTCTGGAGGAACCCGCAGAAGGCTGTAAACCCTGCAGTAGGTTACAAAAATTCCCCCCACGGGACGCCCACCACCCATGGCACTCCCCTATGCCTCCCTGGCCCTCCAGCTGGAGGAGAGGAGGGAGAGACAGAAGGGGAGAGTGAGAGAGGGAGAGGAGAAGGAGAGGAAGGGAGAGGAGAGAGAGAGACAGGGGGAGGGACAGAAGGGAAGAGAGGGAGAGAGAGGGGGAGAGAAAGAGAGAGGAGAGAGAGAAAGGAGGGAGAGAGAGGGGAGATAGAGGAGAGAGAGAGGTAGAGACAGAAGGGTGAGAGAGAAGTAGGGCAGATATAGAGCGAGGGAGAGAGAAGAGGGAGAGACAGGCAGAGTGAGAGGAGAGAGACATAGGGAGAGACAGAAGGGGATAAGAAAGAGAAGGATGAGAGAGGGAGGGCAAGAGAGAAAGAGAGAGGGGTGAGAGAGAGGGAGGAAGGGAGTGGGAGAGAGAGAGGGAGGGGAGAGGCAGAGGGGGAGATGGATTGAGGTCGAGGGAGAGGGGGAAAGTGAGAGACAGGAGCGGAAGACAAAGAGATAGACAGACATAGGAGAGGAGAGACAGAGAAAGACAATGTGAGAGATAGCAGAAGGGAGAGGGACAGAGGGAGAGACAGAAGTGGGGGAAAAGAGAGAAGAGAGGAGGAGATAGAGGAGGAGAGGTGGAGGGGAGAGAGAGTGTGAGAGGGAGAGAAAGGGAGAAAGAGAGAGGAGGGAGAGACAGTTAGAGGGGGGAGAGGATGGAGAGTGAGTGAAGGGGGTGTGACAGGGAGAGAAAAGAGGTAGAGAAGATGGAGAGAGAGGGGAATGAGAGTAGAGAGAGATGGAGAGAGGAGGGAGAGAAGCAAGAGAGAGAGAGAGGGGAGAGGGAGAGAGAGGGAGGGAGAGGCAGATAGAGAAGAAAGAGAGAGGGAGAAGGAGTCATAGAGAAAGAGAGACAAGAGGGGGGGAGAGAGACATAGAGAAGGAGGGAGGGAGAGAAAGAAATAGAGGAGAGAGAGAGTGAAGGGGGAAGTGTGAGAGAGAGAAGGGGATAGAGAGAGGGGGAGACAGAGAAAGGAGGGAGAAGGGAGGGAGAAAGTGAGAGAGAGAGAGAGGGGGACAGAGAGGGAGGGATGAAGAGAGAGGGAGATAGGGGAGAGAAATGAAGAGAGAGAGAGGGGGAGAGGGAGGGAGAGAGAGGGGGAGAGGGATAAAGAGAGTAAGAGAGGAGAGAGGCAGAGAGGAAGAGGGGTAGGGCAAGATGGAAAGACAGGAGTGAGAGAGAGGAGAGAGAGGCAGGAGAGGGGCGAGAGAGGAGGGAGAGTGGGATAGAGGAGACAGAGAGGGAGATTGTGAAGAAGGAGTAAGAGATAGGAAGAGCGAGAGCGAGACACAAGAAAGAGGAGGGAGAGAGTAAGAGAGGGTGGAAAAAGAGAGAAGGGAGAGAGAGGAGGGGGAGAGAGAGGTAGAGAGAGGAGGGAGAAAGAGATGGGGATGGGGGAGAGGGGATGAGAGAGGGGGAGAGAGAGACAGAAGGGGGAGTGTGTGAGAGAGAAGGAGAGAGAAAGAAGGGAGAGAGAAGGAGGAGAGATGGCGTAGTAAGAGAGAGAAGGGAGAGTGAGAGAGTGAAGGGAGTGAGAAAGAGATCAAGGGGGGTGAGAGAGAGAAGAAGAGAGAGATGGGAGGAGTGAAAGAGAAAATGAGAGAGAGAAGGGAGGGACAGGGAGAGAGAGGGAATGGGGAGTGAGATAGAGAAGGAGAGAGAAGGGGAGTGAGAGAAAGAAGGGGGAGTGAGAGAGAGTGGAGGGAGGGAGGGAGAGAGAAGAGGAGAGTGAAGGGGTAGTGAGAGAGAAGGAGAGAGAGAAGAGATGAGGGGAGAGAGAATGTGGGAGTGATAGAGAGAGAAGGTGAGAGAGAGAGAGAGAATGGAGAGTGTGAGAGAGGGGTATATATATATATATATATATATATATATATATATATATATATATATATATATATATATATATATATATATATATATATATAGACCCCAATGGGGTAACTAATGCCAGCCATGGAGGTACCTGCGGTACTCCATGGCAACTAAGTTTAACTCCTACATCATGGTGGTCCATATGGATGCCCATGGTATACTAAAGTATGACCATGGGAATCCTCATAGAACTCCATGGTATGAAAATATAAATCCTTTACAATGTAGGACGAAAAGGTTTCCCATGCTTTCACTAAAATAAACCTCTAAGAACTCCAATGATATCCCTATGAGTACTATAAGGGTCCATATCGCTCCCCCATTCCCTTATATTAATGTACAAAAAATAAAAAATATTACAAAAATTTAAAAAATGAATTAAACCTGTTGTAGGGGATATACTTTACCTATCCATCTGACAATCTCCAGTGACTATCACTAACATCTTGTCATTAATCTTGCTTATTTCAGGTTTTAATTACCTACCATCCTGAATCTATATGTTCCTCATGCAACAAATTACATAGACTCAAGACCCTTGTTCTGCTTTCATGGCACCTCCGTTCAGACTTTAGTTTTTACCTGATTTTCCTCTCAAAGTCCTTGTTGGGCAAATGGCTATAGAATTGCTCTCTTGAGTCTATTGGTGGCCTCACAAAAGTAAAGAAGTGAAACAATATGAGCCTGATTCAATTAGAAGCCCCGTTTGTCTGTGGGTGTGCTGCAGGCTTGAACTCTGCTGAAATTCTGGTGCTATTCAATTAAACAAGCCCACAAGTTACGAGCCGAACACCTAAAGCATAAAACATGCAATCATGCGTAGCAGTTCAGGGCAGGAACATGATCAATTAAGAAAGGTTGTAACTTCCCATTGTGAAACAGCCAATAGAAAATGAGACCGCCATCATTACGGCAGTAAAACATGGATGTTACATGTCAATCAATTAGATTTGGGGGTCTTATATCCAATGGGACTCACAAAACTGCAAAAATCAAGATAATATAAATGAATGCCAATACTGTTCTAGTCCCTGTGGGTGGCCTGATATGTATTAACTCATTGATACCCAAGATCGATATAACCCAGGAATGACACATAAAACAATTGCAATTGCCCATTTGCGAGCTTGAGACCTGTTTTGCAATTAATTCTAGTGTATTTTATCTCCTTCCCCGTCATTTACAGTTCAGTATTGATTTTTATTTGTAGTGCTACGGACAGGGATTGAACCCCCTTGTGAGTCCTCTTTAGTACTCAGAGGAATTTCTCCTACATTTGCCATTTTTGGTGTGAAAACATTTGTGGGCTTGGGGAATTGTAGCAAATGGATAGCGATTTGCGATTTTAGTGCTGGTAACACTTGCGGACGGCAAAAATTAAAGGCTTCGGGAGCCTGTAAGTTCCAGGTTTAACAACCACAAGGTTTTCAAGGCTGTAAGCCGGTTAGAGCCCACAAAAAGATGCAAATTAAATAGCAAATTAACATATGGCCTCACTTACGGGCTCCAGTAACTTATGATTGCTCATTTGAATCGGGCTCTATGTTTCTTTTCACGTGTGAGACCAAAATAACTTGATCCTTACTGTTTAGCCTCTAGTTATACTTCATCGTCCTTGATCACATATGTCTATGGACTTTATTGCAGAGCTACCAAGTTCAAGAGACAATACAGTGGTGTGGGTCAACATCGAGAAATTTAGTTGCAAATTCCATTTCATTCCTTTGCTATTGCTGCCCACTGCACTGGAGTTGGTCAATACATTCCTGTGGGAGATTTACTATCATCATGGATCCCTGTGGAAATTTTATCAGATGGGGCATTTCAGTTTGTATTAGGCTTTTGGAGGTTATTTGCCACACTAGTTGATATTTTCCTCTGGTTACCCTCCCAAACAAATGGGGCCACAGGTAAACCAAGAGTTTGAGCATTATCTCCAGGGATTTGTTAGAGCTACACAGGATGACTGGACAGACATACTATGACTGGCTGAATTCTGTTATAAGAATACTATTCCAGGATCTCCAGGTGAGATGGGCCAAGGTTTGAAAGTTGGTGCAGAAGGCTTTTAAATAGCGTAAGATATTCACAGATAACGTTGGTTCTGTGGCTTTAAGGCTTCTTCCTGCACTCCACCTAATCTTGTGTTTCACGTGTCACTTCTCAAACCTTTGACGCATAACCATTTCTCCATTCCCACCTCCACTCCACCTCCACATGTAGTGGACATTCACTATAAGTATTAGGTAAAGAGAATCATTGATTCCAGGTTCTCTGGGTCAATCCTCCAATAACTCATGAATTGGAGAGGTCTTGATCCAGATAAGCACACGTGGTGCACACCTCCGTGGGGCACTCTCCAGAGCTGTCTTACTGTTACATTGGCTGTTCCCATCTAAGCCCTACTCAAAGCAATACAGAGTTCAGAGTTCAATGCTTAGGGAGATGTTTCAGGAGGGATACCTTGTCTCATCATCTGCTTAGTCAGCCAAGAAGGAACATGCTGTTTGTGTCTGTATCTGTGCAGAGTGGGCTACTTTTGGGTACTTCCATGGGCAGGGCTCAGCTAATCAGGGTCCATTGTAAACTGACTATTGAAGGACAAAGAGCCTTTTACCCATATCTAAGAGCATTCTGTAATTCTGTCAGCTTGACACCTGTTTCCTCTACATTATCCCCAGTCTAGATGCTGGTTCAAGCCCAGCCATAGACTCTGGTGTGTTTTTCATGTTTGCACTTGTGTCTCGTTCCTTCACCCAGGGGGGATTTCTGTCTATCTACCTATGTAAATCCTAACACTAAGTCAACTTTACCATTACTTTTAGTATGCTCTAGTTTCTATGCTTAATGCTGTCTGTTGTGTCAGGTCTGCATTAGCTAATAACTCAAGTCAGACTTTTCTTGGCTTCTACTATCTTGCCTGTGAGACTCTGTGGCTGAGGATCTGCCCAATGACCCCGATATAAAAGGTAAAAATTTAGACGTGGCATTTTTTTACTTTCCAAAAACAATTCACTTATTTATAAGTTTAGTTCATTAAACGAGTGTATGTTAAGTATAGGACTACTTTGTTTTATTAGGAAGCAATTAAAAGCTATGTTTTACTGCCTAAAGTCCTGCAAATAGTCCCTTCATGGGTCTGTCCACTGCAGTCTACGTAGACACAGACACTGTATTGCTGGATGTGCAGTTTTGTATCCCAGCCTATCAGAAACAACGTCTCAGCAGCATGTTGGATCATGTTTATTTACATGGTCCCTGATAAGCTAGTACACTACACTGCACACCCAGCCCTACAGAATCTGTGTCTGCACAGGCTGAAGTGGGCACCTTATGAGATATGTCAGTTAAAAATAATTTCATTCAAAAAGAACACGCTGATGGTTCCTGCTCAGTCAGCTGTGACTTGAAATTCTCTGTGGACAGATATGTGTGTTTCAAAATGTGTCATCCTTCCATCTCACCCACAGGCAGAATTTTTCCAGCACTGTGTAAGTTAATTAAATTATGTTAGCCTTGTGTTATACCAGTTACACACTACAATGTAGGAGTTACATTGTAAAAATGTTCAAGTGCACTCTAAGTGTGTGGGAAACCTAACTACATCTGGTTAAAAAAAGGAAGACCACAATTATCAAAATTTTCACTCACCTGTGTATATCTATAAACGCCCAAAACTTGAGCTATTGGTAAAGTTGTGTCAGTAGACAAATCCCCAACAACTCCTGCCAGCTTCCCATATCCAGTGCAAGAGTAGTTAGGAACAGGCTCCCTTTGTCCAGATAATATCTGCATCACACTCTTCATGGCCTTCTTGGGGCTGGCACAAGAATCATAGATATGATATCCCAGAGTGACATTAGGTAAAATATGAGGGTCCTTGTTAACCTCTTCAATGGCAAAGAGAAAACTCAGGAGCTTCTTATAATACATGGGGAATGGGCTGTGAAAAAAAGACTTAAATATTTAAACTCAGCCTGCAGTATTATTATAAAAATTAATTATTTAAATAAAAATAAAATCAAACATATCATTATTGTAGTTTCATAAACTACAAATGATAAAGTTGTGTATTTAGGTCTACCAATTGCCATATCACTCCCCCAAAGAAAAAAAAACAGTAGACATATGTGTTATGAACAGAAGGGCCCACTGGACTTTTTGGGGTTCATCAGTTATTATATGTGTGGTCAGAAGGTACTAACAACTTGCTAAACAGTCATATATGGGATATTCAAATGATTAAATAATTCTAAAGAATTTATATGGCCCTGCGATCCGCCATGTGTGAAGGCTCTGGCTTTAGTCATGAAGGGGGGAGCTAGTTTTATCGGAGATAAAATGTGTAATGAGAACAAGAAAGCCAGACCTTTCTATACATCTGGAAATCATGTGGATGAGGGGGGATAGCAAGCTATTTGCCTAGGAGGATGGGTAGAACTGGGGGGAAGTCATTGGTGTTTTGTGTCACCTGAAAATGTGTTTTGAAAAATAAAGAAGTGGCCAGTCTGATTTTAGACATACTAAACAAAGGTGGTGTTGAGTCTACTTGTACTAATCAAAGGTACATGGTGTGTGATTCTTAGATCCTAAGAAAAGGGGTCTGATGGTGACTGTCTCTTCAGAAATGATGCTGTCATCCGAAGTGTCTGCTGGTGTCAAGATCTGATCAAAAAGTTGCGACCCATAGAGAGAGAGAGTATTGGGGTGAGCGTAGTCCCCCAAATCTGGCGGGTGTAACAATATGTGTATTCAGTTTGTTCACAGTGTGTATATTTAATGGTTTATGGTTTTATATAGTGTGCATTATAAATAAATATAGTGCATGGATGTTTGTGGTGAGAGTGTTTGTATTGTATGGGTGACAGGACATACCTAGTTGGTTTCACACCTCTGATGTGTTTTTTTTTATGACTTACAAGAATTAAAGGCTGTGAGAGCTGCAGCAGATTGACAATAGACCCTTGATGAAAGTGTACATAAATATTCTTAACCTATGTAAGAGCATGGGGATTCCTGCAATAGCCTATCTATTTTCCAGAGCCTGATTGCAGGAATATCAATCCTTTACTAAAGCCTACCTGGATCTTATAGCTATCATCAGTAATACCTGGAAAGCCCACATGGTACATGCAGCGAAGGTCTTAGGATTCAATAGGCAGGGCTGACCATTAAGTTGGAGAATTGTCAGTTAGCTTAGGCAGATGCACAATATTGAGCTCATAGGGTGTGCGTAGAACAGGTGAAACCTACCTTAGAGTCCATCATCAGCTGGCCTACCTCCAAGACCAAGAAACAAGTTATAGTATTGCTGAGAACTGTACTATAGGAAGTTTTTATTTACAGAGCCATTTCCAAGCCCTTGACTGCCACATCAGTCAAATAATTCTCTCCCCTTTTTATTGCCTACATGCTGGTGGGCCCAGGGCTCCAGCTTCTCTTTGATTAAGACTTGCAGAGAGGGGGATAATTATATCAGTTTCTCCCTTGCTGTTCCTGACATGCTGGTGGGTCAGCTTTTTTCGCATAGACTAGGATTTGCAGAGGGTAATGTTAGGCAGTTATGAGTGGATAGAGAACCGTGGATTATATAGTATGAGCCCCATTAAATTGCTATGATTTTAGAAATTGTAGCCAGTAAAGGAGCTTGCAAGAGTTACGGCTATTAAATTGGCCTCTTTCAGCTACCCCAAATGATCTGTGGGTTACAGGCGGAAAAACCCTTAGAGACGTCAAAATCTGGACTCCATCCCAGCTAAGCCTTTGATCTGTCAAGCCCGTAAATGTTAAGATCACAAATAGCTATTAAATTGCTACCAATCCCAAAGGACACACTGGCGTTCAAACCAGTAAATGGCAAGTGGAGCCAAAAATCCTACGAGTACTAGAAAGGACCCGTCAGGGAGTTTAACTCCTGTTCATAGCACTGTAAAAGCTAGAATAAACACAATACTGTATTTTTAATTAATTGGATATTTATCAGTGGTGGCTGTTGACTTTCCAACTTTGTGGGGTGGAAAAAAGAGACCTGGCCCCTCCCCTTACATTTACTCCAACCAACATTATAAACCCTCCCCTTCACAACATGTATAGACTCTGCCTAGTAGCACAGCCTCCACCCACAAAAGTAATCCCATAGAGAAAGACAGGTATAGAGATAGAGGGGTTGGGGGGTGTTAGTGAGAGAGGTGGATAGAGAATTAAAGAGAGGGATAGAGAGAGAGAGGAAGGGATAGAGAGATAGGAAGGGATAGAGTGAGAGGAAGGGATAGAGAGAGAGGGAGATAGAAAGATAGATAGATTATATGCCTCTTCTTCTATCCCTCTCTCTCCCTCTCTATCCATCTCTCCTTCAACCCATCTATCTGCATCAACTTTATTGAGATTGCACCAATTTATTCACTTCCGGGGGGACTGTGATAGGTGCAGTCCCTGTATGATATGGGACTTTTCCCTACCGGTCATTCTGATTGGGTAATGCGTGTGACAGACAGGCTCAATTCTATCTGTTTCTAACAGTTTGAGCATTTTTTTTAATTCTCACATGTACCCTGTTCTGTATTACTAGGCAGGTTACCAGCAGGGGGCTAGATGTGATAAATCAGTGTGTTTAACTGCAGCACAGAGGGTTTTGGAATCTAAATTGACAGCAACAGCTATTAAAAAAGCAGAATATTGAACATGATAAAAAAATAAAAAAATAATACATTTATTATATAAATTATAGTATTAAGTAAGTGATGGGGGATTAAGTCATTGCATTAATTTTGGGAGGGCGGTTGCCCATTTGCTCCTATGCACCAGCCACCCCCGATATTGATGTAATATAATTAATATTAATAGCAGAATACTCTCAAGCCTGCAAATCAGCAATTTAAAATAATTTATTTCATTTTTAATTTCTGTGTTATATCGACCCCGGCAATCAATGTGTTAATACAAATAATAAAACTTGCATGGACCAAAATATCATATTTATTGATTATTTCATATTGCATTATTTCTGGAATGCCAGTCCAATTGCAACTCGGATTTCAAACCCGTAAGTGATAGAAAACTAACCTCCGTTTTTTTAATGACGTAATGATGATGATCTCACTATTTGCTCCGTCTAAACCCATAACCACGGATTTGACTAATTAATCATGTTCATGGCCGCAAATGGAATGTGCAGAAGCATGGTTGGTTACGGATTTGGATGTCGGCATGTATGTTGCAGGCTTGTCTATTTTAATTGCTCTGTAACAAAGCCAAATTTCAAGCCTGCAGGCTTTGGGGGTGTACCACGTCCGCTGGGCTTCAAATTAAATGTGGCTCTGTGTTTTAAATAGAAAGAAAGGGTGAGGAATTGTAATACTGATCTTTATTATAACTGTGAATTAAAAAGAAAAAGGCAGAAGATAAAATATTAATATAAAAACAAACAAACTTGGATGATTTGTAAGCCATTCAACATATAATATGTGATGCTTCAATATAGAGCACTTATTTGGCAAATCTGAATTTCGTTGCTATTGATAATGTGTCCTACAGTGTCCACTAATGGGGGGGGGGGGGTTCTTATAATATTCCCATGTTGCCAGTAACCATCATTGAACTATATTTATTTTTGACATATTAAGGTACAGGTATAAAATAAAAACCTGCTTTATACAGGGTGGCATCAATAACTTGTTTATGATACTGAAATATACTGCTAAGATAACAAGTGCTACTGAATAATATGCTTCAGTTACGATTTGATCTTTTTAATGAATCAGAGACTTTCTTATTGTTTGTAGTTATAATAACAGTTAATATAAAAGGGACTGTTCTTTGTTTATATTAATAAAGTAATTATGAGATCCACTTTTTCTGTGTAGGTAGATTTATACTACTTAATAAGTTCTAGTCTCAAAATGTTACCAGTGTATACTAGTTGTTACTGCTTAAGTAGATTCTGTGTTGCTGTAGTAAGCTCTATGTATAATATTCTGGTAACAATACCTATATTGTATTAAGAGAGTTTCAGCGTACACTGTTTTATACACTAAACACTGTTAGCAATATCTGTATTCTGACAGGATTACTTGCAGCAGTAAAGTGTTAAATATGGTGGATATTGGCTATATCCTATTTTGTTGCAATACTCAAAATCAGTTTAGCTCATTGCAGGCTGCTTACTCAATGGCGATGACACGCAGTCGCTGGTTATTCTATATCATCAAAGAATGCCCTATCTCCCTGATGCCACTTTGCTGCCTACGCAGCTTATTTATAGCGGGGTAACGGTATGTTTATTAGTTCTTTTAGGGAGGATATAAAAGGTTGATCGGGGTCCGTGACATTGAAGAATCTGTAAAATGGATGATAAATCTTCAAATCCTAAGAGACATTAATTTGCCTTAAAATTTATGTCAGAGGTTTGGTTTGTGTACATAGATGGTGATTTGCAAACAATGTTAAATCGAGACGCTAACAACAGAAACATTGCATTGCCAAATAACTACAAAGCCAAGAGGCAGCCCCTTCCCACAATCACTAGTTGAACATAAAAAGAAGGTTTCAACTGTGAAGAAATTCTCTCCAAAATTAATGAAAGATAATAATAATGTTGTTATTTTCAAAACCTTGGATGATTACAGAAAGTTTATGAGAATCTGAATATGAAGACTTGTGCAGGTACTAAAAAACAAATTAGTCGTTTATGTCCTAGGAAAAATGTTTTATTCTGGAATTAAATTTCCAGTTCAAGAGAAATTCTTCCCTTCTAAGTAAGTTGTAGTAGAGATCAACTTCAACCTATTCCTAACATCAAAGAATTGTATATCATATCATCATTTTGGTAGCCGAATACAAAATATACTGTACATCTGTTTTGAGTAAATAAAATACTCTGGCGATTCTCATTTGTCCTTCAAACTGGCTAAAGCTCCAAGTAACTCACAGTGGTCCTTTGTAACTATAATAAGCAGGAAAGGTATATATCTTTCTCATTATCTGGATGATACAACCATTCTAAAAATACAAGATTCAGTAATTAAATCAAATAGTCTTAAACTTCCCCTATTACCTTACAGAAAACACTTTTGTGCAGGCCAGAAGTTTGGTACTTCTGATAATTGAAACAAAAAAAAACTGTACTGATGCAGTTTATCATTAAAGCAGGAGGAAATGTGCAGATTAATATAAATCTAATATGATAAATGTTTCATATCCTGCTCTTTCTCACAGATTTGTCTTTCTTTAGGATGGATTGGATTAGCACATATAGGTAAAACCTTGAACCCTTTTGTCGCAACTACAGGATATAGGTTTTGTTAGAGACTCAGTGGAAAATCCAATAAACTGTGACACTGAAGACCTAAACAAAGTCCCTGTTTGAACCCTGGCATGATCCATCATTAATGTGGTTTACCATAAAAATATTTTTTCTTGTTCCCGCTACTTCTGCCAGAAGAGTATCAGAACTTTTGTGCTCAAAGAACCTTGTACTCTTTTTGAAGCAGGAAAAGTAAAAGATCAGTTCCAAAGTATTCCTAATTTCATTTCTGCCTTATTATTTGAATCAGGACATACAGTGGAAACCAATTTAGATTTACGCTCGATGTATTGAGATGCCTAAATAATATCATTTATTCTATCTTCAGGTCCCAAAAAAGGACAAGAAGCAGCTTAAAAAAACATTAACACATGGATTGTTAATACTTTCTATGCAGAGAGGAGTGTGGCACAGATTAAAAGCAGAGGTAGGAATCGGGACATCTAACCATCAGTCAATGGAGTAGAGAGGCATCCACGCAGAGTGTACACATGCCATAAATGTAAAAGGATCCATGACACCTGGTTTCAGTATGGCTCGTCAGATATTAAATACACAGACAGATAGCATGCCTGAGACCTGGGAGATATTTTCTATTTTATCATGACAAACATTACTTGTAAGTAGTTGAACCGTCTGATAAATACATGGAACAATATGGCTGTAGCTGATATCATGTTACCTTAACACTAATTATGATATAAGGATAGCAGGAACAGAGACACCATGACTTTCTCTTTTCTAATATTTTATTTTTTAGACGTAATTCTCTTTACTCCTGTATATTGTGAATATTACCTGTTCTCTGATTAGCTTTTATGGTCACTGCTTTACTCACTGTGTGTTTTTTGTTCTAAATCTTTATTGCATTGATGTTGCTATGCACTTAGATATTTAAACAAAGTTCAAGACTTCAGGGGCATATTTGGATGTTATGCTGTTTTATGCCATTTGCCCAGGAAATGTGCTGCCCTAGGCCTGTGCCTCATGGGCCTAGGCCAAAACACACCCCTGCAAAACTTGCAATATTAAATATTTTCCTCTAGGTCTGAAGTAGACAATTTATAATTCATCACCTTAACATAGTCTGAGCTTTGATTATTGCAAAAGTATTTTATGTATTAATTTATTACCTCAGTAAAGTTTCATGACAGTCAAAGGTGAAAAACAAAATGCAAAATTGTCCTGAGAGACTATGATGTATCAAAATGCAAAACGTTCTGGTTATTTATGCTGATTTGTCACACAGAAATATTATAGCTTGAAAACTTTCCATATTGTAATTCACAAATTTCCAATGAGCAGAAATGGACATTCAAAAAGGGTCAGAAGCTGGAACCTGATACTTATAGAAGAATAATGTTGCAGTCGCACTATAATAATATATTTATATGGGGTAGATTCACTAAGCTTCATTGAGATAGCAAATTAGATCACTAATGTCTACAATATTGTTTATAGGAAAAATTACCATTGAAGCCTCAGTACCGCACTTGCAGCCTTATTAAATTGAGATTCAGCAAATCTAAAGAGCCCTATGTAAGCACAGAGCATATTTTTTTACAGAAGTTTTTAGCTAGTGAAGACCTTGCTTTTGCATAGAAGTTCACTAACTAAAAACTTCTGTAAAAAAATGCTATGTGCTTATATAGAGCCCTTTAGATTTGCTGAATTGCAATTAAATAAGACTGTAAATGTCTTCTGCAAAGCTTAGTGAATCTAAGAATATGTATCAGCTGCTGCTTTATAAGACACAATACGCTAATATTGTTTTAAAAAACTTGCACTTGAAGATTATTTTAAAAGAGGATTGTCATAATATAAATTCTGAAAAATTACAGACAGGTTTCATATGCCTGCTGATAGTTACCTAGCTCTCAGGACCATTATTTTATACTGATAACAATATATATGAAAGGATTAAAACCAGTAAGGGAATAAAGCACATTACTGAAAAGGTGTCAGTGTTTAAGGAAGGAGACTGCTGCACATATCTCCCCTCAATCATCTTTATTATAAACCTGTTTTATCTCAGTATATTCTTACTACAACTATAGGTTCTCAGTGTAATATAATGAGACCCCTTCTCTATAGTGCTTATTACAAAACATTCCCTCTCAGTTTAACAAATGATTACAATCTATCTATTTTGATATGAGGTTTATTTCAACATATCTATTCTCAATATTAATTTGTGCAACAGCTACATAATCTCCTTTCAGTGTACCCATTTAAAGGGACATGAAAGGTTTCTGGATTTCACTAAGAAAATAATCTATGGATATAATATAACAATGTATTCTTTATTTTATTAAGAAGTGTTTAAAAGCTCTGTTTTTTTCTAAGCCCTCGAAAATAGTTCCTAACTGGTTTTCCCGTCTGCCACTCATGAAGACAGTTTCTTAAGAACAGGGAAACATTTTGCAACATGCTCTTTGAGAGAGGTCACTGACAGGCTAATTTCATACAATGCATTTCACACTTTGTGTATTCACAGGCTACAGAGGGAAGACCTAAACAGGTAAAGATTATATGATTTTAGGCAGAAAAAAGACAGGACTTCTAAGCATTTCTTAATAATATAAAATACATAAAAGCAAAGTGATACTTAAGTATAGCATATTTCTGCTGAAATGCAGAAACCTTTTATGTTCCTCTAACAATTATCTTCAGTCAGAACATCTGTCTTTCTAAACCTTGTATAAAAGGTGTGTAGAGGAACTTACCACAAACAAAACATATTTTGATTGATGATATACTTATTTTGACTCTCTACTATGTCATAATTCACAGTCACCACTCCTCCAATTATTATATCTCCATCTTGTTCATACTGATATTCATCTGTACATCTCTTAATCCTGAGATTGCATGATGTAGGCAGAGAAGAGTGAATCACTGATACACAAGGAACCAGCCCCAAGACGAGGATCCAAAATATAACTTGAATCAGATGTGACATAACTCTAAATGCGATACATACATGTTCTCTTCTAACAGAAAAACTAGAATGACATACATTTCTCATTTGTAAATAACAAATTTCAGGTATCTCTGTCAATAACACCCTTATCTGCTGTTATATTAGTATAAACAGCGTACACGCATATATAGAGAGAAAAAGAGGCTATTCTTTGTCCCATTACCTATTTTGGTTTGGGTTTCTATTTTCTCAACCTCACATGTATTGCTCTGTGTATACAAGGATAACACACATAATTACACACTCTTTAGCCTCAATTATCAGCATGTCCATTTTATATTCAGCACTAAAAAAAATTGCACCATTCCAGAAAAGAAATTCATGTTTTCCATGAATTGTTATTATGATTTATTTTTATTAATTCTTAAACTCATATTTCATAAATGCATACAGAGTATTAACAGAAATTAATAAAATGAGATGGCTTTCTCTAGATTATTTGCTCTTGTCAAAGGATTTAAAATGAAATTAAGATGCAAACTTATTGAACCAGACATTTATGCTGGTTCAATACGTTTGCGTCTTAACAGTGGTCATCAGGGACATTTCCAAATTGCAGCAATAAACTCCCCCCCCCCCCATGCACCTATGTATGAAAGTAAATCAGAGACAAATGGAGTCTCTGGTTTTGCAGGTGCTTCAGCAACATGCCTAATGGGAGATTCACTGTTCTTTGTGGCTGCTTTTGCAGTTTCATCAGCAATAAGATGTCCTTAGGCCACAAAGTCAGAGGCACAGGTGTGGGCAGCAAACTTCACTATAGCAAGCTGGTAAGGGGCATGTATGGCTTCAATAATAAATTTGAGTATTTGGAGTATTGTGAAATCATCAGTGAGCTCATGCGGTTGTGTGGGCATAAGCAGCAGAACAGGCATAGGCTGTATCTGTGTAGGTAATAGCACAGTGTCCTGTGAGTCATGCTTGAATAAGTGCTTAGAGCTTAGCCTTTTTTGCTTTTGTTCTTTAAGTGAATCACACCAGCCCCAAAATGTCATTCTTGACTGATGGGGAAGATGGAGGCAAATCCATCTACAAGAAGTGCACATATTGCATCTGGGATGCGGTCAGCGTATAAATATTCTTGAACAGTAATCTTTAAAGTGCTGAGTGCCACACAGTCATGGCAGCCAGTGATAGAGCTCGGCGGTCCATGCTATATCTGATAATAGTTTGTTCAGGTTGTGTGAAAAGCAAATCCAGAACATCTCAATGCAGTGAGGCAGGGCGTGTACAGCATAATTCACTTAGAGGCTAGTTTCCATATCCAAAGTGATTGAATTGAAATATTCCAGGGCAAAGAAAGCAGCAGACAGACAGGTCACAGAGGTGTAGGCCCCTAACCATGGAGTCCAGACAGGACCTAAAGTAGGCCAAATGTTTATGCCCCAGGATTGTTTTCTAGGTGAACACAGCCGCAAACCCCCTTAGTTTTTCAGTGGTATAGTGACTTGGAATTGTCCTGGATTTCCTAAAGCAGCTAACGAGGCAATGGCTAGATTGAGTTTCAAGAAACTATTTGTTGCTTCATCAGTTCAAATAATGGTGGCCCTCAGAGGTTTTCCAATTGTCAGTTCTCTGAGGTGTATAACAAAATGAACAAAATCACAAATCAATGGTCTGCTATACCCAGCCATACCCACAAAAAAACAAAAGCAGAATCTGTTTACTGTCTGAACAATAGAGGATGGCTTTCAGAAATAGTTAGCCACATTAAATTTGAAGCCCGCAGCAGCCCCAGTACACCCGCAAAGCTTGCAGGCTTGAAATTTGGCAGAGTTACAGAGTGATAAAATTAGACAAGCCCGCAACAGACGTGGCCGACATCCAAATTCGTAAACCATGCTTCTGCACGTTGTATTTGTGGCCATGAACATGATCAATTAGTCAAACCCGTGGTTAAGGGTTTAGATGGAGCCAATAGTAAAATAGATTGTCATCATTATGTCACAAAAATATATGGAGGTTAGATTTCAATCACTTATGGGTTTAAAGTACGAGTTGCGATCAGACCTGCCTTCCAAAAATAATGCAATATGAAATAATAATAAATATAATATTATAGTCCATGCGAGTTCTATTACATGTATTAACACATTGATTGCCAGGATCAGAATAACACTGAAATTAAACATAAAATAAATATTTTTTTTATTGCAGATTTGCAACCTTGAGAATGTTGTGCTATTAATTTGAATACTTCACATCACTTTCCCTTTATTTAAAATACAGTATTGTGTTTATATTTGCAATTACAGTGCTACGGACAGGACTTTAACCCCCTTGTGATTTTGGTTCCATTGTAACATTTATGGGCTTGACAGATCAAAGGCTTAGCTGAGATGGAGGACAGATTTTGAAGGCCCATGGGGTTTTTCCGCCTGTAACTCGCCGATAGTTTACTGGTAGCTGAAAGAGGCAAATTTAATAGCTGTAACTCTTGCAAGCTCCTTTACGGCTACGATTTCTAAAATTGTAGTAATTGAATGGCGCTCATACTGTGCTATTCATGGTCCTCTGTCCACTCATACTGTACCTGCCTAACATTACCCTCTGCAAATCCTAGTCTATGCGAAAACAGTAGAAGTCCGCCCACCAGCATGACGGGAACAGCAAGGGCGAAACTGATATAATTATCCACCTCTCTGCAAGTCTTAATCAAAGAGAAGCTGGAGACCTGGGCCCACCAGCATGTAGGCAAAAAAAGGGGACAGAATGATTTGACTGCTGAGGCAGTTTTTTGTTCTTAGGTCAGTCAAGGGCTTGGAAATGGCACTGTAAATAAAAACTTCCTATCGTACAGTTGTCGGTAATTCCTTAAATTGTTTCTTGGTCTGGGAGGTAGGCCAGCTGATGATGGACTCTACCTTAGAGATTTCAGGTTTCACCTGTTCTCCCACCAACCTATGACCTCAATACTGTGCATCTGCATAAGCTAACTGACAATTCTCCAACTTCATGGTCAGCCCTACCTGTTGAATCCTAAGACCTTCAGTGCATGTATCATGTGGGCTTTCCAGGTATTACTAATGATAGCTATAACATCCAGGTAGGCTTTAGCTAAGGACTGATGTTCCTGCAATATAATGTCAATTTATAGACAGATATAGCTTTTAAATAAAATAGTGTTTATTGTCAATAACACAATCAAATTATAATATAATATTTTTTACAGTACTATATTATTCACAGATGTTAATAACCCAATCAAATTGAAAACAATATTAATATGATTAAATGTTATGAAACATAAACCATCCTACCAACAAAACCTTCCTAGGATAATATAAAAATATAAATGAAATACTATTAATCAATATCTCCTTTTAGCAGTTCATAATCAAATGAAAACAAAATCAATGTTATCAATATAGTATACCAAAATAAAGTATTTGCAAAATATATACTTTTATATACCCAATAAAAAATATATAGTAATCAAAGGAATAATACTTCAGTAATCACCACAAATGGGAATAGCACAATACTATCTGAACAAAGGAAATAAATATATAATAGGCTTATCAATATCTAGGTGTATTGGTAATGATAAATCAATTTATCTATCTTGAACTAAAATAAAAAATAAATAAATTCTGCATTACAAAATTATTTTTTGGATCTTAAATTTGCAATTATCAATAAGGTTACAATATGGTTCCTTTTATATCTGCTGTTAGAAGTTAAAAACAGATAAATTGTCTATCAGGATATATCAGGATACCAAAAAAAGATTTGTCTTTTACGCTTGTCCTGAAAGTCTCCTCTCCTTTCTCTCTCAATCCCTCAGTCATTCAGTCCTTTCTCTTTCTTCAATAGTAGTTCTTATCTCCTATTTTTTTCTAATTCTTTACCTGTTAATTTTGGGAGATACACCTATTTATTTTTTCCAAGCCATCAACACATTTAAAATACATGGGCTAGGTGACACAGTTGTATTCGGTAAGGTTATTCAAATACTAGAGTGTATATTTTAGATAAACTCTTTGGTTTCAGGAAATAAAATTGAAGTCCCACCATTGTATAAACTGAAATTACAAACATTTATGTTTATCACCCATTGTTCCTTCTAATCTAAGTCCACCTGAATACACGGGATAGTTTCATCATGGTTAAATGAAACTTGTGAGATGTTTTAATTCTAAAATAAAATCTTAGTTCCACCATTGTTTAAACTGAAATTGCAAATATACAAACATTTATGTTTATCACCCATTGTTCCTCCTAATCTAAGCCCACCTGAATACACAGCACAGTTCTCAAACATTAAGTGAAACTCAGAAAATAGAATTAAAATCAAAAAGATATATCTATCTATATGTATAAATGTCAAAATCAAAAGGATTATATTAAAATAAATATTTAAAATACTGTATAATATAAGAGTTTTTACATATTATCCTTTCTGGAATAATGTCTCCCCATAAGGTAGGTGACATTATTACAGTAGTAATATATTGTGAATATATAAATATATTTGCATATCTATATATATTTCTTTATTTATCATTTTTATAGGGGTACATTTTCTGTATTAATCTGGATAGTGAGAGGGCTACTTTTTCTTATGTTATTATTCATACATACCCAATAACCCCCATCTAACCTAGGATACATAACACAATAGAAGCAAGAACTATAGTTGTTATCCCTATCCAATTAAGTTTGGCTATAATCTCAATGTCTTTTGGCTAGCGTTTATGATCATCTACAGTAATGTTGTTCTTCCTGATAATCATTTCAATGGTATGATTCAGTAAATGCTTTGGCCTTTGATCACTGGAATTATGTGATTTTTTATAACGTGTTCCTTAGTTGTTCCAACATCTGCTTCACAGTGGCCTGTGAATGGGCAATGTGGTCACAATACCACATTTGGGTTTCCTCCATTATTATATTGAATTGTTTTAAATCATCATCTGGGGATCAATGCTGAACAAGATCTTCTGCAATGTTATTCTCCTCCTGGTTAGGAAAAATCCTGGAGCAGCTTGGATAAAAATACCAGAGAAAGGACCAGGTTTCACAATAGCTTCCATCTGAACTTGCTGGTATAGGATCATCATCAGCCAGACAAGAGCGGCCTTTTCCTTCATCATTTTTGGATAATTTATTTTGGTTTCTATTTTTAATCAAAAGACAAGTGATTTTAATTATATATTCCTAACATGATGGGTTATGTAGACATATTAAGAGACAAAAGATGTTCATGTGTACAAAATGCAATGTTCCTAAATCATAATTCATCATGGCAATTATTCTCAATGATCCTTAACTAAAATCTAGGATGACTAGTTCTCATATTATTAATATGACTCATTTCTCCGCCATTTCACAATCTTTTGGGATCTGAATTTTATACACAACGGGTTCAATTGTATCTATAAGGGTATAAGGGCCTTTCCATGAGGGTAAAAACATTTTGTCTGTTGTCTGATTATGTAGGAAGTTATATAGATAATCTTGATCTGTGATGTCATATTTTTCTTAGATGTTTTCAAATCATAATAGTTTTAGATTTTTCTAGATTTCTTTGAGCAAACGCAAAAGCCTGTTGCAAATGTTTTCACAAATTCTAAATATATTGATGGGTGGTAGCAGCGTTTACTAAATTATGGTCTTGGGTACTATAGATAAGGTCTTGTGGGTGTACCATACGTCTCCCAGTCAAAGGTAACTTTATATCCCAAACCTTGCCAGATTGCTTTACAAATTTCTTTAAGATACTTACAATAGATTGGTTGTACTGTTCTACCCCATCACTAGAAGCGGAGCGGTAAGCAATAGGCAATTTACATTTAATACCTAGGATCGTACACATACGGCTCATCACCTCACTGGTGAAGTGTCTTCCTCTATCTGATTCAATTTTTTGTGGTTGGCCAAAACAAGAAAAGACATGGTAAATTAACAAAATCGCGGCGGTCTCTGCTTTACAGTTTGTTGCCGGAAGGCATTCTACCCATTTAGTGAATAAACATGTAATACTTAACATATATTTATTTCCTTTACATGATGTAGTTACCGGTCCAATAAAATCAATCTGTAAATCTGACCAGGACATATATATCCCCCTCTTCTGAAGAGGAGCCCTATGGGTAGGTGTATGGGATTGAAACTGAGGACATACCAATCATCCTTGACAGTAAGTTTGGACATCCATTATCATGTGTGGCCAGTATGCAAAATTGCAAAGTATTTCATACGTAATTTTCTCACCTCTATGACCTGATGTTGATGCATCATGGGCATGTTGTATTATCAGACCTCGATACGCATTGATGTATACCATTCTTAAATGTGCGTATAAGCAAACCATCTAAGATGATAAACTGGGATTATGACTTACCGTATATACTCGAGTATAAGCCGAGTTTTTCAGCCCTTTTTTTAAGGCAAAAAAGGGCCCCCTCGGCTTATACTCGAGTCACTCACCCACCCCCCCCCCCCCTCGTGTCTCTCTAACCCCCCCCATGTCTCTCTAACCCCCCCCCCCCCCCCCCGTGTCTCTCTAACCCCCCGTGTGTCTCTAACCCCCCGGTGTGTCTCTAACCCCCAGAGAGGGGGAGACAAGAAAAGGGCACACAAGAGGGGGGACACAGAGGGCACAAGAGGGACACAGGGGGCAGCACATGTCCCACCCTCGGCTTATACTCGAGTCACTCATTTTACCCATTATTTTGTGGTAAAATGGGTGCCTCGGCTTATACACGGGTCGGCTTATACTCGAGTATATACGGTAATTAGAATCCTGAAATATTCCTTACTTGACACATCTTTTTATCCATATTCTGTATCTTTATGGGATTGCTGTCTAGTGATAGCCTGAATTTGCAGTAAACCCACAAGGTGGTCAAGTTTGAAGAATTCCCATAATAGGGCACCTTGTTTGCTAGTTTATAAGCTAGAACATTTTCTTCTTTATTCTGACCCTTTATGTCCCTTTGTTTTCTTCCAATATATGTAATGATTACAAAATCCTTATGTTATATTGCTGTGTAAATAGCATAATATATAGCTATCAATTCTGCTCCTTGACTACTCTTGGGTCCTATTTTACACATCTTGGGAGGAATTGGAAAACTATCTATCCATATACCATATATACTTGAGTATAAGCCAAGGTTTTCAGGCCTTTTTTAATGGCTGAAAAAGGCCCCCTTGGCTTATACTCAAGTCACCCTGTGTCTCTTTCTCCCAGAGTCTCTCCACTCCGTGCCTCTTCCTCCCCTCTCCCTCCCCTGTGTCTCTTTCACCCCCTCTCCCTCGTGTCTCTTTCCCTCCCCCTCCCTTATCATCCTCCTCATCCTCGCTCCTCAACCCCCCTTCTCAATAGCCCTCCTCATCCTCCCTTCTCATCCTCAACCCCCCTCTTCAACCCCCTCCTCATCCTCAACCCCTTCCTCATCCTCAGCCCACCTCCACAACCTCAACTCCCCTCCTCAACCTCAATCCCCCTCCTCACTTTACCCCTCTCTAATTACCCCCCTCTCCCTTTCCCCTCACTTACCTTCCATCAGCAGCTGCTCCTCCGCTCCTCCCCGTGTCTTCCGACTTTGTCGGGACCCTGATATTCTAATGACGTGACTTCACATGCGCGTCACGTCATTAGCATTGGCCGGGTCTTGACACAGCCGGAAGACGCGCGGAGGAGCAGCTGATGGAAGGTTAGAAAAAGAGAGGGGGAGGTAATTAGAGAGGGGTAAAGTGACGAGGAGGGTCGAGGTTAAGGAGGGGGTTTAGGTTGAGGAGGGGGGTTGAGGATGAGGAGGGGGGTTGAGGTTGAGGTGGGGGGTTGAGGATGAGGAGGGGGATTGAGGATAAGGAGGGGGGTTCAGGAGGGGGGTTGAGGAGGGGGGTTGAGGAGGGAGGTTAATGAGGGAGGTTGCGGAGGGGGGTTGAGGATGAGGAGGGAGGTTGAGGAAGGGGATTGCGTAGGGAGGATGAGGAGGGGGGTTGAGGAGAGAGGATGAGGAGGGAGGATGTGGTGGGTGGTTGAGGATGAGAAGGGAGGATGAGGAGGGCTGTTAAGGAGGACGGTTGAGGAGGGAGGATGAGGAGGATAATAAGGGATGGGGATGGAAAGAGACACGAGGGAGAGGGGGGAAAGAGACACAGGGAAGGGAGAAGGGGTAAGAGACAGAGGGGAGGGAGAGGAGGGGAAGAGACACAGGGGAGGGAGAGGGGGGGAAAGACAGAGGGGAGAAAGAGGGGGGAAAATACATAGGGGAGAGAGAGGGGGGACACAAGAAAGGGGCAAAGAGGGCACACAAGAGGGGGACACAGAGGGCACAAGAGGGACACAGGGTGGAGCACATTTTCCACCCTGGGCTTATACTCGAGTCACTAAGTTTTTCCAGTATTTTGTGGTAAAATAGGTGCCTTGGCTTGTACTCGGGTCGGCTTATACTCGAGTATATACAGTATTTCCTATTCCAGCAACTATTTTATTTTCTGTATCTATCTCTACATGATAGGCACATCCATCTACATAAACTGTGGGTAATGATTTGCTAAATATCTCTTCATATATCTTGTGAGGGGAAAAAGTATATTCCTCCATAAGGTCTACAGTATATTAGAATAATCTTCTTTAAAGGGGTCTGGAGCAGTACAATCATATAAATCCACTAATCCTTGGGCAACTGGATTCTTTTTATTTTGGTCCAAGCAGTTATGTGGCTATTTGATAGATTACCAGACCTTATTTTATTGCTCTGAATATATTGTAATGATTGGTGTGCTGTTTCAACTATTATTTTCTCACCTTGTAAAAAAATGCAAAAATTTTGAAGCGCCCATACTGTAGTGAATAGAGCCTTTTTACAATCAATTTTAACTCCACAGGTGATAGTGTTTTACTCTCACAAGTGATAATCTTGTTATGTTGGTCATATTGTTGATATAACACAGCACTTAAACAATTATCAGTATAACCAGTTTCTAAAAAGAAAGGTTTACCTCATTATGGGTAAGCTAGGCAAGGGGCCTGATTTAGCTTCTGTTTTAAATAATTTACGGCTTAGTTCTGAATCTCACCTCATTTCCATGGCTCACCTTTCTTTAACAATCGTATGAGGGGTCTTGTTATTTCGGCATAATTCTCAATACATTTACGAGAATAATTAGTAATGCCTAGAAATTATCTCAATTCTTTTGGAGTGGTAGGCATTTTAGTTTTAAGAAGGGCCTCTACCTTCTTTTTTCTGTGGATTTATGCCATCAAGAGTATTCTCATGACCCAAAAATGGAACTTTAGTACAACAACTCTGAGACTTTTGGAGAGATGTTTTAACTCCTGCATGTCTTAATTGGTCCAAAACATGTTCAATCTCTGTGATATTTTCATCAAATTCGCTACTCTTAATCAAGATGTCATCCACATAGGTTAATGTCCCTCGCTCTTGAGCATTAGGCATTGCCTTATGCAAGAAAATAGAAAATTAATTTCCCGAATTTATAAATCCAAAGGGAGTTTTAGTCTAGGTATATTGTTGATTTCCAAATGTGAAAGCTAATTTATGTTGGTCTTCTTCACTTACTTTAATAGTCCAATAACATTGGGCACATTTGCCTTAAAAATATTATAAGAACTATGCACCGGTCTTATAATTCCCCTTGATTCCAGATTTTTTATTTCAGCCAATGATTCATAGGAGGCAAGGGGTAATATATATAACAAACACAGATGGCATACTGGGATCAGTTTTAATTTTGACATGTAAATCTGTCAAGCCATAATCATATGAATCTTTAGAAAATAATACATTAGCACATGTCTTAAATTTTGGCGTTCAATATCATTAGAGCATCTATCAACTATAACTATCTATTTCTCTACTCTTTCTTTAAACCCAGGGAATACCTCAGGCTGACTAATTGCATAAGCTTCCTCTAGTTGTGTAGATAGATCAGTGGTAATTGAGCTTATTGGCATCCTATTAACCACATTATTTTCATATTCTTGTTCATCTATATTTTGATAAAAAATGAGTTTCTAATCTGTGATTCCACAATTTCCTTCTATGGAATGCAAGGGATAAATTGAACAATAAATAAACCTTTTGGTTGAGAATCAAAACATTGGTCAATAATTTGATCTTCATTCATATATTCCTCTGGTATTAAACCAAAAATGTAATTTGTAACTTCAGATGTGAAATATTCTGCATCAATGGCCATTCCTACTATAGATCCCTTCTCCGTATGTTTTTGATGGGATGCTATGTTATTTACTAGAATAACAAAATGTATTTGTGTCACATTAATTAAAGGTGTATGAGTGATGTTGAGGCCTTTTTGTTGGGTTTGATAACTAAGATTAACAAAAGCATATGTGCTTTGAATTCTTTGCCCCTTTTTTACCTGTAAGGGTAGAGAGAATTGGACTACTCCTTCTAGTATAGTGACAGTTCATTCCATCTGTATGGTTATTGTATAAGGCATCTGTTGTGCATATTTTAATGCTTCTGAGTCATTACTGAAATCTAGTGGTGATTAATAAAGAACATTATGGACTAAATCAATTTGAAAAGCAAACCAATGCAACAAATAATATCCAAGATAATTCGGATATTGGGAATCCTCTAACACCTGGAACAAGTGTACAACCTTTTTATCTCTAAAAGAAAGGGGTATTAGAAAACTGTCTGTAATAGCATGGGTTGAGGTTTCATGATCAATTTTATGTATACACTAGCAACTTGCCCGTCAATAAAATGTTAAAGCTGGGAATGCTGTGTGCCACACAATGTGAGTCTCTGACACTCTTAGCTTTTTTGTTATCTACAAAGAAGTACAACAATTATAATATTTATTTTTTATTTTTGTAACATTCAACTTGTATTTCATCAACTGTTAAACCATATTAACATTTTTATTTATCATCTATTCAGTAATAATATAACAATGTATAACATTTGTATGAATACGTATTGTGAACCATTACATAAAGCTTTGTAACATGCAACTTATATTGGAAACAGTGGTCAACCAATTATTTTTAACAATACTAACATTTTTAATTCTGAGCTATGCATGAGTAACATAACAATAGGTCAACTTTGTATGAATGAGTATCTTAAACCATTACAGAATGCTTCTTAACATACAATTTGTAGTTGAACTACTGGTAAATAACTACTGGTAAAGCACATGGGTATTGAATCCAGAGGAAGGCAAACAGTAAAAAACCCCATTGAAACTTAGCCAATTGTATCAAAGGGGGAAAAAAATTTTTCTTCCTTACCCCAGTAAAAAAAATAATTCTTCCTTACCCCAGTAACGGACGATCAGATTACTCCCTGGATGAATCCTCTCTATTATACATTTACATTTTGAACAAATGATTATGCTCCCACTGACATAAACCCTTAATAACATCCAAGAAAACAACTTTTCAAACCTGTAAAATACAATGTTAACAATGCAAACATTAACGTAATGTAATAACATTGAAACTTAAATTGGTAAAAAATATAGCGATCTTGAATATTGAATCCAGAGGAAGGCAAACCCCCAAAAAACAGTGAAACGTGGTCAATTGTTTCGAAGTGGGCAAAAAAATGAATTCCTTCCTGACACCGATCGGATTACTCCCTGGATCAATATTCTCTACGTAATTAAACATTTACATTTTTAGAACAAATAATCATCCTCCTACTAACATGAACCCTTAATTACATACAATGAAACAACTTTTCAGTCCTTGGAAAACACAATTTTGACAAACATGAACTTAATGTATTATAATTGAAACAGGAAATTTAGGAAAATGCTGGCAAAAATCCCTTCCAAGACATTCCAATATTTTTTTGTTTTGTATGTCGAAGTGGTTCCCTTAAAAAGAGCCCAGCAGACTTGTAATTTTGTCTATGGGCTATAACCATATTGTTGTTGTTTTATTTTTGTTCACTTTTTGTTTGAAAATGGCACATAGAGTTTCCTATGTGAAATAATGGTCCTCTAAAAACACACCGCCAGACATCAAAGTTCGTCTGCAGGGTATAACCACTGTTCTCTCTGTGTTTTGCCATTGAATAGAGTTTCCTTAGCGAAATAGTGGTCCTCTAAAAAGAGCCCGAGAGACATAAAATTACATCCTCAAAATAATTAATCCACATTAATGTGTGCATTATACTTCATGAGCAAATGTGGATTGTATGGTACCACATATCTGTTATCAACTTTTTTTCTACGAATAATGGCATTGTGTCCTTCTCTTCTTCTATATAATAGATAGCCATCACAATTAGCATTTGTTTTGTCTCTTTTTTTTGTGGAAATTCTTTAGTGCATTTTTTATTTTCCATACATGGTGATTGCTGATTAATATCTCATCATGGTCCATGACTCATGAGATGAGTTACAATCTCATTTAGTCTACCATGTATTTCTGGATCTGGTAGTTCAGCAATAATCACTGAATCTACTTTATCACCAGTATTCAATTTATATTTCTCTTGAAGGATTACAATAATATGTGCATGTGGAAGGCCTTTTTTTTTTAAATTCGATGGTATAAACATAAGCCAGACATTTGCCAAATAACTGAGTTATGGTTATGTCACATATTAATTCAGTTAATTTGATTTTGAAGACTCTTGCCACTAAATCTGGTCTTTCGGAAGCAGTTTGTCCATTTAGAAAATTCTGTACAATCTCTGGCCGTTGTGGATTACACGTAAATGTAATAAATAAATCTGGTTTTCCAAATTTAGTTACAATAGCCATAGCATCATTGTATCTTTCTCGCATATTGAGAGGAGATCCTTGGCAAGAAGGTAAAATGATAGCTTTGCCCGCTAGCAGCTCTCTGTTTGTAGCTACCTCAGCTACATAATCCATCAGTCCACAATACTGTTCTACACATAGTTTATCTTGTTGATATTTTATGAAATTTAAATTATTTTCCTCAACAAATAAGAGTCAATGATCCATTGTGTCAGTCTTCCACCGCATAAAATTGGATTAAACCCATCTTGAATGGCAGTTTGAGCCACTTTAAATTCAAGCATGGAAATGTTATTTCTGACACGTTCTTGAGAATTTGGGTAATTGTTAAGTGTTAATTTGGGTTGCCATCCGGCTTCCCCATTGAGGAAAAAAAATAGATATGTCATTGGATCTAAATTAGTACTTAAGATACTTATGTTGATGTAAGGTTGCTACTCATTTCTGGGATATATTCTAATATCCCTCTGAAATGGTCATTCTCCCTCATCATTTTGAAAGACCATTGCAACCTCATTTGATGTTGGTAAGTTGTAACGGCGTATATCAGTATGGCGATCTTTTAAGAACCATATTGACTTTTGGGATTGGTAATTTATGTCGTTCTGCATGAATTAGTTGTTTTTGTTCTATTTCTGACAATTTTTTATAAGCTTAAGTGTACAGGTTTTGGGCCATAATTTTATCAGGCTCTATAAAAACAATGGGTAAGCATTTTTTTATTTTCTGGAAGCTGCATACGTTGTTCAACAGCTTCCATTGTATCTAGGACATATAGTTGAGCAAATTTTCTTTGCTCCCCTTCTTCTGGATGTAAATGAGAAATACAATGGTACATTTGTCCTTGTAATTTGAAACCCATAGATGCAAAGGATATGGCACTATTATACAATCTTATGTTTGTTTTGAAATGTTGGTAATTAGGGAAAGTAGGCTCAGTCATAAGGCTTTTTATATATGTTGCGATGTGTTTTCTTTCTGGAAGTCTTACCTTGCCTTTTTGACAGCAACGAATGAACTGGCCATCTCTGGGTCTTTCCTTTTGGAAATGATAAGCCCCACAAAACTGACAGATAATATTCATATTATCACAATTATGAACCTCTACTGTTAATGATTTAACTAAAGGACAATTCTGAGAACATATATCAATATGACTCTCTAAATCATTAGAATTCTTCTCAGATCGTTCAGCAACATTTTCTAAATGCTTTTGTTCTTTTAGTTGCCTTCTTGAGCTTGGATGTTAGATTGTCAGGCGCTAGTCTTTTGGTTGCAAGTCTCTCCCATTCTTTTTGTCATTGAATTACATTTTGCTCCTGCGTCTGTTGCTCTGCCCATCTTTTTTGACGTCCTCTAGTTTGACGTCTTTTATTTTTCTTTTTATTGTAAGTATCTGCCATATTAATCTGAAAATAAAAGTCGTACATCAGTACTTTTGCTCCTTTAATTATTTATTTGTTTTAAATCAACTTGTTATTTTGTTTTTGTTATTTTTTTACCTATCCTGTTTTATAGCACCACTGTTGGTATTATGGGGTTAGCTTTATGAGGTTGTACTTAGCAGATTAGTTAGGTAGCAGTCTATTTTGTGAAAGGTGCAAACCAAACATGATATGTCCTTCCATTTCTTGTGTTATTCTGTTTTGTGTGTGGCAGTGTTGTCGTTAGGGGTTTAGTCGTGTTTTTTGTGGGCCGCTGTTGTCATTAGGGGTTTAGAGTATGGAGTTGGGCTTAGAGGGTGTCGCACACAAAATAGTATATATCCTTCCATTTTGTATATATTAACACCATTGTTCTTTTCTGTTTTGTGTGCACTACTTTTGGAATTAGGGGTTAGGGTACCCCTTTTTTTTGTGTTGCTTTCCTGTTTTGCATGCGGCAATGTTGTCATTAGGGGTTTACGGTTATGGTGTTAGGCTTAGAGTGTTAGTTAGATTGCAGTATGTTTCCACAAAGGCAGACACAAAATAGGATAGGTCCTTCCATTTTATACAGTATGTGTAAAAAGCAGCACTTGATTTTTTTTTTTTTTTTTTTACTTGTAATACTGTACCTCTTGTCTTCAATGTGTTGTGTATACATTCCTGTAGATATGATGAGACTCTCAAGGCAGTGTCTATTGAGAATCACAGAGAGAGATGCAAATGTTAAAATAACATTTCAATCAATTTGTTTTTGTTTTAAGACCATACAAAACAGGATATATACTACAATTGTGTATGTATGCAGAGAGGTTTAGCTTATAGGGTTAGGCTTAGACAGTGGTGCATATAAAAACAGGAAAGATCCTTCCATTTATTATGTTTTAAGAACATTTGTTTTAGTATCCTGTTTTGTGTGCGCCACTGTTGGCATTAGAGGTTTAGGTTATGGGATTAGGCTTAGAGTTTGGGGCACACAAAAGAGGCTAGATCCTTCAATTTTTTATGTGTTAACAACATTTGTTGTAGTATCCTGTTTTGTGTGCCCCACTGTTGGCAATAGGGGGTTAGGGTACCTTTTTTTTGTGCTATCCTCTTTTGTGTGCGCACTGTTGGCATTAGGGGTGTAGGTTAGAGGCTTAGGCTTAGAGGGTTAGTTAGGTTGCAATATGGTTTCACATTATACTGTACCTGTTGTCTTGAATTTGTTGTTATATTTTTTCAACCTCAGATATATTTTTTTCTAAGTCCAGCGGGTCGTAATATTTCCTTTTCAAACTGTTACAGGCCGTCATTTTTCAACGCAATTTTTTCAAACTGCTACGGTGCTTGCACTGTAAATTGGATAATTGAGATTTCTGTTGATCTGTAGTCCTGCAGGTCGTAGGGATGATGCCTGAAGTCGTGCGTGGTCTTCAGCTCAGTGAGCACCTTGGCTGCTCACTGCCTAAGTTGTACTGGGACATAGGGCACTCATTGCCTGCAGCAGCGGCCCTCGCTTTACATGTGATTGGTCATAAGGTTGAGAATTACAAATTAATTTAGGATTCTGCACTTGTTTTAATAAACTTTCATTAATGTAACTGTGTTCATGTGTTAAAGCTATTTTGGCTTGTTTAGGATTCCACATACTTATGATATTTATGGGGATAAATAAACCCTCATCTCTTATTTCTATGTTTGCCATATTTTGGAATGTCTAGATATTTTAAATGGTTTAGAGGTTTTCCTGTTTAGTGAAATTGTTAGGACAGTTCCCTCTATATGAGTGTTATCTATGTGGTTCTGATTAATTTGGATCACATTTTCATCATTTATTTTTTTCTCCAGAAATGTCATGGCATTGGATTATTGTCATTTCAGGTGGTAGATTATTTTGAAAATGAATTTCCACTGAATTTTTCATTTGTTTCTATTACATGACAATTCCTTGGCATATTGGATTTTTAAACCTTTTCATAGTTTATAGGAAAGCTAACTTGTGACCATATTACTCCATCAATGCAGTCTATTATTGGACTTAATCACCTGAGTAGATCAGTCCAAATTAAGAGATTCAGTAACATCCACCACTATTATGTGGATGTTTTACTCTTATTTCCTATCATAATATTCAAGCTTCAATTTTCAATCTTAAAAATTTCAATGAATGATTTCAGAACAGTTTTCTTATTAGCTCCAAGTTCTATTTATTGATACATGTCTTGTGAAAGAACAGTTGCTTGGGAGCCTGTATCTATTATCCCTTTGGTATCCATGGAGTCTACATCTTGTGTACTAACAGGAACATAGGGCCCTATTAAATTCGAGCTGCGGATGAATTCGTATCTCGCAAAGGCCCATCGTAAGTCGATTTACGATATCCGAGTCGACTTGCGATTGAATTGCGATTGACTTGCGTAATTTCGGACTACTTTGCCGAGATTTGCCTCCGATAAGCGCTACGTAGTAAGTAGCGGACAAGAATTCCTTGCGTAGACTCTCGTATCTCGCAAATTCGCTAAGTGCACAAAAAACCCACGTAAAATGGTTTACGCATTACGTACAGACAACTTAAAAATCTAAAAGTGAGTTTAACAGAGGAAAAGCATGGAAGGCCATTACAATTGATTTAACCATCCCCTCCCCCCACCAAAGCCAAGGCATTATACAACCAATTAGTTGTTACATTTTGAATGAAAAGCCATGCTGCAGCTTACATAAACCAAAATTAAAGACACACTACCTGATTACATAAAAACACTAAAACATCAAGAAAATGCCATATTAACCCTGTTATTTTGTATACATGTTGCTCATCACATCTACATTTGGGAAAACAAATATGGGGCACATGGAGAATGTGAATATGTCCTGTTCAGTCTTTCGGTCGGGTCCCACTCTGACCCTCTGTCACTGCTTTCTTACAAGGTTCCTATGCCGGTGAGACCGGAGTGGGTTGTCAGTTCCTTCCCCAGTGGTTTGGGATTTGGCCCTGCATTCAGCTTTCCCTCTCACCCCCACAATGACCCTTAATGAGATAGCTCACAGCTTCATTGAAATACACAATACCTCTTGTTTGGTCTTTCGGTCGGGTCCGACTCTGACCCTCTGGCACTGCTTTCTTACAAGGTTCCTATGTCGGTGAGACCGGAGTGGGTTGTCAGTTCCTTCCCCAGTGGTTTGGGATTTGGCCCTGCATTCAGCTTTCCCTCTCACCCCCACAATGACCCTTAATGAGATAGCTCACAGCTTCATTGAAATACACAATACCTCTTGTTTGGTCTTTCGGTCGGGTCCGACTCTGACCCTCTGGCACTGCTTTCTTACAAGGTTCCTATGCCGGTGAGACCGGAGTGGATTGTCAGTTGTGCTGTCACTCTCCCACCCACAATGACCCTTAATGAGATAGCTCACAGCTTCATTGAAATACACAATACCTCTTGTTTGGTCTTTCGGTCGGGTCCGACTCTGACCCTCTGGCACTGCTTTCTTACAAGGTTCCTATGCCGGTGAGACCGGAGTGGGTTGTCAGTTCCTTCCCCAGTGGTTTGGGATTTGGCCCTGCATTCAGCTTTCCCTCTCACCCCCACAATGACCCTTAATGAGATAGCTCACAGCTTCATTGAAATACACAATACCTCTTGTTTGGTCTTTCGGTCGGGTCCGACTCTGACCCTCTGTCACTGCTTTCTTACAAGGTTCCTATGCCGGTGAGACCGGAGTGGATTGTCAGTTGTGCTGTCACTCTCCCACCCACAAGCGCAGCAAACACACACAGAAGGTTTGCAGAGGCACAATGAGCACCAGCCAACTCACCTCCATCAGGGGTAATCGCCACTACTCTTATCCAAGGAAGTCCCACGCCATTGCTGGTGGCCATGTGCCAAGATGACCATTCATTCCCATTTGGTGACCTCCCATTATGTTCTGCTATTCATCAATTTACATTAGTTTCGATTGCGAAGTGATGTTGGGGAAGTGCGTGTGAGAGCAGAATTGACGGACAAATCAATAATCACTGGAGAAGGAACTGACAACCCACTGCAGTATCACCTATCATTATCCTTTTAGGCCCACAGGGGAATGTTCCTACTCCCCATTCCCGCTAATTGTACTTGGCCTGTGCATTAACCCTTTATTATGCCTAGATTGTAGATCAATTAAATGCATTATATGATATCTAATGCTATTAGGACTATTATTCCTCTTAGTATGTATGGATCTATTGCAGGTTAACTAGTGCTAATTAGTTTACAGCTATAGTAATGTGACACTAATGTGATGCATGTGGATGTCCCCTAACCCCAACCATTGAAAACACACCGACATGGGGAGAACAGGATAACACAGCTTTATTTTTGGACACAGACCACAATCAGCAGTGGTCAAGACTGTGCATTCACAGAACGGTATAACACAGCTTTATTTTTGGACACACACCACAATCAGCAGTGGTCAAGACTGTGCATTCACAGAACGGTATAACAAAACTTTATTTTTGGACACAGACCACAATCAGCAGTGGTCAAGACTGTGCATTAATATCATGGGTGTGGTGTGGGCGGGTCCCGAGAGAGCAAGGGGCTAAATAAAAAAAAGGGGATACCTACAGGGGTCAATCTAATAGTCTAGAATAAGCATGATGCATAGCACCTACCAGGGTCACATGCTGCAACCGGAACCAGAAATCTCTCCATTTAACTGAAGAAACCATTAGAGTGCACGGCACTTACAACTTGTCTGGATCTGTTCAATTGAACAAATGATTCAACCTCTGGACTGTGTAATCCAATCCAGTTTCACACATACAGTGTGGTTTGTGAAATTGCCCACAAAAATGAATGGTCAACAAAAAACAAAAAAGGCGGAGGAGGCTAAAAAAAAATAATGACAATGCATGTACAGTAAAGTGCTAAATACTGTACCAATATACCAACTCACCTGATTCCCATCTGCAAGCATTACTAACTATTAGCTAGGTCTATGGATAATGAGTAATATGGGCAAATAGCCATTAATATGGACAGGACACAAAGGCCAGCAGCCACATTCACTGTTTCTTACATCAGACCCAAAGATCTGTTCTCAGACCGATATTGAGGTCAGGATCACATGCTTTATTAGTGCATATATTAATGCTGGCTGTCATTAACATGCCATTGTGAGACTTTGCAAGTCCACCGCCATAGCGGTATTAGTCTACATTTCAGCTAACAATAATCATGTCTGAGATATCTGGCAATATGATAGCTTTAAGATTGTGGGAGCTACATGTTAAGGAGGGGGCTGTCATTGGAGTAATGTCTACCTGAGAGGCACTTGTAAAACCTTACGCCTCATATAATTCCTCCACTATGCTTGCAGATGCAGGAGATGCCTTCATGGGCCTGAATTGTACCTAAAACAAAACAAATGGAAAGAAAAACATAAAGAGAAAACATAAAATCTAAGGGCCTAAAAAAAAGGGGACTGCAGCATCCCTTCCCAACAGCATTCCCCAGTGACCATCAATTGGTGGCATGTTCAACCGAACCCTACGTGTCCACAGAGAAGAGGATCATGGACCATGTAATGGGAGGTAGCCATCTGCATACAAAATGTCACCATCACATAGGCAAAGATCCAAAACTCTGTAGCCAGGCTAGATGAGGTCAGCATTGTGACCAATAGATTGTCACTGAGGAGTGCTGTTGAGAAGGCACAATTATGTCCACAGCCCCTAGGTCCTCCGCCGCCTGGGCACAGGACCTGCATCGTCCGCGGCCGGACGCCGTCTCCTTGGTGGTGGGGGAGCAGGAGGAGGTAGTGGCACCACGGGTGGTGGTGGCGGCGGAGGCATGGTGGAAGGAGAGGAGGGGCCAGGTTGCTGTTGGCTGGTGACCTGCCCCGTTCCCAGCAGCCTGACCAAATGCTGCTCCAGCCTACGATGATGGCTCCTCTCCTTCCTAAAGCGCCTGTCCAGGCTGCGCCTCATGCCAGAGATGTTGGCATCAATCCTATTCACGACGGCCAACAACTCCAGCAGCGCAGCCTCGGTCGTTGGTGGTGGGGGCTCGGGTCCTGCTGGCAGGGCCGGGTGGGAAGATGGCGGGGACAGAGAGGGGAGGATCTGGGACCCGGCTGGAGACAGGGTCTCGGATGTTGTTGTCCCCGGTGGCTCAGAGTGTGGGGAAGGAGGAGCTGTGGCATATTCCACTCCTTCTGAGGGCCCCGGCGAGATGGCAAGTCTTTGGAGGAGGGGGACAGTCGGGCTCTGGACAGGGGGGCTGTCAACGACCACGACCTCCCCCTCCGAAGAGCCAGGGCCCTCGGATGAGCCTGTAGCCTCCTCCCCCTGAGCGGTCTCCTGCGGGGCGGGGGCTGACGGCCCCGCTCGTGGCTCATCACTGGACCCAGACCTCCTACTGGATGCTGAAATAGAGAAAAGAAAGGTACATGTCATTAGTATGCTGATCAATACATTGATATGTTTTCACTCCTAACTATCTGACATCTAGGCCTGAACATGGATGATTCTCCTAATTGCAACTCCCATTAGCTCTCATTTGCTAGATTGGATCTATTCTTTGGTTTCTTGTCTTGACCTCTCCTGGCTCCTAACACTGTCTGGATTTTGCCTGCGGTCTGTAACTGCATAGGCTGCATTGGGCGCACCAGTACATGGACTCTATTGCTTAATTACTCTTGGGGTGGCCAGGAATGACAGTGATTTGTCAGCTTCATGGATTTAATGATACATCCATCCATCCCTTGTTAATTCCATGGAGCTGACATGTCAGTGTCCTTGTTGGTCACCATGTGTAGTGTGTGTGATGCACATGTGGTGGCATGTTGGTGTATGTGATATTCACCTGAACTGGAGGCTGGGTCGTGCTGGGCCACCGGGGATGAAGCTCCAGCTGCGGGCGATGGTCCTAGAAAGTCCCTTGCGATCCTCTCCCACTCCTTATAGGCGACACTGTGTCCCTCCGCTTCTCTGGCCATCTTCCTTTTCACCGTGGCCCTGATATCCACATATCTGTGCTTCAAGGACCTCAAGCCCCTAGGAACCGTGGACACCTCCTTCATCACTTCCACTACCTCCTTCCAAGCCTGAGCCTTAGGCCCAGGCTTCGCTTCCCTTGCAACAAGGATGACGGGCCGGTCACGGATCGCACCCAGGAGGACCATATTCTCCTGGGGCGTATAATTACGGGCCCTGCGCCTGCCCTTGCCAATAGCCCCTTGCTCTCTCGACTGTGCTGGGGGACCCTGGCCTCCCTGCACTCTTCCTGAGGCCTGTCCCTTCCCCAAACTACCCCGCCCCCTGGGAACAGGCCCCTTCCCCTCTGTCCCTCCTCTCTTAGTGCCTCTGTCTCCCTCCTCCTCCTCCTCCCCCCCCTCTGGGAAACACTCCTCCTCCTCCAGGGACACCTCCTCCTCTGGGGACACCTCCTCCTCTGGGGACACCTCCTCCTCCAGGGACACCTCCTTCTCTGGGGACACCTCCTCCTCTGGGGACACCTCCTCCACCCTCCACTACACTCTCCTCACTCTCCTCACTCTCCGCTCCTCTCCTCTCCTCCTCTCTCCACCTATCTCCTCCCTCCATGCTCAAAAAATACAAAAATAAGGATAACTCAAAATAAGTGTAACTGTTATATATGTGATGGAAACAAAAGTGTATGTTCTATGTGTTTTTAATAACTGTTGGGGGATGCGGTGCAAAGGTTGGGGGGGGGAGGTGTGTGTTGTGTGTCCTAACGCTATGTATGTCTCTATGTGTCTTTAATCTATGTGTCAGGCAAATATGTGTAATGTGTAAATATCTGTAACTCTTAAGTGTAAATATGCTAGTAATAAAATACAAAACAATCAAAAAGAGTGCGCCTACAAATCAAAAGAACGATAAAGAAATAAAAGTATTACTGGAATGTCTGTTGGAAAGAAAAGATGTGTGTGCTATGTGTATTTAATAAGTGGTGGGGGATGGGGTGTGTTGGGGGATGGGGTGTGGTGGGGGGAATAGGTGTGTGGGGTGTGTGTCCTAACTATATATATGTCTCTATGTGTGTTATTTAATCTATGTGTCTTGCAAATATGTGAAATCTGTAAATATGTGTATTGCTTAGAATATAAGTACTTAGGAAGTAAACAAGAAACAAGACAAAAAAGTAATCTACCTCTCTCCAAACCACTAATCTCACAACTCAAACTCTCTCCCACCTGCTCCTGAAACTGCGTGCTAACTCCAATGGCTCTTACAACACAGTCAGCGCATGGGTTTGTATCACTCACATTTATAAGCTCATACTGTCAATCAAATTCTTAGCTCGTACGTGATTGGCTGAGAGGCGTGTCTCGCTAGTACGTCCCCTTATCAGCTTGCGAGCGCGCCAACAGACTCAGCCAATTACATACGCACTTATAGTGTCAGGCCGCCAAGTGCGTATGTAATTGGCTGAGAGTCCCAATACATACGCACTTGGCGTCCCGCGTTGGGCTTCTCAGCCAATTACATACGCACTTGGCGTCCCGCGTTGGGACTCTCAGCCAATTACATACGCACTTGGCGTCCCGCGTTGGGCTTCTCAGCCAATTACATACGCACTTGGCGTCCCGCGTTGGGATTCTCAGCCAATTACATACGCACTTGGCGTCCCGCGTTGGGACAGCCAATTACATGCGGCCAAGTGCGTATGTAATAGGTTGAGAGGCTTCTTGACTTAAAATCATCAGCTGGAATGCCATGTAAAGATCCACAGGTGACCAATGGCAAAGCAGAAATTAACGTGCCTAATACCAGATCATGCAATCAACAAGCTATATAACCCCATCCCCAACAAGTCATCAGCATGTCTGAAACAGCATGGATGATCATGTGAGAGGGATGAGGGCTAGGATGAGTGGGCGTATGAGGTTGAGACGCTTTTGTGCAGCTCAACTAGCACAGTATGAAGACCAGGAAGCAAGGTGTGTGATTGAGGGGGTGATGGGGAGTGGCAGAGAGGAATGTCTGGGAGTGAATGAGGGTGTGAGTGGTGATGTGATCCATGCTGGGGCAGAACCAAGCCAGGCAAGGGAATTACCACAGGCCATGCCTAGTATCAGGGAGGAGAGAGAGCTCCAGTAGCACAGGGACAGATGGATATAGGGCCACCTGCACCCAGGGAGGCTGACAATGTTGTCGGTGATCAGCTGCTTGGGGGAGTACAGGATGTGTTGGCTCAGTCAGAAGGGGGGGAGCCTGACCAGGAGCCTGACCAGGAGCCTGACCAGGAGCCTGTGAGGAGGCGGGCACCCAATGTGTACAGGGAGAGACTCACATTAGAGGGGTTAACTGATGGGGAGGTGTATGAGCGTTTTCGGCTGACCCGTGCCAGTCTTGGGGAGCTCTATGAGGTTCTCAGAGCGGACCTTGAGCCTCGCTCACGGGCAAATAGAGCCATCCCAGGAATGACACGGATGTTAGTTGCAATACACCTCCTTGCTTCTGGGAGCTTTCAGACCACCCTGAGCATAGCCGGAGGAATGTCTCAGCCAAGCCTCTCGAATTGTCTGAGTGCATTCCTCCGTGCTATTGGTCGTAGAGCTGCCAGATACATCAGTTACCCTAACACTGCTGAAGAGATCTCGAAGGTGAAGTTCGATTTCTTCCAATTAGGAGGTATCCCCAATGTGCTTGGTGCTATTGACTGTACACACGTGGCACTGATACCTCCTAGAGAGCAAGAAGCGCTGTACAGAAATCGTAAGCATTATCATTCAATCAATGTACAGGTTGTTTGGGATGCGAACATGCGCATACAAGGTGTGTTTGCAGGCTTCCCGGGAAGTGCTCACGACGCCTATATCCTGCGTGCATCCGGAATATATGACATCTTTGAGTCCGGCAGATTTCCATCCGGATGGCTACTGGGTGAGTACACATTAGTAATGGCAGTCAATCATATCTTACTATGACTGAATACAATAACACATACGGTACATCATGTTTCCCTCTATTGATCTGATGTTCACATGTGCATTACGGAGTAATACTACCAAAGCCAGAACAGAATAACTCATTGCTGGCCAGAACCCTGTGTTAGCTTGGCCAAACAGTATGCAGTTCACAACAACATATGACAAAAACCATAACTGATTAATCATTAGGTTTATGTTCTGATGCATTCCCTTGTATCCTGTGACATGGACATCTCTAGCCTACATAACGTGTTGTGTGTTCTTGTACGGCCTATGTAAGTGAGATGTCTTCAGAATTCATCTGATAGAGGAGAATTAATATTGTTTGGCAAACTTTTTCTTGCCTGAATATATCCCGGAATAAACATGAATTAGCTTACCTTGAAGTTATCAAAATCTCCAAGGTCTTTTGGCATTTGCGTTTGATCGTGTACGCCCCTGGGAAATTCCACCTGAATTAGCATCACATTTACGTTCACAAGAATACACGATCACTCTTCACCTCAGACCTCTGGCATGTGCTCGTTACAAGAACTGCAACAGTGACTTCCTGTGCTCTCTACCAGAAGGGTCGCAATATGTACCCTGTTGTATTTCCCTTGTATCTCCGCCTCATGTAAGTGTCATGTGGGTGTGAACATCTGGATTTTCCATTTGTTGAAATTACATTATAATTGATCGGAAGCTTCAGATAGAATCCATGTGTTAATACCCTACTAATTATCCTATCAGATGCATCCATGATCCATCTCCCTTACATATATCTTTAACTGTGTATTAGCCACAGGGATGTGTTGATAGGTCATGATGACGATATTTGGCCATATGCTTTGTCAAACATCACAACATCCTATTCATATCAACATCATATTTTATTTACACCAGGTGATGCAGGATATGGGTGTTTGCCGTGGTTGTTGACCCCTGTGAGCAATCCCCAGACTCGGGCAGAGGCGCGGTATAATGCTGCGCATAAAACCTGGCGGAATGTAATTGAGCGTACCTTTGGTGTACTAAAGATGCGCTTCAGATGTTTACATTCCACTGGGGGGGCTCTACAATACAAGCCCCAGAAAGTTTGTCGCATCATCGTTGCCTGCTGCTGTCTGCACAATATAGCACTACAGGCCAACTGTCTGGGGGACATTGATGCGGCTCCGCTACCTGTGGAGGAAGAGCCTTTATTTCACCCTGAAGTGGATAATCTGCAGGGGTCACAACAACGTGCCCGCCTAATTCGTGAGTACTTCACATGTAAGTACATAACCAATATGCATGGAATACAGTCTAATGTATCTGGATTATGCCTAACTCCCAAATCCACCTTTATCCATCTCCCTTGTCATACAGAATTCCAACCAGTCCACAGTAGAGGAGAGTTCACTGACGTTGTCAATGTTTGTACACTGGAACAAGCCACATGATCAGTTATAGGTAAGTAAGCACACATTCCCATACACATCTTAAGTACTGACGGTTAGAAACATCAATGGCATAGATAATTTGAGTGGATTATATATCCCACTATGATCATGTATATATGCCCCACGTTACATTGTTATCTAGTATGATCTGCAATACGCAGAATTATTGTTAATTGATCCAGAGGAAGTCACCAAACACCAAAATGTGATGCTTTGCCAATTGTCTACACAGGTCAGAAAAATATAACATTCCTTCCTGAGCCCAGATACTGGTGATCGTATTCATTCCTGGATCAATACTCCCTATCTCTTTATCCAGGATAGCCCCTAATGCCTGTTTGGTTTTGTAATGTAAAAAGATACCCAATTCCTTTTTAAAGTCACCTACAACCTCTACGGACCAGGATTGCTCACATTGTCTGATCCTGCCAAACCACATGAAATGGGATCCAAATGTGGTTGAAAAATACCATACACACATACTTTAGTCTAATTTGTGACTGTAATCCTAACATCATATTAACCTTACAGAGCTGCTGTCGTGTGTCAACTCTTCTTTAAACAACCTAGACATGGAAAAACATGACCAGCAACAGAACTGTTACATCAATGTAAGCTACATAGCGAGTATTTGTGTAATAATATGGCCACGTATGCTGAAGGACACAAATAACACATCAATCACTTTATTAATATCGGCCTATCTCTTTCCAGGATACAGCAGATAGGTAAGCGGTGATAACTAATGACGATCCACAGCGCACGTGTCCTGGTGGAACAAATCACCTCGTGGATGAGCTTGGGACTGCGTCCAAGGTAAAACACCACATTTGGCTCTCCACAGATGCATTAATGTGTAATCTATGTGATATTCCTACATCATTAGCCAGATGAGTAGCTCGTTTCATATGTAGGGAAAGAACAGTGAAGATGTTTGTATGAAATGAGCAACATATATCGGTACAGTGGATCGAAAAGGTCTAAAGTCTACACACCCCTGTTAAAATGTCATGTTTCTGTGCTGTCAAAAAATGAGACCAAGATAAATCATTTCAGAACTTTCTCCACCTTTAATGTGACCTATAAACTGGACAACTCATTTGAAAAACAAACTAGAATCAGTTAAGTAGAGTGAAGAAAAAATCAAAAAAGAAAATCACATGGTTGCATAAGTATGCACACCCCTAAACTAATACTTTGTTGAAGCACCTTGTGATTTTATTACAGCACTCAGTCTTTTTGGGTATGAGTCTATCCGCATGGCACATTGTGACTTTGCAAGATTTGCCCACTCTTCTTTGCAAAAACACTTCAGATCTGTCAGATTGCGAGGCCATCTCCTGTGCACAGCCCTCTTCAGATCACCCCACAGGGATTTCGGTCCGGGCTCTGGCTGGGCCATTCCCAAACTTTAATCTACTTCTGGTGAAGCTATTCCTTTGTTAATTTGGATGTATGCTTTGGGTCGTTGTCAAGCTGAAAGATGACGTTCCTCTTCATGTTCAGCTTTCTAGCAGAAGCCTGAAGGTTTTGTGCCAATATTGACTGGTATTTGGAACTGGTCCTAATTCCCTCTATCTTAACTAAGGCCCCAGTTCCAGCTGCAGAAAAACAGCCCCAAAGCATGATGCTGCCACCACCATGCATCACTGTGGGTATGGTGTTCTTTTGGTGATGTGCAGTGTTGTTTTTGCGCCAAACATATCTTTTGGAATTATGGGCAAAATGTTCAACCTTGGTTTCATCAGACCATAACACCTTTTCCCACATGCTTTTGGGAGACTTCAGATGTTTTTTTGTTTTGAAAAATGCAGCCTGGCTTGGATGTTTTGCTTTGTAAGAAAAGGCTTTCATCTTGCCACTCTACCCCATACGCCAGACATATGAAGAATACGGGAGATTGTTGTCACATGTACCACACAGCCAGTACTTGCCAGATATTCCTGCAGTTCCTTTAATGTTGCTGTAGGCCCTCTTGGTAGCCTCCCAGACCAGTTTTCTTCTGGTCTTTTCATCCATTTTGGAGGGAGCTCCAGTTCTTGGTAATGTCACTGTTGTGCCATATTTTTTATGCTTGATGATGACTTCCATGGTATATCTAATGCCTTGGAAATTCTTTTGTACCCTTCTCCTGACTGATACCTTTTAACAATGAGATCCCTCTGATGCTTTGGAAGCTCTCTGTGAACCATGGCTTTTGCTGTGGGATGCGACTAAGAAAATTTCAGGAAAGACCAACTAGAGCAGCTTAACTTAATTTTGGGTTAATCAGAGGCACTTTAAATGATGGCAGGTGTATGCTGACTCCTATTTAACATGATTTGGAATGTGATTGCTTCATTCTGAACACAGCTACATCCCCAGTTATAAGAGTGTGCAGACTTATGCAACCACATTAGTTTTCTTTGATTTTTTCTTCCCTCCACCTTACAGATTTCAGTTTGTTTTACAACTGAGTTGTACAGTTTTTGTCACATTAAAGGTGGATATAGTTCTGAAATGATTTTTCATTGGCTAATTTGTTTACAGGAGTGTGTAGACTTTTTATAACCACTGTAAGTGACGAAGTAAGCGCTCCGGGAGCATGTGCAATGTAAATATTGACATGTTCCTTTTATGTTTCAGATCGCAAAGATTAGTCCCTTTCCACGGTCAGAACAAGGAATGATGAGCATTCCCACGTTCCAGGACTATGCTATTGTCACATTGCATCATGTATGTTCAGATGTCAGTCATCATGTGTTGCATCGGGTGTGATATCACATCCTCTACATCGCTTTATATGTACCTATTGCTTTAGATCTGCCATTCTCTCCTCTACTTGGACTATTGTGAAGCCTGTATCATACTTCCTTCCAGATCTCTTCCTCAGTGCTGATGTGATCCTCCCTGTACATATGGGGAACATGCCTTGGAACATAACTGTTAATGAGGTTCCGTTTACCTTCAGTTATGAATATGCAACAGCAGATAATAGAGATGCTCATTCACAGAACAGAATACACCTCGAACTGGCCAGTTGGTTGGTAGTTCTGCTAACACCTGAAATTATTTGGAACACACTGATATGGTCCTGGTCATGTTCCCATCTGAGTGTCCAAACTTATGTATGTAGAGTCTTCTCTCATAGTGCCATTTCCAGTGACATGACCTACGGGGGTTCTAACATTGACTGATTGAGCACTTCTACCTCTGCAGTTGCATAGGAGTGTGTGTTGTGCGCACACACAAGACTACAGATTACTTCTCCCCATGAGCATATCTCCTTCTGTATTGTTGGGTTTGAATATTGAATGTTATCCTGATATATTTAAGAATATAACTGATATTGCCTCACGTTGGCTGATGCACTGTATCTCCCCCCCTCAACTGATCATCTATTTCAATGTCACCCCCCCTGCGTGCATTCTGGCCCCATGTCCCTATTTCCGTGTGTTACTGGAACTCTGTATCCTACCCACCTCCACCATGATACTGAGCAGGCCTGTGGTAATTTGTCACTGTGTGGCTTTGTGAACAATTAAACCGTTTTTTTTCATTAAATGTTTGTGTAATCCTGTATATTTACCATGTAACAATTCAATTCCCCTGAAAGTCAGATGTGCTCATCACCATCAGTTAGTGGTGTAACTATTCGGGGCAATCTGCGTTGACATTACTACATAATCATGAATGTCGATTCATATCATTCAAGTTGAGCCCTTCAAGTCATTATATACAACCCTGCAGGTCTCTAGACCTGATTTCAGAATTCACACCCCTCCAACTTGCACCTACATGTATATTGACAAGGGACAGATTAATGTAGCATATGTATCTATGTAAACACACACAGATATATGTATTTAACAATGACACTTCATTCTCTCTGTATTGTCGCAACTAGAAAGCATGATATGGTACAAACACACAGAAACAGTGATAACAGTATAACAATCATACTTTATTGCATACACAGAGTACAAACAGAAATAGACAGGAATGTGCATTAATATCATGTGTGTGTTGTGAAGAGATCCTAGTATGGCAAGGGGCTGTGGCAAATCTGAGGACATCTGAAGAGGAAACAGACAACATCATCAGGGTAATGCATAGCATCTCCTAGGGTCACATGTGGTCAGGACCCCACAGTAACCAACAGCATATAACACGACATCTAATCAACATAACCATTAATGCGCATACAACAACCATATGGTTGCCAGAATAAACAGACACTATAAAACAGGGATCATGTCATACTAAGCGATTTCACACACAGTGTGAATTGGTCAATAGATGATATGAATCTGGAAAACAGAGGTAGGAGGTGTTAGAACAATCAGAAGCTGTTATTAGAGTACATTGTTTTTGCTTTTGACACTACTCTAAACCAACTAACATGAACATCATCTCCGAGCAGTAAGAACCATATTTATTCTATCCTGTTCAGTCAGCCTTCCAGGAATATGCTTAGGATGTGGAATACGACAAGGCATGCTTCACTGTGAACACAATCCTTCAGCAAAATGTACTATCACTATCTATGTGGAATAGTTGTGCCATGCTGATATCACATCTCACTTCTAAATGGGTGGTACCAAGGCCAGACAGATTACACTGTTCACATTACCCCTAAACACATGCACATTGATCATGAAGTCAAACCCTGGAAATTGCCACTTTGGTTTGGATGACATGAAAAAACTGAAGCCAATTTCATAATGTTAACGGGATGGAATGCTATAAACTTATGTGGAATTGCTGGTTTGGATTAGCAGATAGTAATGGGACTGTGCAACTCGATAGCCTGGACACTGATCATTATAATGGAAGATCACACAGTCATGTTTCTTAGTGAAAAGATATGGAGTCATATATTTCATTTCAGAGCCATCTGCAGTGGGGAATAATCCTGATAGAATGCCCGTTGGGAACTGGTTTGAGTGTTTACTCACATGATGGTATTGTACTGCTCGAAGATGAATAAAATGTCTTCATAGTTGTGAGATTTGGCTATTAACACCTACAAAGACAAAAACAATGTCTCATTCCGAACAATATTATGATTAAATACAGCATTTAAGCTCAAGGTCAATCCACATTGAACATCAATTGTTAAAATGTTCAACATAACCAGACATGTACACACTCTGTAGCCAATATTATGTCAACATGTATAACAATCTGTATTCTGTGAGGAGTGGTCAGGAGGCCCTCTCGGATGTTCCTAACACCTCCTACTCCGAGTTAGCGGGCCCCCACCGTCTGTGCCCGCGGCCCGTCTCCCTCTTCCACGCCTTGGTGTGGGATCAGGGGGTGCCACTACAGCAGGTGGCTGGGGTTCATGGGTGGGCGATGTCTGAGATGAGGAGGCAGACATCTCAGGTTGAGATTGGACCACCGAAGGCTGGAGAGATATGGGCTGCCGACGGAGATTACGCAATAATGCGCATCTCTCACGGCTTGCGCGTTCCTCATATCTCTCCATCCTTCGGTTGTGCCTCCTCATCTCAGCATATATGGCCCGTGTGGTGGCTGAGATGACCCTATTTCCAGCCAGGATGGCCCTGCTAACTGCCAATTGATTTTCACTGATGGCCAGCATTTGACTTGCTAGCTGGCTTTGGGCCTGGTCCTCTTCGTCAATGTGAGACATGATGTTCTGTAATTGGGCAGGGAGATGTGGCAGAGGACCCGGAGGTCTGGCGGCTGGGCGGCCGGCGGCTGGGCGGCCGGCGGCTGGGCGGCCGGCGGCTGGGCGGCCGGCGGCTGGGCGGCCGGCGGCTGGGCGGCCGGCGGCTGGGCGGCCGGCGGCTGGGCGGCCGGCGGCTGGGCGGCCGGCGACTCCGCGGCCGGCGACTCCGCGGCCGGCGACTCCGCGGCCGGCGACTCCGCGGCCGGCGACTCCGCGGCCGGCGACTCCGCGGCCGGCGACTCCGCGGACGGCGACTCCGCGGACGGCGACTCCGCGGCACTTCCGGCCGGGGCACTTCCGGCCGGGGCACCTCCTCCCGGGGCACTTGGGGCCGGTGCACTTCCTCCCGGAGCACTTCCTCCCGGGGCACTTCTGGCCGGGGCACCTCCTCCCGGGGCACTTGGGGCCTGTGCACTTCCTCCCGGGGCACTTCCTCCCGGGGCACTTCCGGCCGGGGCACTTCCTCCCGGGGCACTTCCTCCCGGGGCACCTCCTCCCGGGGCACCTCCTCCCGGGGCACCTCCTGCCGGGGCACCTCCTGCCGGGGCCCATGGTGGAGCCCAGGCTGAGTGCGGTGCCCCGTATGTCGGGGGAGCACAGTATGAGGGGGGAGCCCAGGGTGAGGGCTGTAATTTTCTGTGGGAGTTTTGCCATGGATCCCCCTCAGGCATGCCACAGTCCGGGTGTTAGTCCCCTTGAAACAACTTTCCCATCACTATTGTGGCCAGAAAGAGTCCCTGTGGGTTTTGAAATTTGCCTGCCCATTGAAGTCTATGGCGGTTTGCCGGGTTCGCCCGTTCGCGAACATTTGATGGAAGTTCGGGTCTGCTGTTCGCGAACCGAAAATTTGATGTTCGCGACATCACTACCCGGGATGAATCCCTATCGCATACCTGAGGCTAAAAGAGACTTTTACACAGACCCGTACAACCTAATAAATACACTATTAGGAAGGACGCTAAATGCTCAACACCCGCCTAACACATACACAATCGCAGCCATTTTACAACAATCACTGAAACCTAACAACATTACCATTACAAAATGCAGAATACACAGCTAAACAAAAGGTTTAACCTCGCGCACACAGTCAATTTACACTACACACTGCACACATTGCTGACACTTACACCTCAGCTTCTCCAACAGTGCAAATCTACATTGTATGCTGCAGGAACATCAAAATAGATTGTTAGCTCTTCAGAATATTGCTAACTGCATATATCAATTACAAATAGGTAAAGTATATTACTTTATAACTTTACAAATTAATTAATTAACATTACAAAATACATACACATAAAAAAAAAGAGGAACGCCAATGATGTTTACAGGACCACAACTACACCAGGGGATACGCTCACAATGAGCCAAAAGACTATGAGCGCAAAACCTGCAAAGGAGCTCCTATAACCAAACATACTTACTTTGTGTACCAAACAGTATTACCTGCCTTACAATTCTATTGCCGTAATTTTTTGATGGGTAAGTCGCTAGTGTATATATATATATATATATATATATATATATATATATATATATATGTGTGTGTATACAACATTTATTTTATCTAATTAAAAACTTGCTGTGTGACTTTTTCCCTGATTACTTATGCTCTCAGTCAGAATCAAGTTTAAAAAAAAATGTCTGTTTTCATTGTCCAATGGTCCTTTAACTCTCATAAATACTCATAAATACAAGTGATCGTGATCTGTGTTTGTGTAATATATGCTCACTTTTTTCCCCTCCCATAGAATAATATAAATTATATGGCCCACCATCAAATGCATTTAGTAAACAAGTAATAGCTTGGCGTTTGTATAAGTAGTCGTGTTGTTAAAATAGTTGCTATGGGAAAATTTCTGTGATTTGCATGCACAGAAGGGAAAAATAGGTGCTATGCACACTCACAGGGGCTCCTCCACTTCACTGCCCAGGGGCTCCAAAAAGGTTGATCTGGGCCTTGGTATCACCTTAACTTGTATGTTAGTTACTGCAATCAGCTTCCAGTTTGCTTCTGGGAAGCCCTGTTTCCAGTATCTGCTGTTGTATTGCCAGTTTGCCAGATAAGGCATTATTAGCCTCATTAATTTCGGGCTACGTTTTAAAAAGTAGCCCGTAGTGAAAAAAGTGGGGTTGAAGGCTATCAAATTAACCTATTAAACTGGCCCGCAGATGACCTGCATATTAAAACGCAGGGCGGCCGAAAAATGCCTACGTGATGAGGAACGTGGAACTTTGCAGCCCGCAAACCCTTTGATCTGTCAAGCCTGTAACCTTTACTTTGCAATATTGCTATTAAATTGCAGAAAGTCCCCCTTGAGCTTGCTCGTAAATGCAAATGGAGCCGGAAGCCCAATGAGGACTCGCAAAGGCTATAAAAGCCTCTACGTAGGCTGCATGAGCAGCCAAAAAGACTCCCTCACCAGCCCCGAAACCTCCCTCCGACCCCTAAACCTCCCCCCATGCTGCAGGGGTCCCAATCTGGACCCCTGCAGGCTCCCCATTATAATCCTTGCTGCAAGGGTCCAGATCGGGACCTCCACAGCAGTTAACCTGTTAACCCCTTGTGCTGGAGTATTTTAAGTACCCCCACGGCACCTAAAACTAACCCTCCTATGCTGGAGGTCCCCATCGGGACCCCAGCAGTGTCCCCATATTATCCCTTGCTGCGGGGGACCCCTGCAGCAGTAAAACATTTAAATTTGCTGCCTCAATGGTCCTTAAAGGACCTTAAAGGTTCATAAAGGACCTGCGTTAATTAAAAAATGAACCCCTGCCGGGGGGGAAGAAGCACAAAAGACCATCGTCCCTGGAGGGGCATTTGGGCAAGGTAAGTGGTCTAATTTACCCTATTCTAGTTTTAGTAAGGAGGGTTATTTTAGGTATAATTATAGGGTTTTTATTGTTTGTAATGTATGTTTGATTTAGTGTAATGTAGTCTTTTATGTAATGGATATTTTTTTATTTTCTGTAATTCTAGGTTTTTTATTTTTCTGTTATGTAGTGTTTTTTTATGTGATTTATTTTTTTTATTTTCTGTAATATAGGCTTTTTTATTTTATGTCAGTTATGTTTGTTATTTTCTATAACATTTTTGGTGTAATTTATGGGGTGCTAGGAATTTTTATTAGGGGGTTAGTTAGGTAGTGTAGGGGTCAATAGGGTAGAGGGGGGGTTATAGTGTAGAGGGAGGGTAAATAGTCTAGAGGGGGTTAATAGAGTAGAGGGGCTTAATAGTGCAGGGGGGTTAATAGGGTCAAGGGGGCTTAATAAGGTCCGGGAGTTAATAGGATAGAGGGAGGATTAATAGAGTAGTGGGGGGGGTTAATAGGGTAGAGGGTGGGTTAATAGGGTAGGGGGCATTAATAGTGCACAGGGGGTTAATAGGGTAGAGGGGTGTTATTAGAGTATAGGGGGGATAATAGGGTGAAGGGGGGTTAATTAGCTAGAGAGGGTTAATAGAATGGGATAGGGTAGCAAAGAGTTACTAGTGTATTGTTTGGACTTTGTGTCATGAGGGTCCTGGAGGACCCTCATTGCACTTATAGTGTTAATTGAGAGGGTTAAGTATTGTCTCATAAGGGTCTGTATAGACCCTTAGGGGACTGATAGAGTTCATTAGAGGCTCATGAGGGTCTAGATAAACCCCCATGAGGGATGTGGTTAATTTTAGTTGCTGGGGGCGGTACTTATAGTACCCACGTGGCAGGGGTTAATATTTTTGTTAAATCGGTTCATTTAAGGACCTTTATGGTCCTTTAAGGACCTGCAAGGCGGGAAATTAGAATTTTTTTATGCAGTGGGGGTCCCTATCGGGGTAGTATGGGGACCCAGCAGGGGGCCCGATGGTGATTCCCAGCATAGGGAGGTTATTTTTAGGAGCCAGGGGGTACTTGTAATACCCCCCATGGCAAGGGTTCAGAGTTTTAGTACCGTAGGGGTCACAATCGGGAACCCCGCAGCAGAGGCTGATGTCGGGAGCCGGTGGGGGTTCCTGCAGGCTTTAATTCGGCAAAATGGAAATCTTCTTTGCCATTGGCTACTTCTAATCCTTTACTGAGGGTTAGATTAATTGTTCATGATCACGGCCACACATCAAACGTGCAACAGCCTGCGTTGCAGTTTTGCGTCTCCGGCCCCTAGCACGCAGACTCTTCCAATTTAATAGCACCGTAACATGGGGGATTTTCGAGCCCGTAGTTACTGCAGTCCTCACATTAGAGTTACTGGGCTCCAATTTAATGAGGCTGTATGTCTCATAATGAAGAAGAAATGGCCAGCACAGAAGATTCTAAATGAGGATGATTTGCCTTTAGAGCAGTTTCCATCTGAAAACAATCACTTTGCACATTCAAGCATTTGACCCATTACTTCAAAATACTTGGAATAAGCCGATAGAGATAAATAGGGCACCTGCTCATGGAAAATACAGTAGCCAAGGTTGATATTTAATTCTGCAGAATGATTTGCTTTACAGAATTGCCCCAGCAGATGATGAATCTTTGGAACAGCATCTAGCTCCTAGAACACAGAGAAGAATGGACCTAGATCTGGCTCACTGAAACTTGCATGGATGACATCTAGGTAGTACCAAAAAACTGTATAGAATTTAAATTGTTAAGTGCTTTTATTGGCCTAACATATATTCAGAAGTGGCTCGATATTTTGCATCCTGTCCAGAATGCCAGATGAATTCATCCCTACCTGAACTCCAGGCCTCCTTGATAGAATAACTGAGAAGCCTACTGAGAGTGGAGCTGTGGATATTGTGGGACCTCTAGAAAAATCAGACAGGGGACACCAATTTTTACTAGCAATATTGGACAATGCCATAAGATATGCAGAAGCTAATCCACTGCTCACAGCAGTTTCAAAGAACATTGCTAAATAACTCATACAACTTTATTCAAGAGTGGGTATATCAAAGAAAATCCTGACAGACCAAGAAATACCATTTGCATCAAAGTTAATGAAAGACATGTGAAAGCTCCTAAACATCAAATCTCTGAGATCCTCTAACTCCCAACCACACATTGATGTACTGGTGAAACAAGTTTTTAGGACATTGTAGAGCATGCTAATAAATGTTTAGCAGGATACCTACTTTTACTTCATTTGCCCTTTGCTATAAGGGTAGTGCTTCAAGCCTCTACTGAATTTTCCACTTTTCAACCTCTCTATAGTCAACATTCAAGAAGAATTCTGGACATACTACAAGAAAAGAGAGAAGGCGAAGTAAAATAAAGTATATACTATATGGAGAAAACCCAGAGACACCAGCAAATCTGTTATAATTGCAGTGTACACATAAGGAGGTTTCAGTCTGGACACAGAGTGCTAGTACCCAAAGATGAAAACAAACATCTGGCTACATAGCAAGGTCCATATGAGTTAATTGAGGCTGTAGGAAACCAGAGCAGATCTACAACATAAACCTGCTAAATCCATGGAGAGATGCAGATAGTAGATGTAAGATTGGCTGAAATTTTCGGAAGATATCAATGATACAGTTTGCTTTGTAGAAAACCTCACAAGTCAGCACAAATGGGCATACTTATCTGAGGATTTGACTTCTGACCAAAAAAGAAAGTTATAAGATGTTGGAACAAAACAATCATGTTTTCTCAACACAGCCCGGTTTCACTACTTATCACTAAGCCAGATGTAATGGTAAGGATTAAGCCCTTTCACATACCTGAAACTAAAAGAGCAGAGATAAGGGCAGACATAAAAAAAATACTAGAACTTGTAATTATTAAATAATCCCAAAATGAATGGTGCAATCCTATATTGGAGGTTCCAAAAGCTGATGGAAATGTTAGATTATACAGTGACTTCTGCAAACTAAATTCACTCAGTCAGAATTTGAGGCTTATACCATCCCTAGAAAACTATTACTGCCTTACGAATATGCATATGCTTACTTAGATGACACAGTAACACACACTACAGATTGGGCAAAACATATCACAAAAGTAAAAGTAGTACAGGGTACCCTGTGACTTGTAGGGCTTAAGTTAAACTCTGTGAAATGTTCTATAGGACCGAGTGAAGGGAAGTATCTGGGCTATACTGTAGGAAGGAACTTGGTCAAATCACAGATGAACACAGTGGAAGCAATCCTGAATTAGCTAAAACCTTCGAGGAAAACCCAAGTCGTGGCCTTTCTGAGGTACTAGCAAAGATTCAATCCCAATTTCACCATATTGACGAGTCTGACCAAAGCAAGGGCTTTTGAAATGGAATCAAAGAGACTGAGGAAGATTTTAAAGATTTTACTGCATCCACTTTAAATAGCCCGATCCTGGAGACAAATGCTTCTGGAGTGGACACGGATGCTGTATTATTGTAGCTGGTGGGAAATGAAGAGAATCCTATCCTGTATCTCATTAGAACATTTCTACCTCAGGAGCAGAGATACTTAGTAGTTGAGAAATAATGCCTGACCATAAAATGGGCAACTGAAGATTTTTGATATTATCTGCTAGGATAAAATTCACAGTTTTGGCAAGAAAATTCACACTGGTATGTGAATATGCCACTCTGAAGTGGATGCAACAAAGCAAGAAGAAGTACAGCAGAGTTATGATGATTTTTGTCTCTACAACCATTCAACCTTACAGTTAGCCACATAGCTGACAATCAGCATTATAGGTTCTGCCTCACAGCATTAATCATCTAACCCCATAGCATTAGGAAAGGGGATGCATGACAGAGGGATCTGTCTGAGCCAAAGACTTTGTAAATCTCACATTGCTCAGTAGAACTGAAGGATTTAACTTCTCTGCAAAGTTAGCTGTACTGGTGCCATTGCAAATTAAGCCATTTCCTCATTTTTATATTATACATCATGTTTTCAGTGATGTCATAGCTGTTGTCATATCATATGTGATATCATGAATTATGTCATTAGAAAAAAATATATCTTAGGTCTGGGAGTTTATATTAAGTATGTTTGGTTACAAATGTTTGGGGAAATGAACTTTGGAATTATTTACAATAGCTAGAGAAAGATTTTATTTAATACACAGAACAGTTTTTAGGTGAAACAATATCTTCAAGCTCAGTGAGGGACATGTCTACAAGCTTTCCCTTAATTTGCCAGACAACATGTTTTCTGTCTGTATAGGGACATCATGTCTGTTAAAGCTCTCAAAAAAGCATAAACAAAAGTATATTTTTATATAATATTTATAAATCTTTTGAGCACCCTTTTGTATATTTACGTGGGTTTTTGGTTTGGTTTTAATTAAATTAAATAAAATAATTAATAATTAAATAATTTATTTTTGTTTAATAATCACGGTCTGCAGAGGGATATAGTGCTATTCTGAGATCCCACAAATGGGTTTTCTTATAAGCGTATAATAGAGAAACAATAATAGAGCAACAATATTTTATATTTTAATATTTTGGTTTATCAACTTTAGTGCATGCTTTACTTAATCTTGAGAGATTTATGGTTGGTTTTACATAGTTAAAGAATGTTTCTTATTTAAGGCAGGGCAGAATTTCTGAATCGCTATTTTGCAGTTTACACAATCCTCTTTCAGCTCAGTCTAAATATGTATCTGTAATTTTTGAGACCTAAACAGTATCCTTGGAGCAAATTAATTTTAACAAACTATAATATTATGAAAGAAACCACCCTCTCAGAAATTAAGTTTGTCAGTTTATGTGTTAAGCAATGCACTTTGTTGTTCAAGTGGTGATTATAGTTTAATTAAAATTGTTAAAAATAAATGCTGCTCTGGTTTTTATATTGACTAGCAGCTGCTGGCTAATGAATGCATAGTTGAAAATAAAGGCTACTCTGTTTTTTCTTGAATTGACAAGCATCTGCTGGCTAAGGAACATGGAATTATTTTTCCCCTCTATAATGAAGTAGATTTGGCAAATTTTATGATTTAACATACATTATTTAAAAATAAATACTTTTTAAGCCTTGTGAAATCTGATAAAATAACTTACATTAATTTAAATTTGTTTCTTCATGTTGGCTAACATAATGAAATGATGTTAATTTTTTTAAAAGTTGTCCAACCTATTAAACATTTGTGACATTGTGGCTTAAAAATGTTTTTCCTGAAATGTAACTTGTATATTTTTTCCAAAATGTTATATTATCATATTTAGATCTAAGATGAACATAATAGTGCATCTGCTTGATATTAAATATTGTGTTTACATAATTTTATATCTTTTTTTCTTTTTCTTTTGTATAGTGATAAAGATCATGCTGTTAATATTAAAATCTGACAGGCCATGACACACGTTTGATTATGCTTTTCACAATTATTTCATATTTGATTAAAATCTTAAATGGCTTTATACAGTTTATTTAAATTGCTGTCCAGGGAAATATATATCATGTGAAATTTGTAAAAAAATATTGTCAAATATTATCAAAAGTTCTGTTATGAAAAAAAAGGAAAGGACCCTCTACTACAGATTTTTTTGTTAGGGCATACTGTTTTGGCAGGCAATAAGCCTGAAAATGTGGAAAAAAGGAGAGGCTTCAATATATATATATATATATATATATATATATATATATATATATATATATATATATGTACAAAATATTAAAAATTAATGGCAACACTGTTGATTCCTGAGATATGATATGACACTGAAATAAAACATAAAATAAAATTATTTTCTATAGCAGATTTGTGAGCTTGGGACTGTTGTGCAATTAATTATAATGTCTTTCATCGCTTTCCCCTTCTTTAAAAGTGCAGTATTAAATGTTTTTTTACATTTACAGTGCTACAAACCCGTGTTTAAACCCCTTGCGAGTCCTATTCTTCTACATTTACCATTTACAGGTATGAAAACATTTGCGGGCTTAAGGAATTGAATCAATTGAATAGCGATTTGCGATTTTGGCAATTGTAACTTTTGCACATTTGAAAGATCAAAGGCTTAGATGTGTTGTTATGATTTTGACAACCTCAGAGATTTTCAGCCTGTGATCCATAGATCAGTTACGGCTGCTAAAAAATGCTAATTGAATAGCCAATTAGTTTAAAACTTTAGATTTGTAGCTGTTATTAGTGTATATATATATAAAGATGATCATATTCTTAAACACTAAAAATACAGAACTTGGGTTTTCTAACACATTATCCCAACTGCTCTGGTGGAGATGAGCGCCGTAGTCGCTCATCCCTACGTCCTGCGGGACAGGCAGTACGGGCCGCTACTGCAATGTCAGCTGTTTGCGGCCAGTAACCACTAGGCCCGCAGCACTACCTGGTTCCTGCCAGGGGAGAACCCCAGCCTTGCAGCACCACCAGTGCCACCTCCCTCCTTCCCCTCAACCCCCCTCCCCCTCACTTACCTTCATTGCGCTGCTCCTGCTGCTGTCCATCGCGTCTTCTGTGTCAGGAACCGGCATATGCTAATGACGTGACGTCACATGCGAGTCACGTAATTAGCATATGCCAGGTCCCAAAGACCCGATGGACAGCTGCAGGAGTCCCAGGACTCGCATCACACCTCCTCCCTCCCCTCATCCTCCCCTTATGCTCTCCCTCCCCTCATCCTCCTCTTCCCTCCCTCCCCTCATCCTTCCTCCTCCCTCCCTCCTTTCCCCCTCTCCACTTAACTCCCTCCTCCTCTCTCCCCTCACTTACCTTCATTGTTCTGCTCCTGCTGCTGTCCAGCACGTATTCTGTGTCGGGACCCGGTATATGCTAATGACGTGACGTCACATACACGTCACGTCATTAGCATATGCTGGGTCCCAAAGACCAGATTGACAGCGGCAGGTGTCCCAGGACTCGCATCATCCTATCCTCTCCCTCTACTTATCTTCTCTCTCCCCTCATCCTCTCCCTCCCCTCATCCTCTCCCTCATCCTCCTCCTCCCTCCCCTCATCCTCCTCCTCCCTCCCCTCACCCTCCTCCTCCCTCCCCTCACCCTCCTCCTCCCTCCCTCTCCCCTTTTCCCCCTCTCCAATTAACCCCTCCTTCCTTTCCCCTCACTTACCTGCATTGCGCTGCTCCTGTTGCTGTCCAGCACGTCTTCTGTGTCAGGACCCAGTATATGCTAATGACGAGACGTCACATGCGAGTCACGTAATTAGCATATGCCAGGTCCCAAAGACCCGATGGACAGCTGCAGGAGTCCCAGGACTCGCATCACACCTCCTCCCTCCCCTCATCCTCCCCTTATGCTCTCCCTCCCCTCATCCTCCTCTTCCCTCCCTCCCCTCATCCTTCCTCCTCCCTCCCTCTTTTCCCCCTCTCCACTTAACTCCCTCCTCCTCTCTCCCCTCACTTACCTTCATTGTTCTGCTCCTGCTGCTGTCCAGCACGTATTCTGTGTCGGGACCCGGTATATGCTAATGATGTGACGTCACATACACGTCACGTCATTAGCATATGCTGGGTCCCAAAGACCAGATTGACAGCAGCAGGTGTCCCAGGGCTCACATCACCCCCTCATCCTTTTCCTCTCCTCATCCTCTCCCTATCCCTCATCCTCTCCCTCCCCTCATCCTCTCCCTCATCCTCTCCCTCCCCTCATCCTCTACCTCCTCTCATCCTCTCCTCAGCCTTTCCATCCACTCATCCTCTCCCTTCCCTGTCCCTCCCCTCATCCTATCCTCTCCCTCCCCTCATCCTCCCTCCCCTCATCCTCCCTCCTCCCTTTCCCCCTCTCCAAGTAACCCCCTTCACTTACGTGCATTGCGCTGCTAGTGCTGCTGTCCAGCGCATCTTCTGTGTCGGCACCCAGTATACCCTCTTGTCGTGACGTTATTAGCATATCCCGGGTCTTAAAGACCAGATGGACAGCAGCAGGAGGCCCAGGACTTGCATCACCCCCTCATCCTCTCCCTCTCCTCATCCTCTCACTCCACTCATCCTCTCCCTCCCCTCTCCCACCCCTCTCCCTCATCCTCTACCTCTTCAATCCCTCCCCTCATCCTCCCTCCCCTCATCCTCCCTTTCCCCCTCTCCAAATAACCCCCCTTCCCCTCACTTACCTGCATTGCACTGCTCCTGCTGCTGTCCAGCGCGGAGGAGGGGAGAGGATGATGGGAGGGAGGGAGGAGGATGAGGGGAGGGAGGAGGATGAAAAGGGGGGAGGGAAACAGACACAGGGGGAGAGACTTATGGGAAGGGGGAAGAGACACAGGGGAGGGGAGGGAAGAGACATGTGTCTGCTGAATGTTTGTATGGCGCGCGCTGACTGACGTTTGTTTTATTTTTAAAGTCCGGCGATTTGGGCGTTGTGTATTTTCTAAGTTTGTCGTGCCTAGCGTTGTTCGTTAATTAATTTTTTATTATTTTTCTTGTTTTTTGTGTTTTTCATTTTCTGAGGTTCAGCCGATGGTGTAAGTGTTTGGGTCTTTGCCGTTGTGTATTTTCTAATTCCGGCGTCCCTGGTGTTGTTTGTGTAAGTATTACTGTCTTTACCATCATGTATTTTCTAAGACCTGCGTGCCTGGCTTTGCTCAGTCTCGTTTTCATCCAGTTCCAGACTTTTTTGCATTTTTCGTGCATTTGTTTCTTCTCGCTTAGCCGATTTTCAAGTGACAAAACAAGGTAAATTCGGCTCAAATTTGCTTGCAACCTCACTCCCAGGCTTTCTGGCTCTCTCCCTGTGCAGAGTGTGAGTGTGTTTTCATTCCATTTGTATTATTTTTGTCTTTTTCGACGCTCATTGACTAAGTCCTCCGAATGCGGAAGGCTTCAATGCCTCTACGGTTCGCCTCACTTCTCGAGGCTCGCAAGCATGACAACAAATCACAGTTTGACAATTAGCATATGTGATATCTATCTATATATATATATATATATATATATATATATATATATATATATATATATATATATATATATATATATATATATATATATAGATATACAGTATTTCACAAAAGTGAGTACCCCCCTCACATTTTTGTAAATATTTTATTATATCTTTGCATGTGACAACACAGAAGAAATGAAACTCTGCCACAATGTAAAGTAATAAGTGTACAGCCTGTATAACATGTCTAAATTGGGCCCACAGTGTCAATATTTTGTGTGGCCACCATCAGTTTCCAGCATTGCCTTAACCCTCGTGGGCAAGGAGTTCCCCAGAGCTTCACAGGTTGCCACTGGAGTCCTTTTCCACTCCTCCATAATGACATCACGGAGCTGGTAGATTTTCACGGAGCTGACACACCTTCCATTTGAGGATGCCCCACAGATGCTCAAAAGGGTTTTGGTCTGGTGACATGCTTGGCCAGTCCATCACCTTTACCTTCAGCTTCTTTAGCAAGGCAGTGGTCATTTTGGAGGTGTGTTTGGGGTCATTATCATGTTGGAACAGTGCCCTGCAGCCCAGCCTCCGAAGGGGGGAGGGAAACAGACACAGGGGAGGGGGGGAAAGAGACACAGCGGAGGGGGAAACTGACATTGGGGAGGGAAAAAAGCACAGGAGAGGGGGGGAGAGACACAGGAGAGGGGGAAGAGACACAAAGGAGGAGGGGAAGAGACACAGGGGAGGGGAGGAGAGACACAGGGGAGAGGTGAAAGAGACACAGGGGAGGGAAAGATGCACAGGGGAGGGGGGCGGAGAGACACAGGGTAGGGGTGAAGAGACACAGGGGAGGGGGGGAAAGAGACACAGGGGAGGAGGGGAAAGAGACACAGGGGAGGGGAGGGAAAGAGACACAGGGGAGGGAGGGAAGTAACATAGGTAAGGGGGTAAAGACACAGGGAAGAAGGAGGAAGAGACACAGGGAAGCAGGGGGGAGAGACACAGGGAAGCAGGGGGGAGAGACACAGGGGAGGGGGGGAAGAGACACAGGAGAGGGGGAGCAGGGCAAACAGACACAGAGGGAGTAGAGGGGGGAACTGACACAGGGGAGGGAGGGGACGACACAGGGGAGGGAGAAGGGGGACAGACACTTGGGAGGGAGACAGGGGGGGAACAGACACCGGGGAGGGAGACAGGGGGGAACAGACACCGGGGAGGGAGACAGGGGGGAACAGACACAGGGTAGGGAGAGAGAGGAGAAGATACACAGGGGAGGGAGGGGGAGACACAGGGGAGGAAGAGGGGAAGAAAAGAGAAACCGGTGAGGGAGAGGAGGGGGGGAAGGAGACACAAGGGAGGGAGAGGAGGGGGAAAGGAGTCACAAGGGAGTAAGTAGACAGGGGAAGAGGCTCGCTGTGAGCGCCGAAGTTTCTCACATTAGGTGGCAAACAGCTTTGCCAGCATTACAATTTTATTGCCGTCACTTTTGACGGGCAAGTCGCTACTTATATACAGTATACACTAGCGAAATGTCCCTCAAAAAATGACGGGCATAAAAGTGTAAGCCAGGCAATGCTGTTTGGCACACAATTTGAGGCTTTTGGTTCGCTGAGCACCTTCAGCAGTCATCGCGAGCCCCGAGATGAGCACCTTCCGCAGGCGCTCATTGCAGGCGAGCCTCGCGTAGCTAGGCGAGCCGTTAAACCGTAGCACTTAGAAAAAAAATATGAGATGAAAAAAATTACGAGATAAGCAGCGGAACCAAAACAATTAAAAAAACACTAAATACACACTAAAAAATAAAAAAAAGGTCACTTACAGCATGGGGAACAAAAAAATGGCCGCCGAAAAAAATTAAAACGAGGCTATACTACTACGTACTGCGTAAAACACAGCCACAGACGTATGTGCTCGAAAAAAAACGAGACAAAGGATGCGCATTAACCGCACAATGAGTAAAAAGACAGTAGCGAGTACATTTTACGAAACGCAATTACAGATTTACGCATTAACACAGATTTCCCACATTTGTCTCGCGCAACAGCGGATTTCCCGCCTAAAACAATGCATTTGTCTCGCGCACAAAGCCTATATATAGGGCACACTTGACACATAACTGACACTTTCTCCTCAGGTGATGACAGTCTGACTGGACGTTTTCTGATGCCGGGAAATCTCAAGAGATTGTTAGCTCTTCAGGATACTGCTTCAGCATTATTACATTAAAAAAGGTAAATATTTATAATTATTAATGAATAAATTGGTACTTACTTAATAAATCAAAAATAATAAATTTAATTAATAGAAAAATAATATTGTGCTTACCTGTGTGAAACAATTGTTAATAAAATTCATATTGTACATTAATTAATTAATTCATTTATTAATCATTAATATCAAAATTAGTTAATGTTTAAGAATGTGAATAAAAAAGCAACATATTGATTCATTATTTATTAATGTACATTAATTTAATAATTATTTTGTTATATATCATGATTACCTGTGTGAAACAATTGTTAATAACATTCATAATGTACATTAATTAATTAATTAATTAATTAGTCATTAATATCAAAATTAGTTAACGTTTAAGAATGTGAAGAAAAAAGCAACACATTGATTAATTAATTATTAATGTACATTAATTTAATAATTATTTTGTTATATATCGTGATTACCTGTGGGAAAGAATTGTAAATAACATTCATAATGTATCATTACTAATCATTAATATCAAAAAAGGTTAACGTTTAAGAATGTGCATAAAAAAAGGAACACGTTGATTAATTAATTATTAATGTACATTATTTAAATAATTCAGTTCTTATATATTTAGTAAAAAAACAAACAAAAAAAAAAAAGGCTATATACTCATGCTTACATGTTGATGTTAGATTTAGTCACACATTACTTTAATATTAATTAACATCAATTTATTATTATTTCATTACTAATGTACATTATTTTAAGAATTCATTTGTAACATACTCATTTTAAAATACCCTTCAAAACAAAAAAAAGGTAATAGACTCACGCTTATGTCTTGACATTATATTTAGTCAGACATTAATTTAAGATTAAGACAGATTAATTGAGTCTTATTTAAAGACCAACAGTAATATTGAGTGTATGTTTTTAATGTATGCTTACATATGTGTGTTCATGCTGATTGATTGATATATTTATTTCATGTTTTTAATCTATATAAAAATATGTATGTTAAGCCTCATTGATTGATACAGAAGAAGCAACATACATTAATTTTACTATTTTGTATAATTGCAGTTAATTGACGTTCGCACACATTGAACATCATAAGGATAATTTTGACAGGTACAGAATTATATTACTAAAGCAAGATATTAAAAAATATGCTTTTAGATTTTTAATGTAGCCAAATATATGTCTGTTGATGTTCATTTAATGATATCGATGAAGCAAAAGATTAAAAATATTCACAATTTGATTTTACAGTTTCTTTGGATCTGCAAGGGAATAAACACACAGCGTGACGTTTGCAGCCTTTGAACAACATCAACATCATCCTCACAGGTAAAAAATTTAATTTTGTAGTGATGCATAGAAAAATTCAATATTATATATTTGATGAAAATGGAGAGTACTTATTGAGTCATTAACGTAAGATATTTAGTCATAACTTGAAAAAAGTTGAAAAGACAATACTAATTAATAATAATATTTAAAAAAAATAAGAAGCTTACAACACTTGCAAAAAAACGAAATTGATGGTATGCTGTGAATTCAATCAAGAAGGAATGGAATTGAAGGATTAATAATATAAAGATAGATATGTGCAGCTATTTCCTATTTAATATATGTCAATAAAATACTTAGAAAAATGGTTTCGTTTCTTTCAGTCTAAAGTGCAACATTTTAAAATGTTTGATTAGTTTATTCATCTACTTTAATGGAACAGTACAAAAAGGAAAAAAAATTATACAAAACAAAGAACTAACAATAATTACATCTCTATTTACAATTACAGATTAAAATGGCAGAGAATGGAGAAGACAAAATTGAACGCAAAAAAAGATTGGCAAGGGAAAGGAAGCAAAGGTGGAGAGATGCTCAGAAACCGGAAACTTCACAACGCTTGCGAGAAGAAGATCGAGAGAGACTTTTAAATAAAAGAAAGATGAGTAAGAAAGCCGCAAGTGAGTGTGTTGGGGCTTCCAAGAAACGTAAAAGTAAACAAAAACATCTCTGTGAACCATTGTCCAATGATTCTATTTTGCAGAATGACTTAAATGTAGACACACAAGAAAAAAATGTACATATAGAAAGTGGGTCTGATATCTATGTTGAAGAAATGCATGACAATGTGTTTACTACTGCAGTAGAAGTAGATACTCATTATTGTGGGTAACTTAATGTGGTTTGTCAGTTTTGTGGGGCCTATCATTTTAAAAAGGAAAGACCTATTGATGGAAATTTCATTAGTTGCTGTCAGAAAGGAAAGGTGAAACTTCCACTAAGACACCCATTTCCATATTATTTAGAATGCATAATGAGCGATCCAACATTTCCAAATTATAATAATTTCAAACAAAACATAAGGTCTTATTTAATTTGCTTCAATGGGTGCAACATTAGCAGAAAATGTACCAGGACATGGTCCTTACTGTTTCAGAGTTCAAGGTCAAATATACCACCGAACTTCACATTTACACCCACAAGAAGGAGAGCAAAGGAAATTTGCACAGTTATATGTCTTAGATACAATGGAAACTGTGGAACAAAGAATGACACTTCCAGAAAATAGACAGTGTTTGCGCATAGTCTTTGAACAGCTGGATAAAATTATGCAAAAAAAACACATATAGTCAAGCATACAAACAATTAGCACAGCTTGAAAAAGAGCAACAGGAACATGCTGAAATAAATCAATTGCCTACACCAAGAGAAAATATGGTGTTAAAAAGACATCACAACACTGATCAAAGAAGATATAATTTACCTACTATAAATGAGGTTGCCATGGTGTTTAAAAATGAAGATGGTGAACCACCTTTTCAGCGGGATATTAGAATATATCCACGCAATGAAGAACAACCATTTATCAACATCAATATATTAAGCTGTAATTTAGATCCAATGACATATCCCATTTTCTTTCCAAATGGGGACCCAGGATGGGAACAAAAATTACAATTGGAAAGTTATCCCAATACTAAACTTCGTATTTGCTCTAATATTTCCATGCTGGAATATAAAGTGGCACAAACTGCTATCCGTGATTGTTTTAATCCAATTTTACATGGAGGCAAACTCACTCAACAATGGATTATTGATTCATATTTACAAGTTGAAGCCAATAATCTAAATTTCATTAAATATCAACAAAATAAATTACGAGTAGAACAGTATTGTGGATTAATGTATTATGTGGCAGATTTAGCTTCCAACAGAGACATTCCAGCTGGAAGAGCAATTATTTTGCCATCCTCTTTCCAAGGATCTCCTCGCAATATGCGAGAAAAGGTATAATGATGCCATGGCTATTGTTACAAAATTTGGAAAACCAGATTTATTTATTACATTCACATGCAATCCACAATGGCCAGAGATCAAGGAAAATTTGAATCTGGGACAAATTACTTCTGACCGACCAGATTTAGTGGCAAGAGTATTCAAAATCAAACTGAATTCATTAATACATGATATCACTAAAGAACACTTATTTGGACAATGTGTGGCTTTTGTTTACACCATTGAATTTCAAAAAAGAGGATTGCCACATGCTCACATACTTTTAATACTGCAGGAAAAAGATAAGTTGAACACTGAAGAGAGAGTGGATTCAGTAATTTCTGCAGAATTGCCAGACCAAGAAAAATATACAAAACTTTGGGAGATTGTTACACATAGAATGATTCATGGCCCATGTGGAGAGATGAATCCGAATTCACCATGTATGGAAAATAAAAAATGTACTAAAGAATTTCCAAAACAATTTCAAATGCAAACTTATGCAAATTGTGATGGATATCCTTTGTATAAAAGAACACAAGGACAAACAGCTATTATCCGTGGCCAAAAGGTTGATAATAGATTTGTCGTTCCATACAATCCACATTTGCTCATCAAGTACAATGCACACATCAATGTGGAAGCTTGCACTTCCAATAAATCAATTAATTATGTGTATAAATATATATACAAAGAATATGACGCAGCTACTGTTGTTGTAGAAGGTGCTGCAAATGAAAACGAAAATCCAATTTTACACGATGAACTATCAAATTATTTAGATGCTCGGTAGGTGAGTGCTCCTGAAGCAATGTGGCGCCTTTTGAAATTTGAGATGCATGATCGGTCACATGCTATCTATCCTTTAGCTGTTCATTTGCCTCAAAGTCAGTTGGTTTGTTTTACTCAAGGAAATGAAAGAACTGCATTATATCAAAGTGAAGACAGAGATACCACACTTACTGCATGGTTTAAATTAAACTGTCAAGATACACAGGCCAGACAATTTTTATACATAGAGATACCATATCACTATGTATTTGTAAATGGTCTATGGAGACAACGAAGAAGAGATGCACATAAAATCATACTAAGCATTTATACAGTCAGTCCAAGGGACATTGAACGTTTCAGCTTAAGATTATTTCTGCTACATGTTACCGGTGCACAGAGTTTTGAGCATTTACGTACAGTGAATGACATAGTTTATGATATATTCCTATTAGCTGCAAGACATCAAAATTTCATAGCTGATGATACAGAATGGGGGAGGTGTCTGGAAGAAGCAGCACTATGTCAAATGCCTAAGCAAATGAGACAACAATTTGCATTCATTTATATATTTTGCAATGTACCTGATGCTTTCACTTTGTGGGAAACATTTAAATTAAACATGTCAGAAGATTTCTTGAAACGTTACAGAGAACCAATGGCTCTGTTAAAAACATTGATGGAAATCCAAGAAATATTGTTGGCTCATGGATTAAATTGTGCAAGTTTTAATTTACCTGATCCAGGACTTATAGATGACATCAATTTTGATGATTATGACACTGAGCTTCAAAAACAAAAAAAACCAAGAAAAACTGGCAACTTTAAATATTTTACAGTTAGAAGCATTTCATGCCATCACAAATGCTACAGATGATGAAATGGTCAAAGACCGGTATTTCTATCTAGACGGACCAGGTGGATCAGGAAAAACTTATCTGTACAATTGTTTGATGAGTTATATTCGATCACAGGGTCATATAGCTATGCCATTTGCAACAACTGGAATTGCTGCACTTTTGTTAGATGGTGGGAGAACTGTGCATAGTGGATTTAAGCTGCCAGTTCCCATTTTGGAAACATCAGTGTCAGATATTCGATTGAATTCCTTACAAGCAAAAAAATTTCAACTAACTAAACTAATTAATATAGACGAGGCAACAATGATGTCATGTCATGCATTGCAATGTATTGACAGATTTTTAAAAGAAGTAATGGATAATAAGTTGCCATTTGGTGGAAAGGTGATGCTGTTAGGAGGAGATTTTAGGCAAACATTACCTATTGTGCCACACGGAAATAGAACGGAGATCATTGAAACATGTATCAAGACCAGTAAACTGTGGCAAATATTTACACATCTCAAATTAGAATTAAATATGAGATCGGAAGGCCAAAATGAATTCAATGACTGGCTCATTAAAATCGGAGATTGAAAACATCCTGAAATACTGCATTTACCAAATGATACCATTGAAATTCCATCAGAAATGGTTTGCAATAAATCACTCATATCAGCCATAATTCTAAACACTCTTAATAATGAGGATTACTCAGACATTGCAAACAAAGTGATATTAACATCAAAAAATATCGATGCCTTAAATGTAAATAACAATATTTTAAAATACATCAATGCACCATAAAAGAATTATTACAGTGCAGATTCTATTCTGTCAGATGATAAAGACAGTGAATCAAATTTTAGTATTAAATTTATTAATTCGTTAACACCATCTGGAATGCCCCCACATATTGTCCAATTGAAAAAAGGCGCAATTGTTATGTTATTGCGAAATATGAATCCAAAAAAAGGACTTTGTAATGGGACCAGATTAATTGTGCATGAGTTAAAAGATCATTTTATACATGCAAAAATTATAACTTGTACCCATAAAGGTGAACAAGTTTTTATACCAAGAATTGATTTAGCTCAAAGTGAGAGTGGTTTGCCCTTTGTCCTTCAACTGAGACAATTTCCAGTTATCATGGCATTTGCCATGACCATCAATAGATCCCAAGGACAAACTTTTAAGTCAGTTGGGATTTTTTTAAAGGAACCAGTTTTTGCACATGGACAACTCTATGTGGCTTTTTCAAGGTGCACTAATCCAAAAGAAATTAAAGTGCATGTTGAAGAAAACAAAACTCAAGGTCATTTATTGGATGATGGATGTGTTTACACCAAAAACATTGTCTACTATGAGGTGTTGGAAAGATAGAGGACAATGGTTTCATTTTAATGCCAACATTTTAGGGTACTCAATATAATTGCACAAAAACAATATTTCAAGTAAAACATCTAAAGAATGGACAAAAAAACATAGAGAACAGTGGTTTGACTTCCAGTACAAAATTAAAGTACTCTGGGACTCTTTAAATAGGGGACCACTATTTCACTTATGAAAATCTATGTGATATTTGCAGAATGGACAAACTGAAAAAAACAAAAAAAAATAACAAAAACAACAGTAAAATATCCTTAAACAGATTTGAATGGGTTGAAAGTTTAATATTTACATGATTGGCCCCACAAAACAATTAACTGAATTTTTCAGGATTTACAAGAGTTAAATGTTATTGTTTGAGGTTACAATTTCTGATGTTAAATATGTGTTTTTTGAATTTTTTAAAAAGTTTGTTAAATATATATGAGGTATTAGTCAAATATGTATTGTTAGTATAAAGTTGAAGTATTTAATAATAATTGGAAATGTATTATTTAAAGACAAAGTATTGATTCAGGGCGAAATCCGATCGCCAGTTAATGGGGTCAGGAAGGAATTCATTAATTTCCCTCATTGATACAATTGGACAAGTTTCAATAGGGGTTTTTTATTGTTTGCCTTCCTCTGGATTCAATGCTAATTTAATTTAACAAGAGTTTAACAAATATGTTACAAATGATAAAAAGCATGTCATTGTTAAAACAATTTACTTACTCGAAGTTAATATCGTCTGCAGTTACTCAGTGATAAATATGTATTGAAAAGTGTTAGTATTGTTAACAAAATGTTGAACGAATGTTTCATATACAAGTTGCATGTTACAAAGTTTAATGTTTGTGAAATATAAGTTGAAAGTTAAAAAAATAAAAAGTTAATAAAATTAATGTGTTTTTATTTGTAGAAAAAAAAGTGACAAATGTAGCTGACTCATTTTGTGTTGCAAACAAATTTCACAACATTTAATTTTTATTGACCATCATTTTTTGACGGGCAAGTCGCTAGTATATATATATATATATATATATATATATATATATATATATATATATATATATATATATATATATATATATATATATATATATATATATATATATATACAGTATTTCACAAAAGTGAGTACACCCCCTCACATTTTTGTAAATATGTTATTATATCTTTGCATGTGACAACACAGAAGAAATTAAACTTTGCCACAATGTAAAGTAATAAGTGTACAGCCTGTAAAACATGCCTAAACCGTTGGCAACAAAAGTGAGTACAGCCCTAAGTGGAAATGTTGAAATTGGGCCCACAGTGTCAATTTTTTGTGTGGCCACCATCATTTTCCAGCAGTGCCTTAACCCTCATGGGCAAGGAGTTCCCCAGAGCTTCACAGGTTGCCACTGGAGTCCTTTTCCACTCCTCCATAATGACATCACGGAACTGGTAGATGTTCACAGAGCTGGTAGACCTTCCATTTGAGGATGCCCCACAGATGCTCAAAAGGGTTTTGGTCTGGTGACATGCTTGGCCAGTCCATTACCTTTACCTTCAGCTTCTTTAGCAAGGCAGTGGTCATTTTGGAGGTGTGTTTGGTGTCATTATCATGTTGGAATAGTGCCCTGCGGCCCAGCCTCCGAAGGGGGGAGGGGATCATGCTCTGCTTCAGTATGTCACAGTACATGTTGGCATTCATGGTTCCCTCAATGAACTGTAGCTCCCCAGTGCCAGCACTCAAGCAGACCCAGACAAAACATATATGCACATATGCCTATATGTGTATATATATGTTTTCTATAATATGTTGTGTTGATTCCCCCTAAATGCATTTACCTGATGATGTCAAATTTTGCCTCCACTCTCTCTGCATTGCTGTTTACGTTCAAGCTGAGGGTTTCCTCTCATATAGGTGTTTTTGGGCCCTTTGTGCCTTATCTGTTTATCTGTCATTTAGGGATTATTTAAACTTCCTTTCCTCAGTATAAATGCATACTTTTGGTGGTGGGAGTGTCATGGTCTGGGCCTGCATGAGTGCTGCCGGCACTGAGGAGCTACAGTTCATTGAGGGAACCATGTACTGTGACATATTGAAGCAGAGCATGATCCCCTCCCTTTGGAGACTGGGCTGCAGGGCAGTATTCCAACATGATAACGACCCTAAACACACCAAGATGACCACTGCCTTGCTAAAGAAGCTGAAGGTATAGATGATGGACTGGCCAAGCATGTCTCCAGACCCAAGCCCTATTGAGCATCTGTGGGGCATCCTCAAACGGAAGGTGGGGGAGTACAAAGTTTTTAAAATCCACCAGCTCTGTGATGTCATCATGGAGGAGTGAAAGAGGACTCCAGTGTTAACCTGTGAAGCTCTGGTGAATTCCATGCCCATGAGGGTTAAGGTAATGCTGGAAAATAATGATGGCCACAAAAAATATTGACACTTTGGGCCCAATTTGGACATTGGTGGGGGCAGGAAGGGGTAGATGGGGGCATCAGAGGATATGAGTGTCTAGTGGGCCTAGATGGGGGCAATGTAGGGCAGAAGGGGGTAGTGGGGCCTAGATGGGGGCATTATAGGGCAGGAGGGGGTAGCAGGGTCTAGATGGGGGCATCAGAGGGCTGGATGGGGCAGATGGGGGCATCAGAGGGCAGGAGTAGACATCGCAGTGTAGATGGGGCAGGAGGGAGTAGATGGGGGCATTAGAGGACAGGAGGAGGCATCATAGAGTAGATGGGGCCAGTGTAGGGCATCATGGAGTAGATGGGGCAGGAGGTAGTAGATGGGAGCATCAGACTGGAGGCAAGAGCGGAGACGACGGTAGAGCCCGCTCATCTGTTGTGTGCACGCTGGCGTTGTGCGCCCTTCAGTGGTTAAGCGCTTGTGTTATCGCGCTTTAGTTGTTGCACTTCTTGGAAATGAGCTAAAGTCGTGCCACCAGCTTTCTTAATTGCACTGACAATATAGTATATCTTAAGGTCATATATTTGTGAATATTAATGTTAAGCAGTACTCATTAAGTGTGTGCTAGTACAAAGCAGCAATACAAATTATTGTTTTCTAAGAAATAGCAACATACTGTATATTCATTTTAACTAATATAATTATTTGAAAATATATATAGTAATTTCTTTTTTTATTATGGGACTATTAAAAATTAAAAAAATCGCTGCTACTTCAGTGAGTTAAAATTGATAATAGAGGATATGTTGAATACTGAAATTGTCAGCTGCAAGATAATTATAATGTCAGATTATCTCACATTTATACTGCTTACAAGAAAAGAATTATTATGGCATAAAATCCAGATTTTCAATATGTCATATTCACAAACACTGTGACCATATTTAATGCTCATATGTGGAGAAACTGCTAATCATAGGATTATATAGTTAGTGGTTTTAAATAATCCACGTCAGTATCAAAAAACATAACTTCAGCTAATAAAAACAAAAAAAGTGATGAAAATTTGAAAACAGAAATGGAAGGAGAGGTTTAAGGAAGAAGGAGACCAAAACAATAAATAGTTAATTGCTGCATGAGCAGTTCCACAGCACAATATGCGCTATATTTAAATGAATTGATACAGGCAAACCCAATGCTTATCAGACTTCTGCTAGTCTGTGTTCAATACATTACTGCAATATACTTGCTGTTTCATTCAAGAAAAAGGGCATTGCCAGTGACTTGTTGCCTTCCTTAGTCCTTCTTCTCCACTCCTCCAGAGTCCCGACGGCTACCGTTTCACCCCTACACAGGGCTTAGTCATGGAGTAACTGACACTGATTCAGAGCATGTATTTAAGCTCCCAGCACTTCCGGGTTTAACATGTAACGCAATGACGTCATTGCGTCTATTGAATGAAAAAACTTTATTTAAACTTGTTGAATGGCTAATACTTCCGGGTTTGCATAACCTGCGACACGTGAAGTAATGACATCACTAAGCCGATTGAAAGTGTCTAACTTTAGCAAATTGAAGCAGTTAACTTTATTTATTCATATTGTGACCTTGTCAAACTGTATTAATTAGTACAATAAGGACATTTCAACTTATTTTGTTGGTAGTAGAGTGTGACTACACTATACAGGGTGTATCATCTTGTCAGTATTACTGGGTATTATTAATAAGTTAGATGGTGCTTAATGAAGTATTAACACTCTTCACTATAAATGCTCTTTATAGGGTATGGGATGTATCATCCTGTCAATCTTACTAGGAATTATTATTAAGTTAGATGGTGCTAAATAAAACATTAACACTCTTCACTATAAATGCACTGTATAGGGTAAAGGGTGTATCCTCCTGTCAGTCTTACTAGGAATTATTAAGTTAGATGGTGCTAAATAAAACATTAACACTCTTCACTATAAATGCACTTTACAGGGTATGGGATGTATCATCCTGTCAGTCTTACTAGGAATTATTATTAAGTTAGATGGTGCTAAATAAAACATTAACACGCTTCACTATAAATGCGCTTTATAGG